>CM061136.1:45371561-45762719 GCA_030789695.1 Scilla litardierei | reverse complement strand
ATCCGAGCACATAGGTAGATTGGACTGGTTGGATGGTATTTTTCAGAACGGTTGATTGCAGGCAAGTGAAACTTGCCAATTTGTGCTTTAGGCCATGTTTTAGGCCATTCCCCGTTTTTAGCGTAAAAGAGACTAGGCGACGAAATGATAAATCGCCTAGACGCAACTTTAATATCTAGCTTGACAACGAAGCTAGATCTGTCACCCTGCCATGTCATTCATGCATTTTTGCCTGTAACGTTTAATTTCCATATCTGTACGCTTTTTACTTTTGCTCTGCCATGCCTGTCACGTTTAATTTCCTTATCTGTACGCACAATAATTGTACCCATGACATGCCATGCATCCTGATGTCAATCCATGCTTGAATGTTGCATTCGTAGCACACGCTACTTTTACTTGTTGAGGCTAGGCACCTGCGTTGCAGGCACAACCCTATGCCAAATACACTTTCTGGCTCGTGATCCAGAAGCGGGCTACATGTGTTGGTCAAAATCCAATGCCCGACTTGTTGAGGCTAGGCACATGCGTTGCAGGCACAACCATATGCCAAATACACTTCCTGGCTCGTGATCCAGAAGCGGGCTACATGTGTTGGTCAAAAGCCAATGCCTGACTTGTTGAGGCTAGGCACCTGCGTTGCAGGCACAACCCTATGCCAAATACACTTCCTGGCTCGTGATCCAGAAGCGGGCTATATGTGTTGGTCAAAAGCCAATGCCCGATTACATGTGGAGGGGTATGGTTAAGCGATCACTCAGCGTAGAAGTGTGCCCGTACAGCCACTTCAGCTGTAAGGCGTAAACTCTGAGCACGACATGTTTACTTGAATTGTAAAATCCGTGTGAATGTTTTAGTAGCATTGCTACCCATGCCATGTCATACTTGTTGCCATGTTATACTTGTTACCATGTTATACTTGCTGCCATGTCATACTTATTGCATTGTCTCAATTGTTGCATCCATACATTAAACTGCCATGTCATCGCACATTTTAGAACTGCTAGATTGCTTTCCTTCTTTTAGTTTCCTTGCACAAGTCTCTTGTAGACTTGCTGACATGCGCCCTCGTCTCTTTTTGGTGTCGCATATTAGTTACTGAGCCAGAGTCCGTTGCTGAGGACGAAGCGTTTGCTGACATTGAGCCTGGGTCCACCGTTGACGTGGAGTACGAGGACACCGACGATCAGTCGTAGAGACTTCTTTTGGCGTTACTTTCTGCTTAGGTGTCGTTTGTTTGTCGGTGCGTAGCACTTTTTCTTTCTATACGTTGATTATTTCTGTTGGCCATGCTTGGGCCTATTAGACTCTTTTTTAGCCTGGTGGCTTTTCTGTGATGTTGGACTTTATTTGTGGACGTTCAGAGATTGGAATATTATTATCTTTCTCTTTTCTTTATTATTATTTTTGTTCTATTTCGCATTTGCAAGGACCTTTACTTTGTTATTCCAGACGCTTTACAGACTGGAGCCTCACAGCTCCAAGTCTAAGCGGACTTTTCACGCCTCGCCTCCATTTTAGGGAAGCGGGTCGTGACAAGTTTTATTGGTGGCCCATGCAGGTCACTGCAACTGCGAATTATCGAAACAACGATAATAATTAGAGAACGTCCATTAAATAAATTAAAAAATCCAAATCATAAGCCCTGAGTCTAATTTTTATCGTTTCCTATGTCTTTGGTGGCTGGTAGACGTGATGCCCGAACATCTGTCTCAACTTAATAGGAAATCCATTAGATTAGGACTTTAGTAAGACTTAGTTAGACGTTTGTGCTTGCTAGTTAGAGGTCCCTGATCGTTAGCTAGACTCCATGCTAGAAATTGATATAATCGTCTTAGGAGTTACCTTAGTGGTTCTTGCCTAGCTCTGACCATATTAGACTTCTAGAAATTCTTTAGTCGTTCGCTTGGGTTCATCGATTTCGGGCCAAGCCGGACGCAATTCATTACAATCTAGTTCCTTAGGAAGTCTTAGCGCTAAGTTTCCTAATCTTTAGTTGGTCGACTGTAGGAGTTTCCCGTAGAGTTTCATGAGTCTTATCCTAGGCGTATTTTGTATAAGACCACGCGATCTTATTCTTGCCCTTGTTTCACGTGATCGCTTCATGGCGATTATCGTTAATCTTTCGAATTTTCTCCGTTGCAAATCTTGTCCTTCAAAGTCAATTTCGATTTTTTCCCTTATTAAAAGTTTTCGCTCAGTTTAATTGTTGTTTTTAAAACCCTCTTCTTATGTATTTAATTGCTCACTATTCGATTGAGTTAAAATCTTTTCGTAGATTTTGGAGTCTATTGGTTGTAATTTTTAATTACTATTTCGTAGATATTTGCTAACCAATATTCCTCGCATTTTGGTTTTAGAACTGTATTACCATTTTGATAATTCGATATACCATCTTTTTCTAAACTACAAAATACATTTTAGCCATTTACCATATATACTTTAGAATATCTTCCAAGATAAATAGAACTTCAATTATTTATATATATATAAGTTCTAGGTACGTCGCACTCATACTTTAAAATCTTTGTATAAAACCGTTTCTTTTGGCAAATCCTGGTTCCTCTAAAAGTAGTTTCAATATTATATATTTTAAATTTCTCCCCAGTTTAAAGACTTGAAAGCATTTAACATGAGCTTAAATTCTCTACAATATAGTTGATCTGATTTCATTTAATATAGTTGATCTGATCTGATTGGTTGCAAATCTTAAATCGTAAGTTTTACTCATGGCATAGGATTTTGTTGGTAAGTTCGTATTTCATTTAACTTTGAATATTGCAAGTGATTTACTCTCGGTTGTGAGAGTTTGTTTGTGATCCCGGTTTGTGGGAGTCACAATTTCATTTGTGTATGATTTGATCTTGTAGAGGTTTTCTACAAGTATTTCATAGTGCAAATTTGAGTTAGAGGTTTCAAACTCAAGTAGCTGGAGGGGATCCGGGTGTTTGGGACGTAGGATCACTGGGAACAAGTCGGGGAGACTTGGGTGGATCCGAACCCATTATATCGTCTGTTTGCGATTGCATTTCTTTGTTGTCAATATTTACATTTCCGCATTGTTGGTTGAGTTTGCAAGATAATTAGGAATTATCTTCTTAATTATTTTAAAGTACTATTCACCCCCCCTCTAGTACTTGTGCAGTAGCTACGTATGGCATTGCAATAACTTCTCGTAAACATAGGAAGTTAGGACCAAAAGGTAAAATGAGTATATTCATTAGATACTCTAAACACTCAACGGGTTATATTTTTTTGGGTGAGCAAGAAGATGACGTTTTCACAGAAATTGAATAAAGGGTGATTATGAATAAATATTGCATATTCTAACCTCATAATCATCTCCTCTTGTGCATATAATCCATGGAATCATGCTCTCTTAGCTACATTTACGCTAAATCATCATTTATGAGCAAATGATTTTATTCTTGCACAATTTCACTTTCCTAAGCGTTATAAATGTCTATTATATTTATAGGGATATTTCTGGAATTTTCAGGTGTCCCGAAAAGGACTAAATCAACTCAAGAAGAGAAGTGCAAAACAGGCACTGCAGAAGCAAAGACAGTCACCTGGGAACCCAAAAGTCGACTGCCCAAACAATGGCAGTCGCCTGCCTTCAAAGAACTGAAGCTGGCGAAGCTGAAGCCCAATGACAGTCGCCTAAAAGAGGATTGACAGTCGACTGTAATCTAATACAGTCGCATGTCATCTTCGCATCAGTCGACTGATATTTCAGATTCCTGAGGAAGCAAAGTGAACCAACTCTCTGTTATTTTGACATTTCTGCAGCAGGCGACTGAAGAACAGAAAACAGTCGCATATGGGTCACATAGTCGACTGTGATATTTTCAGACAGTCGCATGTCCCCCATTTGGAAGCAGTAAGAATTTTCTGCCATCAGTCGACTGCCATTTATTCGACATTCGACTGATCGGGGGTTTTCGACTGCAGTCTGGGTTACGAGAAACGGGTTTTTCTTAACCCGATTTCTCTCCAGTTATTGTGAATCGTTGGATGAGGATTTAAATGGATGAGATATAACCCTTAGTGGGTATAAAACACTACTATTCAGATGTAATAAAGAAAACAAAAAACAGAACTTAATATTTTTGCTATTTTTAGGTCATCTTCTTCCTTGAGAAGGGGATTAGGGTTTTTGAGAGTTCTGAGTTTTCTGATTTCGTTTTTGCTATTGCTGAGACTGATTGCTGATTGAAGAAGCTTGTATTTGGTGACAAATCTCCAACTCTCTTTCGAATACATACTTGCTTTCATCCTTTGCATAGAACTGTGTCCATTTTCATGAATGCTGATTTAGTCTTTGATATGCTAGGCTAGATTCATTGTGTGGGTGTTTTGGATTGATGTAGGATGTATTGATTGCTTTGCTAATGTTAATTTTCAGCACCCCTTGTTAATCCATGTTATTGGGTGAATTAAACTTATGAGTAATTGGATTTGATACTATCCATGGATGAGCCGAAGAACGGTGGTGCTTCGTAATTGTTGCATCTATGTATCCAATGGGTATTGCATATCTTGAAATGAATGCAAGACCCATTCAATCCATATTTCGTAATTTAGAAGTTTAATTCATCCATCAATTCAAATTGCTAATTGGGTTTTGACCCATCTATCGAATCGTGCATTACCTGAAAGGGGCCGTTGAACGGTGGTTGTGCGCTGTGCACCACAACCTATATGCACTACTCTCACATACCTTGAAATGGGAGTGAGAGTGATTCATGAGCTTCAATTAGGGGAAGAACCCAGTTCGCAATTACTTTTGGTGCACCCTATATGTGCTTAATTGAGTTATTTCCCGATCCTCATACCTTGAAATGGATGAGCGATTGAGTTATCATGAAATTAATACTTAGCAGAGCAATTGAATAATCCTACCGATATCCTCGACACCCGCACTCTTTCTCTCCCTTTCATCCAAACCTTAGGACATTACTCTAACTCTAGGGTGTTTAGACAAACCAACTCTCCAAACAATCATTCACCCATATAGGGTGGTAAGAACCCTCAACCATTCTTTACATGCTCTAACTATTTGTACGAAATTGCAGATTAATTCTGTCTCTGTGGATACAATCCCGTACTTTCCGGGTATTTTATTTTCAGACCTCATACACTTGCGAGTATCACCTTTCTGGGAGATTCAAGTAAATTGGCGCCGTTGCCGGGGACGGCGTATCTCCATTTCACACTTTAGTTTTTGTTGTGAAAATTCGGTGATATCTTTCCATTCTACTGTTTATATTAATCGTGTATATCCGAGTTTGCTTTTCCATTTTTATCATCATCAAACATATTAAAATTCGGCTAATCTTGGAAATTTTTGACTTGAACTATATTATCTAGTTTATGTGGTTAAGGACTCCTCGAACACATAGACTAGTAAGAAACATAGTCATGGCCGATAACAACACCAACACTAACGGGAATGAGAACACCAATCATAGTGAGGACGATCACTCTCAACATGAGGGTGATCGAAGTTTGAGATATGTGTTGAGACCAAGTAGGTCTGCTACCGGCTCATGCATCGTGCTTCCTGCCGATGCGAATTCTTTTAGCCCAAGACCAGGGATATTTCAAATTCTTCCCTCTTTTCTTGGTGTAGAAAAGGAGAACCCTTATCTACACATAAAGGAGTTTGAAGATGTCTGCCTCACATGTTCTGATGGGAAGGCAAGCAATGAAACCATTTATCTAAAAATGTTTCCTTTTTCTTTAAAGGATAAAGCTAAAAAGTGGTTTAATGCTATACCTCCTCATACTATTAACTCCTGGTTAGCAATGCAAGCTGAATTTCTGAAAACGTTTTTTCCCTTGCACATGACTCAAGGATTAAAGCGGCAAATGGCAAACTTTTCTCAGAAGCCAAACGATAGCTTTGATATCACTTGGGAAAGGTTCAAGGAGCTGCTACTAGCATGTCCACACCATGGATTTGATGAATACCGTCTCATCGGTTTCTTTTACGACGGACTCAACCCATCCATGAAGCAATTCGTGGGAATGATGTCCAATGGGGAATTCTTGGATAAGACACCAGAGGAGGCATGGGACTACTTAGAGTCCATAGCTGAGAATGCACGAAGTTGGGAGGCGACTCATGAAGCTGAGAGAAGAGAATTACCTCAACCTTTGGCCCGTGGAGGTCTCCTTACATTGACCCAAGAGGAAACCTTAGAAGCAAGAATGGAGGCCATCATTTGCAAGAGACTTGAAGGATTGCAGTTGAAAGGAGTGAAGACCGTGACGGTTGGTAATGAAGGGTTATGTAACCTTTGCAGTAGCACAGACCATGGTATCACTCAATGTCCTAACATACCGCTAGTAAATGAAGTACTTCAAGACCCCACTCAAGTGAATCATGTGGTGAATTCCAACCAAGGGCAAGGATACAATGTCACGACCCGCTTCCCTAAAATGGAGGCGAGGCGTGAGAAGTCCACTCAGACTTGGAGCTGTGAGGCTCCAGTCTGTAAAGCGTCTAGAATAACCAAGTATAGGTCCTTGCAAAAGCGTAGCAAAACAAAAATAACAATAAAGAAAGAGACAGATAAAATTATTTCATTCTCAGAATGTCCACAATAAATTCCAAAATCACAGAAAAGCCACCATGCTAAAAGAAAAGAGTCTAAAAGGCGCAAGCATGGCCAACAGAAATAATCAACGTACAGAAAGAAAGGTGCAACGCACCGACAACTAACAACAACCTAAGCAGAAACAACCGAAAAGCAGTCTCTACGACTGGTCACCGGTGTCCTCGTACTCCACGACAACGGTGGACCCAGGCTCAAAGTCAGCAAATGCCTCGTCCTCAGCAACGGACTCTGACTCAGCAACTAACATGCGACACCCAAAAGTGACGAGGACGCATGTCAGCAAGTCTACAAGAGACTTGTGCAATGAAACTAAAAGAAAGAAAAGCAACCTAGCAGTTCTAAAATATGCAATGACATGGCAGTTATAGCATGGATGCAACTAGTAAGGAAATGTAGTGAGAATGACATGGCGATAGGTATGACATGGCAGCAATTATAACATGGCAAGGGTAGCAAAGCTACTAAAGACAATCACAAGGAATTTTACAAGTCTAGTAAACACGTCGTGCACAGAGATTACGCCTTCTGGCTGGAGTGGCTGCGCGGGCCAACTCCTAAGCTCAATTGATCGCTTATCCCTACCCCTCCACGTGTATCGGGCATTGGCTTTTGACCAACACAAGTATCCCACTTCTGGATCACGAGCCAGGAAGTGTATTTAGCATAGGGTTGTGCCTGCAACGCAGGTGCCTAGCCTGAACAAGGAAGTACAAGTATAGTAGCGTGTGCTACAAATGCAACATTCAAGCTTGGATGACATGTAGGATGCAATGCATGGCAGATAATAATTTATGTGCGTACATATAAGGAATTTAAACATGACAGGCAAGAATGCATGAATGACGTGGCAGGGTGACAGATCTAGCTTCGTTGTCAAGCTAGATCTTAAAGTTGCGTCTAGGCAATTTATCATTTCGTCGCCTAGTCTCTTTTACGCTAAAAATGGAAGTGGCCTAAAACATGGCCTAGAGTACAAATTGGCAAGTTTCACTTGCCTGAAATACGTGCTGGTATCACAATTCTCAAAGTCCAATCACAGATTCACAACGTCCAGAGCTCCCACGCTCAGTCCAACAATCAGCCTACAGTCCCGTATTATTAAGTTGGATTAGTGAGTTAACAAACACATCAAAATTACAGTTTATATCTTGTTAGCATGCAGTGTGGGGGTTCCTACGGTTCAGGTATACCTTAACACGACGCGAGAGCTACACTGACGTCGGGTAGCGACGTCAGGGGTTGGATTTCGGTAGTGTGTAAGGTAGCGGCATCGGCTCGGGAACGGTAACGGGTCACGAAGGAAACGTATCATCTGCGTCATTACATTCGCAAAGGTAAGCTAACAGCGCTACGATAAAAGACATACCGTATAAATAAGCCCTACAGATGTAACTAGCTAATAAAATACATACCATACATAAAAACATATGAACTTTATTAATAGCTTAACAATATATATCGTACTGCTATATATTTTACAAGATAACACTAATATACCCTAAGGTACATTCATATGGGGTAGTGATCATATTACTGTAGCCAACACATGCTGCTATACTGACATATTTACATCACATGAAATGTTCGTGATACTCTAGCATCTATAGTACAGGTATACTAAGTTTATAACCTACTGATGTCATACTGTCTCATGCCAATCATGAAATAATCTAGCATTTAAAATTATATGCTGTCATTATAGTTTGTAAAACCAGTACTACAATATTATAGACACTTACCCTTACATCTCCTAGCATAAACTGGCCGGAGGTGCAGATCTGAGCGGGTTAGGGCTTGTCGTGGCCTAGATGAAGAGGCCGGAGACTTGGGTGTTCGTCAGAGATAGGGTGGCGGCACAAGGAGGTGGGGAGGTCGGAAAAACTCAGGGGAAGGTCGGAGACTCAAGGCTGCCGCACGGCCTTGGTAGGGAGATTTCCGGCGATGTACTGGAGCGAAGGTCGACAGGGGGTCACGGCGGGGCGTGGGCACATCAGAGGCAAGGTTGGCGGTGCCGCCGTTGTCCCGAGCGGTGCTGTGAGCGCCGCTGCGAGCTGCAGCTGTCGCTGCACTGCACGAGTGTAGGGCATTGCTGCACCGCTGGTGGCGATCCCAGTGGCCATCGGTTGCTGGGTCGGAGGAAGAGGCCGTGATCGGCTGTTTGTCGGACGAAACACGAGGCTGCGACGCAAGGGGAAGGGAGATCGCAATGACGGCGCACAGGATGTTTGCGTGAAGAGCTGCTGCGTGAAAATAATTGGGGACGGCGGCTCGTGAATTAGCTGCTTTGAGAAGAAAACTTGCCTTATGTTATAATATTAAATAGAGTATGGGTTAAGGCATCACGTGGGTACTGAGGCTAAAACATGGGTAGGGATAGGTAGTTAGGGTTAGAGTAGTTATAAAAATTATTAAAACCCCAATACTCACATCCTCTCTTTCTCTCCCTGATGCATGGGTTTGTGTACGGCCAATGCATGGGGAAAAAAGGCTAAGTCAAAGTTAGAGGAGTGATTAAGATTATTATTAATCGATTAGGGGAAAGAAACCAACGAACTTACGGTTAACCCAATAATTGGTTGGGCAAAGAGTGAAATTAGGTCAAACAAAGCCCAAAAATCGTGAGATAAATACTGGGGTGACCGGGACGACGAGAGAAAGAAAACTAAGGAGATGGATCACAATTTCGACGTCGAGGGACGAGACTAAAAGTAAAAAAGCCTCACGACAAAAGTGAGAATCGCGACGTCTCATGAAACAAAGTCAAATCATGGGAGAACGACCTGTGAAATGACGTTCCAAATTAATTCCACAATTTAATATTCTTCGAGAGGGTCACAACGGCATATCACACTTTAGGGTTTGGATACAGTCAAGATCTAAAACTAATACATGCACGAACAAGACTACGTGCACGAAAAGCGTACAAAGGATACGGGGTCCAAAAGCGACGGTAATCCCAAGTTGGGCACACGTCGGGGGTTGGCTTGCTAAGGATGCAACTAAGGTTCTACGACCCTATCGACTCAACGAAACGACTCACACACAAAGCAACAAAACCAATCAGGTACCCGAAATTGCTATACACACATCTTATAACGAATAGCGAGTACCGACCGTTACATCCTACTCTCCTTAGAATAAAGTCCGTCCTCGGACTTTCTAACTATAAATATAACTCTAGCCAGACTAGTAGCTATCCCAATCACATCACACTATAATTCAACCAGGTATAGTTATTACAAGTTCTTATGTATGCACTAGGTAGTCAAACAATAACTCTACTAACATGTATATATTCACGCACAGTACACACTTACACCTATCATAGCCAGTCAAATTCATACACATATTTCAATCATCCAGATAATCACGTACATCCTCATATAACTATTAAACACTTATTACTTACCATGGTGCACATACTCACAAACAAATAAATAGTTCACACCAGTAGATACCATCGTAATACTTTACGTTTAGATAACTACCTATGAACAAAACAATAAGGATACATTACTCCCTATATCTCCTAGTGTACATCCAATGCCAACATATCATCACAAGTAACCACACCACTCAATATTAAATCATGTTATTATATCTAATATACATTTACCACTACTATAATTTCACAATTATATAGTCATTCAAATGCATGCAAATATTTCACCTTATATTCACATCACATACGGTCCTATAACTATATTCACGACACGCCACACATACCATAGTCACCAATACCTATAACTAAGCACATACTTACCCATGCATGGTGCACACCCACACACGCTAATATAACATTCCTTCATACCACTATATACTCAGCACATATACACACTTAGTTTTAGCTAGCACATATATATTCACACAAGCAAGTCCTTAGTAAATAACTATACCACAAGACCAACACCTATAACCACATACTGGTATAACCACCCGCAATCATGTGCGTAGCACAACTAGGCACAAACAATCCTATCACTATACATACATCATCCATCGCTATATTCACGGTACTACACGCAAACCACTGACATATGTAACAATATACCTAGAGTATACCCACTCAAGCTTGAGTGAGACTCAAAACACATTTCAGGATATTTTATATACGTAACACGGAATCCATACATATACCAATACAAATCCAATGCATACATATCTCCCACCATAACTATATACATACTATAATGTCAAGCACACTTAATATTTAATCAGGTAACACCACATAGTTCAATCATTTTATATACCATAATAATATTACAGACATCAGCACACGTATAATTATAATACCCTCCCTAATAAATGCATTCATCGTATAGTAACACACCTGTAACATATATATACAGACATTCCTAAAGTGTTATAGCTACCCACACATATATAACTAAAATCATCCACACAACTTTATTTACATCATGTATAACACTGAGTATGTATATATCACACAATAGGCAAACATTAATATACTACAGGGGAGTACACTCATACGTGAGTGATACGTCGGGGTTCACACACACGGGTCCACACACTCTACTTATACATGCACCACAACGACATCGTAATAAAATCAATGGGCTCACTACTATGCTAAGGTTGACACAGGCAACGACGAGCACTACAATAGAAGGAACCCGAAACCAAAAGCGTAACGAAGGAAGGATCTATTAGCACGAGTTCAGATAGGATGAAGATAAGGAGACAGCTTGGTTAGGTAAATCAGGGTATAATTGTGAATGTTTAGGTGGGAAGAGAAAGATGTAATGATACTCTTTTAGGATACAGGAAAATAGTGTGTAAAAGATATAAGTTAAAATACGAAGGGTACAAAATCGGTCGTTACTTCAAAAGTTGGAGTCCTCTTATGCATAGAAAAATATTGGTGGTCATTAAAATGAGTTGTTCGAAATAAGTTTGAGTCGTATATACATAATAAGAAAAATGGTTTATTAGCTTATTGAAAATCATTATAAGGAAGAATAAAACATTCACACGAACATTAAGGACGTAGATTAGAAAATATTATACGGCAGTAATTTAATATAATTTCGGCAAAAATTTCGAAATTCAAAGAATGAAATTAGATTAACTGAAGTGTAGAAAATTTAAGCTCATGTTAAATGCTTTCAAAGTCTTTAAACTTGGGAGAAATTTAAAATAATTAATATTGAAACTACTTTTAGAGGAACCAGGATTTGCTAAAAGAAACGGTTTTATACAAAGATTTTAAAGTACGAGTACGTCGTACCTAGAACTGACATGGAAAAATAATCGAAGTTCTATTTAGCTTGGAAAATATATTTTAAAGTATGTATGTTGAGCGGTTAAAATGGATCTAATAGTTTAGAAAAGATAGTATATCGAATTATAGAAATAGTAATATAGTTTTGAAAAAAAACCAAAATACGAGAAATATTGATTAGCAAATAGCTATGAGATAATAATTAAAATTACAACAAATAGACTCCAAAATCTACGAAAGGATTTTAACTCAATCGAATAGTGAGGAATTAAATATATAAGAAGAGGGTTTTAAAAACAACGATTAAACTGAGCGAAAAACTTTTAATAAGGAAAAATCGAAATTGACTTTGAAGGATTCAAGATTTGCAATGGAGAAAATTCAAAAGATCAATGATTATCGTAATGTGGTGATCATGTGAATCGAGACAAGGAATTTGGCCGCATGATCGAAACATAAACACGCCTAGGATATGACTCAGGAAAATCTACGGGAAACTCCTACGGTCGACCAACTAAAGATCAGGAAACTTGGCGCTAAGACTTTCTAAGGAACTAGACCTTGATGAACTGTGTTCGGCTTGGCCCGAAATCGACGAACCCAAGCGAACGACTAATGGAAATCTAGAAGTCTATCATGGTCAGAGTTAGACAGGAACCACTAAGGTCACTCCTAAGACGATTTTATCAATCTCTAGCAAGGAGTCTAGCTAACAATCAGGGACATCTAACTAGCAAGCACAGACGTCTAACTAAGTCTTACTATAGTCATGATCTAATGGATTCCCTACTAAGCTGAGGCAGATGTTCGGGCAACACGTCTACCAGCCACCTAAGGCATAGGAAATGATAAAAAATTAGACTCAAGGCTTATGATTTGGATGTTTTAATTTATTTAATGGACATTCTATTTTTATTATTGTTGTTTCGATAATTCGCAGTAGCAAGAGGGGACCTACATGGGCCACCAACAAAACCTGTCACGACCCGCTTCCCTAAAATGGAGGCGAGGCGTGAGAAGTCCCTCAGACTTGGAGCTGTGAGGCTCCAGTCTGTAAAGCGTCTAGAATAACCAAGTATATGTCCTTGCAAAAGCGTATCAGAACAAAAATAACAATAAAGAAAGAGACAGATAAAATTATTTCAATCTCAGAATGTCGACAATAAATTCCAATATCACAGAAAAGCCACCAGGCTAAAAGAAAAGAGTCTAAAAGGCCCAAGCATGGCTAACAGAAATAATCAACGTACAGAAAGAAAGGTGCAACGCACCGACAACTAACAACAACCTAAGCAGAAACAACCCAAAAGCAGTCTCTACGACTGGTCACCGGTGTCCTCGTACTCCACGACAACGGTGGACCCAGGCTCAAAGTCAGCAAACGCCTCGTCCTCAGCAACGGACTCTGACTCAGCAACTAACATGCGACACCCAAAAGAGACGAGGGCGCATGTCAGCAAGTCTACAAGAGACTTGTGCAATGAAACTAAAAGAAAGAAAAGCAACCTAGCAGTTCTAAAATATGCAATGACATGGAAGTTATAGCATGGATGCAACTAGTAAGGAAATGCAGTGAGAATGACATGGCGACATGTATGACATGGCAGCAATTATAACATAGCAAGGGTAGCAAAGCTACTAAAGACAATCACAAGGAATTTTACAAGTCTAGTAAACACGTCGTGCACAGAGATTACGCCTTTTGGCTGGAGTGGCTGCGCGGGCCAACTCCTAAGCTCAAGTGATCGCTTATCCCTACCCCTCCACGTGTATCGGGCATTGGATTTTGACCAACACAAGTAGCCCGCTTCTGGATTACGAGCCAGTAAGTGTATTTGGCATAGGGTTGTGCTTGCAACACAGGTGCCTAGCCCGAACAAGGAAGTACAAGTATAGTAACGTGTGCTACGAATGCAACATTCAAGCTTGGATGACATGTAGGATGCAATGCATGGCAGATAATAATTTAAGTGCGTACAGATAAGGAATTTAAACATGACAGGAAAGAATGCATGAATGACGTGGCCGGGTGATGGATCTAGCTTCGTTGTCAAGCTAGATCTTAAAGTTGCATCTATGCGATTTATCATTTCGTCGCCTAGTCTCTTTTACGCAAAAAACGGAAGTGGCCTAAAACATGGCCTAGAGTACAAATTGGCAAGTTTCACTTGCCTGAAATACGTTCTGGTATCACAATTCTCAAAGTCCAATCACAGATTCACAACGTCCAGAGCTCCCACGCTCAGTCCAACAATCAGCCTACAGTCCCGTATTACTAAGTTGGATTAGTGAGTTAACCAACACATCAAAATTACAGTTTTTATCTTGTTAGCATGCAGTGTGGGGGTTCCTACGGTTCAGGTATACCTTAACACGACGCAAGAGCTACACTGACGTCGGGTAGCGACGTCAGGGGTTGGATTCAGGTAGCGTGTAAGGTAGCGGCATCGGCTCGGGAACGGTAACGGGTCACGAAGGAAACGTATCATTTGCGTCATTAGATTCGCAAAGGTAAGCTAACAGCGCTACGCTAAAAGACATACCGTATAAATAAGCCCTACAGATGTAACTAGCTAATAAAATACATACCATACATAAAAAACATATGAACTTTATTAATAGCTTAACAATATATATCGTACTGCTATATATTTTACAAGATAACACTAATATACCCTAAGGTACATTCATATGGGGTAGTGATCATATTACTGTAGCCAACACATGCTGCTATATTGACCTATTTACATCAAATGAAATGTTCGTGATACTCTAGCATCTAAAGTACAGGTATACTAAGTTTATAACCTACTGATGTCATACTGTCTCATGCCAATCATGAAATAATCTAGCATTTAAAATTATATGCTGTCATTATTGTTTGTAAAACTAGTACTACAATATTATAGACACTTACCCTTACATCTCCTAGCATAAACTGGCCGGAGGTGCAGATCTGAGCGGGTTAAGGCTTGTTGCGGCCAAGATGAAGAGGCCGGAGACTTGGGTGTTCGCCGGAGATAGGGTGGTGGCACAATGAGGTAGGGAGGTCAGAAAAACTCAGGGGAAGGCCGGAGACTCAAGGCTTCCGCACGGCCTTGGTAGGGCAATTTCCGGTGATGTACTGGAGGGAAGGTCGACAGGGGGTCACGACGGGGCGTGGGCACGTCGGAGGCAAGGTTGGCGGCGCCGCTGTTGTCCCGAGCGCCGATGTGAGCGCTGCTACGAGCTACAACTGTCGCTACGCTGCGCGAGTGTAGGGCGCTGCTGCGCCGCTGGTGGCGATCTCGGCGGCCACCGGATGCTGGGTCGGAGGAAGAGGCTGCGATCGGCTGTTTGTCGGAGGAAACGCGAGGCTACGGCACAAGGGGAAGGGAGATCGCGATGACGGTGCACAGGATGTTTGCGTGAAGAGCTGCTGTGTGAAAATAATTGGGGACGGCGGCTCGTGAATAAGCTGATGTGAGAAGAAAACTTGCCCTAGGTTATAATATTAAATAGAGTATGGGTTAAGGCATCATGTGGGTACTGAGGCTAAAACGTGGGTAGGGCTAGGTAGTTAGGGTTAGAGTAGTTATAAAAATTATTAAAACCCCAATACTCACATCCTCTCTTTCTCTCCCTGATGCGTGGGTTTGTGTGCGGCCAAGGCATGGGGGAAAATGGCTAAGTCAAAGTTAGAGGGGTGATTAAGATTATTATTAATCGATTAGGGGAAAGAAACCAAAGAACTTATTGTTAACCCAATAATTGGTTGGGCAAAGAGTGAAAGTAGGTCAAACGAAGCCCAAAAATCATGAGATAAATACTGGGGTGACCGGGACGACGAGAGAACGAAAACTAAGGCGACGGATTACAATTTCGACGTCGAGGGACGAGACTAAAAATAAAAAGGCCTCAAGACAAAAGTGAGAATCGCGACGTCTCATCAAACAAAGTTAAATCGTGGGAGAACGACCCGTGAAATGACGTTCCAAATTAATTCCACAATTTAATATTCTTCGAGAGGGTCACAACGGCATATCACACTATAGGGTTCGGATACAGACAAGATGTAAAACTAATACGTGCATGAACAAGACTACGTGCACAAAAAGCGTACAAAGGATACGGGGTCCAAAAGCGACGGTAATCCCAAGTTGGGCACAAGTCGGGGTTGGCTTGCTAAGGATGCAACCAAGGTGCTACAACCCTATCGACTCAACGACACGACTCACACACAAAGCAACAAAACCAATCAGGTATCTGAAATTGCTATACACACATCCGTAAAACAAATAGTGAGTACCGGTCGTTACATACAACAATTCCCATAATCAAGGCCCGAGTTGGAGGAATAGACCGAATTTGAATTGGGGATCCCAAAGACAACAACAATCTCAACCATCATATCGTCCGCCCTTCAACAACAACAACAATCAACAAGGCATCCAAAGGAGGAGGGATGAAACAAATGAGCCCCAAGTGCAATCTCTGAGCGACACGTTGCAACAATTCATCCAAATGCAAACAACGCAAAATCAAGCAAATTTCCAACAATGGCAATAACTACAACAAACTCAGTCGCAACACCAACAACAATTTCAACAACTCAACGAAAACATGGCGAAGCTTGCGGCAACTCTAGAGAAGGGCAAGCTTCCGGCACAACCACTCCCCAACCCTAACATGAATTCATCATCGGGAGGACCCAACGTCAAGTCTTGTCAAGCGGTGACAACCTTGAGGAGTGGTCGAAAACTTGAGAAGCCGGAGCCACCGAGAGTCGAAGCGGAGATAGTTATGGAGAATGAACCTACCCCAAATGAAGATGTGCAAGAAGAAATACCGGACAAAGGCAACCATTCTAAAGAGATCGTCATTGAAGAGCCCAAGCCGTACATTCCTCCTGCATCTTTCTCTCAAAGGCTTCAACCTCCACGGAAAGATAAGTTCCAATATGAAATCCGCGAAATATTTCAAAAATGTCAAATTAATATCCCTCTTCTTGATGCAATAAATCAAATTCCTGCATATGCTAAATTCTTAAAAGATTTATACACCGTTAAGAGTAATATTAGTGTTAAGAAAAAGGCCTTCCTAACACAACAAGTTAGTGCTATTGTGCAACACAACACTCCTACTAAATACAAGGATCCCGGCTCACCTATAATCCCATGCATCATAGGAACCAAAAAGATAGGTCAAGCCCTCCTTGATTTAGGTTCGAGTGTTAATATTTTGCCTTATGACTTGTACATGTAATTAGGACTTGGAGAATTAAAATCCACACCCATTATTCTCCAATTGACCGATAGATCCATCAAGGTCCCCAAGGGTAGCATAGAGGATGTGCTTGTCCAAGTGGACAAATTTTACTACCCGGTGGACTTTGTTGTGTTGGACTTTCTTGGACCTCAAACCAAAACACCAACCCCCATCATTTTAGGTAGACCATTCCTAGCCACAAGCAATGCTATAATCAATTGTAGGGATGGTCAACTTAAAATCTCTTTTGGCAACATGACCCTTGACTTGAACATTTTCAATGCTTGTAAATTGCCATCGGGGGATGGTGAGTTTGAGGAAGCTTGCATGATTGAGACTCTAGTTGAAGAGCATTTTGATACGGAGTTTGCTGAAGCACTTAATTTTGTTGATCATTTTTGTGAAAATATTGACACCGAGTGTTTTTTGCAGGAAGTTGGCGCGGTAACTAAGTGGATGCCATCTTTTGAACCGCTACCGTTGGACACAACTTGCTAAAGGCCATCAAAGCTGGAACACCCATCCTTGGATTTGAAGCCGTTGCTGCCATATTTGAAGTATGCATTTCTTGGGGAATCTGGCACATTCCCTGTGGTAATATCATCTAAACTTTCCAATGAGCAAGAAATGCAATTGCTAGATGTGCTTAAAACTCACAAGGGGCAATTGGTTGGACAATTGCCGACATTAAAGGTATTGACAACCTCATTTCTAAGCACCACATCTACTTAGAGGATGACACCAAACCTACTAGAGAAATGCAACGTTGGTTAAATCCTAACCTAAAGGAAGTGGTAAAAGGTGAAATCCGTAAGCTTCTTGATGTAGGTATTATATACCCCATTTCCGATAGTAGATGGGTTAGCCCCATTCAAGTTGTACCTAAGAAATCGGGGCTAACGGTTATTAAAAATGAAAACAATGAGCTAGTCCCCATGCGAGCCACCACGGGATGGCGCATGTGCGTTGACTATATGGCGCTTAATTCTAAGACCCGTAAAGACCACTTCCCTCTCCCATTTCTTGATCAAATCCTAGAGAGAGTGGCCGAACATGAATATTATTGCTTCCTTGATGGCTATTCCGGTTATTATCAAATTGAAATAGCACCCGAAGAACAAGAGAGGACCACCTTCACTTGTCCTTTTGGCACTTTTGCATTCCGAAGGATGCCATTTGGTCTATGTAATGCCCCCGCAACCTTTCAACGTTGTATGCTTAGCATTTTCCATGATATGGTTGAAAAGATAGTGGAGGTTTTCATGGATGATTTCTCTGTGTATGGTAGCTCATTTAATAATTGTTTATCTAACTTGGCTTTGGTGTTAGATCGGTGCATCGAGAAAACCCTTCTCTTGAATTAGGAGAAATGACATTTCATGACAACCGAAGGCTTAGTCCTCTGTCATATTGTATCCAAGAAAGGTATGCACGTCGATAAAGCCAAGATCGAGGTAATAGAAAAGCTACCCACTCCTCATTGCGTTAGAGGTATTCGATCATTTCTTGGGCATGCAGGTTTTTATAGGAGGTTCATAAAATATTTTAGTTCTATATCTCAACCTCTTTGCATGCTTTTGGAAAATGATGTAGATTTTGCTTGGAGTAATGATTGTCAACTTGCTTTAGAGAAGTTGAAAAATTCGCTCACATGTTCACCTGTTCTTCAGGTGCCAGATTGGACCTCACCCTTCGAAATCATGTGTGAGGCTAGTGATTATGTGGTTGGTGCCGTGCTTAGACAACGCAAGGACAATGTCCCGTGCTGATTTACTATGCAAGCAAGAGCATGAATGAGGCTTAACGAAACTACACCACCACGGAGAAGGAGCTTTTAGCCGTTGTCTTCGTGTTTGAGAAATTTAGGAGCTACATATTGGGATTCACAATTACAATCTTCACCGACCATGTCGCTCTTACATATCTCCTTTCCAAGAAAGACGCTAAGCCTAGACTAATCTGTTGGATTTTGCTCTTGCATGAATTCAACATCGCCATCAAGGACAAGAAGGGAGCAGAAAATCATGTTGCCGATCACCTTTCTCGGTTAACGATGAGCATGGAGCCAGCAACCATCCCATTGAATGATTCATTTCCCGACGAACATCTTTTTGCGGTCTCACACACACTCCCATGGTATGCCGACATAATAAACTACTTAGTCACCGGTAAGACCCCTTCTACTTGGTCTCGTCAAGATTACAAAAGATTCATCTTTGAGGTAAAATCTTTCTTTTTTGATGACCCTTACCTTTACAATTATTGTAATGACCAAATAGTAAGGAGGTGCATACCCGACCATGAGTTTGATAGTGTTTTACACTTTTGCCATGAAGGTGTGTGCGGTGGTCATTTTTCCGCCCAAAAGACCGTAGCAAAAATTCTACAATGTGGTTTTTATTGGCCTAGCATGTTTAAGGACACTTACACATATTGTAAATCATGCTTAGCTTGCCAAAAGTGGGGGGGGGGGGAATTACTAAATAAGATGCCGCTAAACCCCATTCTTGAATTAGAAATCTTCGATTGTTGGGGCATTGATTTTATGGGGCCATTTTCCCCATACTTTGGGTACACATATATTTTGCTTGCGATAGATTATGTATCTAAATGGGTTGAGGCTATTCCTCGTAGGACCAATGATGAGGCTATCGTGCTTAAATTCATGAAAGAAAACATTTTCGCACGATTTGGGATGCCAAAGGCTATGATAAGCGACGGAGGGTCACATTTCTGCAACCGCCTCTTCGCAAGCTTAATGAAAACGTTTGGGGTGAAACACAAGGTCTCCACACCATACCACCCCCAAACCAATGGACAAGTGGAGTTGGCAAATTGGGAGATCAAGAACATACTCCAACAGACGGTGAATCCATCAAGGAAAGATTGGAGTATGCGTCTTTCCGAAGTATTGTGGGCATACCATACCGCCTACAAAACGGTTTTAAGGATGTCTCCATATCGCTTAGTTTTTGGAAAATTTTGCCACTTGCCCATTAAGCTTGAACATAAATCTTTTTGGGCAATTAAAAAGTTTAATTGTGAAATTGACCCCTCTTCTCGTAAATTGCAGTTAGTGGAGCTCGAAGAGATAAGGAGAGAGGCATACAACAATTCCAAGCTTGTGAAGGAGAGGCTTAAATGCGTCCATGATCGAATCACCTTGAGGATAGAATTTACCCCGGGGGAGAAAGTGCTACTTTATAACTCAAGACTTCATCTCTTCACCGGAAAGCTTCGTTCAAAGTGGATTGGACCTTTCATTGTTCAGGAGGTGTTTCCACATGGCGCGGTGACCATTGCCAACCCACAAAATGGCAATGAATTTAAGGTGAACGGCCAACGCTTAAAGCACTATCAAGAGCAGTGGAGCAGAGAGGAGTACACTATGGAGCTTACGGAACCACCGCCGGGTGGAACCAACTAGGTGTATTTGCTCCAAAACTTTCCTATCTAGTAATATGTGGTAATGAATAACTCTTACTCAAGATTTCTTATCCTAGTTTATCCATCTTCATGCATATACTTCATCTCACCCTTCAAACATTGAGGACCATGTTCATTTTTAGTTGGGGGTGTAGACTAGGATATAGAAACTTCTTGAGCATTTTTTTATTATTTTCATCCTTTTTTGTTAATAAATTGAATGAAATAAAAAAAAGATTTCCATCAATCACCAACATTTCTGCAACCCATAGCTTTTTGTTAGACCCATTGGTTAAAAGTGGTGATTCTTCCCAACTTTGGTAAAAATGTATTCTCGAAGTGGATTTTGGCAAATTAGAGTGTGTTGTATCTTTATGTACTAGGGGCAATTAATGTCTCTCTTCATGCTTACACTTGGCCCTTTAACTTGAAGCTCATGACAATTACCACCCATTTGAAACCCTATAGTGATGTAGAAACCTTGGTATCAACAATCAATTGATTTAGCCTTAGAAATTTTAAAAATTCTGCTAGGATTATATTCATGGATCCTAAGATAGTGACTTGGAAGTTGGAGTTGCTCAAATGAATGCTATCAAATGCTACAATAATAAGTGCACTTGTGCACATTTGAATAAGGCATGAACTTTTGCCATGGTACTTTGAATAAGGCAAAAAAAATTGCCATGAAATTTTAGTAAATGCATGAATTTGAACCACAACTCATTTCCATGATCTTTTGAGGGAGCAAGTATTATATCCCATAAGCTCGGGAGTTCCTAAGGATCTTAGATCATGAGATTGTGACATATTAAGGGGTATACTAAACTTAGGTGTGGATGGTGGGGTGCGTAAGAGGCATGAGGTTATAGTCTTAGGGATGAGTGTGTAGACTTGAGAACTTTGCCCTTATGTATATGATTTCAACAGCCTTTAGTATTGCCAATAATCCATTGATGGAGTCAACATTACATTTTGGGATTGGTCACTTATTTTGCTAGGGACTAGCAAAATTCTAGTTGGGGTGTGATTATGAATAAATATTGCATATTCTAACCTCATAATCATCTCCTCTTGCGCATATAATCCATGGAATCATGCTCTCTTAGCTACATTTACGCTAAATCATCATTTGTGAGCATATGATTTTATTCATGCACAATTTCACTTCCATAAGCATTATAAATGTCTATTATATTTATATGGATTTTTCTGGAATTTTCAGGTGTCCTTAAAAGGACTAAATCAACTCAAGAAGAGGAGTGCAAAATAGGCGCCTGTAGAAGCAAAGACAGTCGCCTGGGAACCCAACAGTCGACTGCCCAAACAACGGCAGTCGCCTGCCTTTAAAGAACTGAAGCTGGCAAAGCTGAAGCCCAATGACAGTCGCCTGAAAGAGGATTGACAGTCGACTGTAATCTAATACAGTCGCATGTCATCTTCACATCAATCGACTGATATTTCGGATTCCTGAGGAAGCAAAATGAGCCAACTCTCTGTTATTTTGACATTTCTGCAACAGGTGATAGAAGAACAGAAAACAGTCGCCTGTGGGTCACACAGTCGACTGTGATATTTTCAGACAGTCGCATGTCCCCATTTGGAAGCAATAAGAATTTTCTGCCATCAGTCGACTGCCATTTATTCGACAGTCGACTGATCGGGGGTTTTCGGCCGCAGTCTTGGTTACGAGAAACGGGTTTTTTAACCCGATTTCTCTCCAGTTGTTATGAATCGTTGGATGAGGATTTAAATGGATGAGATATAACCCCTAAGGGGTATAAAACACTACTATTCAGATGTAATAAATAAAAAAACAGAACTTAATATTTTTGCTATTTTTAGGTCTTCTTCTTCCTTGAGAAGGGGATTAGGGTTTTTGAGAGTTCTGAGTTTTCTGATTTCGTTTTTTCTATTGCTAAGACTGACTGCTGATTGAAGAAGCTTGTATTTGGTGCCAAATCTCCAACTCTCTTTCGAATATATACTTGCTTTCATCCTTTGCATAGAACTGTGTCCATTTTCATGAATGCTGATTTAGTCTTTGATATGCTAGGCTAGATTCATTGTGTGGGTGTTTTGGATTGATGTAGGATGTATTGATTGCTTTGTTAATGTTAATTTTTAGTACCCCTTGTTAATCCATGTTATTGGTTGAATTAAACTTATGAGTAATTGGGTTTGATACTATCCATGGAGGAGCCGAAGAACGGTGGTGCTTCGTAATTGTTGCATCTATGTATCCAATGGGTATTGCATATCTTGAAATGAATGCAAGACCCATTCAATCCATATTTCGTAATTTAGAAGTTTAATTCATCCATCAATTCAAATTGCTAATTGGGTTGTGACCCATCTATCGAATCGTGCATTACCTGAAAGGGGCCGCTGAACGGTGGTTGTGCGCTGCACACCACAACCTATATGCACTACTCTCACATACCTTGAAATGGGTGTGAGAGTGATTCATGAGCTTCAATTAGGGGAAGAACCCAGTTAGTAATTACTTTTGGTGCAACCCATATGTGCTTAATTGAGTTATTTCCCGATCCTCATACCTTGAAATGGATGAGCGATCGAGTTATCATGGAATTAATACTTAGCAGAGCAATTGAATAATCCTACCGATATCCTTGACACCTGCACTCTTTCTCTCCCTTGCATCCAAACCTTAGGACATTACTCTAACTCTAGGGTGTTTAGACAAACCAACTCTCCAAACAATCATTCACCCCCATAGGGTGGTAGGAACCCTCAACCATTCTTTACATGTCTAACTATTTGTGTGAATTTGCAGATTAATTCCGTCTCTGTGGATACGATCCTGTACTTACCGGGTATATTATTTGCTGACCACGTACACTTGCGAGTATCACCTTTCTTGGAGAATCAAAGGGATGTAATATTTTTAAAGAATATGTGTTCTAAATAAGGGGAAGTTAGAAATGAAGATGATCTCCATAAGTTGGAAGATCCAGACTTCATAAACATTAAGTCTTTTGAAGTACAAGAGAATGATCCTCGAATTCATGTACTTAATGGGAGAAGTGTGTCTAATAAAGAAGCCATTCAATGAGTAGTTGGAGAGGCAAAGGGCTAAGGTTCCCTAACATAGATTTGAAATCGAAGGGGAAGCCCTAATTGTTGTACATCATGATGACAAGGAACCTCAGAGTGTAGAAGAAGCTCTATCCTGCCATGTTCGAAATTATTGGAAGAAAGATATGGAGGAAGAAATGAATTCCATGAAAGTCAATCAATTTTGGGAATTAGTTGACTTGTCACCTAATCAAAAAGCAATTGGGAACAAGTGGATTCTCAAGATAAAAAGAAAGGCAGATGGATCCATTGAAATGTATAAATATTTTCTAGTGGCAAAGGGATATACTCAAAAGGAAATTATAAATTACAAAGAAATTGTTTCCCCAATTGTCAAATTTGCCTACATTCGCCTTATCCTAGCTTTAGTTGCTCATATGGACTTTGAACTTTATAAAATAGATGTCAAGGTTACATTCCTTAATGGTGAACTAGATAAGGAAATCTACATGGATCGGTCAGTAGGTTGCATTGTTAAAGGCCAAGAGAATAAAGTTTGTAAATTACAAAAATCAATAGATGACCTTAAGCAAACGTCTAAGAAATGGAACCAAAGGTTTCATATGGGTGTCATCTCATTTGGGTTCGAGATGGTCGAAGAAGACCATTGTGTTTATATGAAGCAACATAAGAACAAATTTTTCGTCATAACATTGTATGTAGATAACATATTGTTAACTAGTAATGATATGGAGTTTCTGATGACCATAAAAGAATGGTTGCTATCAAACATTGAGATGAAAGACATGGTAGAAGTGGATTATATACTTGGTGTAAAAAATCCAAAGGAATCATTCTATAAGATTTATTGCATTGTCGTAAGAAACAAACATCAAAAAAGTTTTAGAATGGTTTAACATGTCAAAATGCAATCTAGTTGAAACTCCAACAGCAAACAATGATAATTTAAGTTTAGATAGTTATCCTAGCATGGCATACAAAAAATGATAAGATGTTAAGAGTGCCTTATGCAAGTGCGGTAGATATCGTAATGTATGCCATGTTGTGTGCAAGGCCAGACATATATCATGTGGTAGGATTGGAAAGTTGATATCAATCGAATCTTGGACCTGAGCACTAGAATGCTATGAACAGGATCAAGAGATATTTGAAGGGCACATCCAGCTACAATTTGTGTTACGAAAATTCATCAATCAAATTGAAAGGCTACACTGATGTAGACTATGAGGGAGATGTGGATAAGAGGAAATCTACATTGGGAAATGTTTTCCTGTTTAGAGATGGTGACATATCATGGTGCAGAACTATCAACCATGGAAGCAAAATTTATTGCTGCTTCACTAGGAGTCTAGTAAGCTATTTGGTTACGACAGTTCCTACATATTTTGGGTGTAAAGCAAAAACACGTGATTGTATATTGTGACAACCAAGCTGCGATATAGCTTACACAAAGGACTCAAGATATCACGGTCGTACCAAGCATATTGACATACGATATCGGGGTTCTTAAAGTATCCTTCAGCCGGTGTCTAGGATCGTTTAGTGTCGAAGATTTGATCACCCTAGTGGGGTTCACCCTTTTATAGGGATAGCGATCCTACTTGGCCAACCCTGACTGGCTGTATTCACTTGTACCAACTTAGAATTCCCATTATCATTAAATACATACATTAATTATATTCTAGCCAATTACATTAGTAATACTTTTAAATATTAGCCAGAGCCCTCCTTCTTTTGGAGTTAGGCAACCGGGCATTACAGTTATGGTTGTTGGGTGAAACCAAGCTATAGCATGGTAATCTTTTGAGAACCAATTCCACCATATCTATGATGTAGTCTAGTCCTAACCCAAGCCACCATGTTGCGAATACAACCAAGCGGCGATGTAAGTTAGGCTTGTAGGGTTTTCTTGGGTCCTTAAGGATATAAATTTGACATCCGGCCTAAGTTGGTCGGACAACGACAACAAATTAGTAGTGGAAAAATAGACTTAAAACAATTTTAAGAACAAGCCCTAAAGATTTCAACCCTAGCCAAGATCTCTACTATCCCGGGGTCGGGTCCGACCAACCCCTCAGGATAGATCTATCTAATAGTTGCAATTATAAACACATGAATATTTAACTACATACCTTTCACTTCGTTTCCTAGGATGCGAAGCGTCATTTTTAGCAACATTTCTTTGCCCCCCGTACCGCTCTCCCAAGCCGAACCGCGTCGCGAGCCGCACCTCGTCCCGAGCCGAACCGCTTTCCGAACAGCACCGCGTCTTGAGGCAAGCAATACCCATGTTACTGAGCCAACCACACGCCGAAGAAGATTTCACCTTGAGTGGATCATTCATCAAGACTTCGGATCCGATCCGAGCTCCCTCGTAGCTTTGCTAGAGCCCGAACAGTGGCAAGGAAGAATTTGGGGAGAAAGAGAATAATTAATTTAAGCTCAGATCCGGGCTTGCTTACGTTTAATGAAGCTATTCAGATCTGGAGCTTGAGATGAGTTTCAAGGAGGGGAGTAGGCCCCTATTTATATAGGTGGCTGACCCCTCCCCTTCTCTCCATATTCGATATGGGACTATTAATTTTGGAGGATAAATTAATTAAAGTTTGCCTTTTACAAAGGCCAAAATTTAGCGAATTTTTCCTACCTCACCATTGAGCTTCGCAAGTGATACAACCTATCAAATCGAAGAGGGTTGAACAGTGAATGCATAGGAAGAAATGGCACTCCATTCTAAGTACGTTTGACCCCTCAAACGAGTGTCAAAATTTGAACAAAAACTCAGATTTTTGCTCAAAACCAGATGTCAAAAGGAATTAGGTTCCAAACCCTAGGGGACCCACCTGCTCAGCCACACATGCCTGTTCTATGGGGCCCGCATTGGGCCCCACATTCAGTGCGCGTTAGCTAGGCGCACGCTCAGCATGCGCCCACGGGTGGGCCCCGCCCACTGCCAGCGGTCACGAGCGCCCGCTCCTTTAGCAGGTGCAGGCGCCCGCCCGCCTAGCGGGTGCAGCCGCTCGCTTGCCAGGCGGGTTGGGCACCCTCCTAGCGAGAACCCGACCCGCAATGCCCAACTTTGGATAAATATGGTTTTGGCTCTATTTCATGCGTTTGGAGTCTATTTTCGATGCGGTTTGAACCTGTGTTTAGACGAGGACGATCCCGTCATCCAGGTGACCATTTCTACACGTTTATTATATTAAACATGCATGTAAAAATCATACGACACATTTAAATCTCATTGCATCATACGCAAAATTCCCACATCTATTAAAAAATCATTTGCATCAAATACAAATGAACTGAGGGCATACATCCCCCAACATCTCCCACTTGCACTTAGGATCAGTTATTCTGCATGCAAAAGCTAACTGCAAACTCTTTGCAGTTTTGTATCCCTTACATCAAATGCATATTCTCCCTAATTTCTACCTATTACTTGATGAATGTCTCACTCTGTGTGAGACCTGACAGCCTGACCCTACTATAGGTGTGGCTCGAAACCCCAGATGGTAGAGACCACAAGCAGCAGGTGACATCCCTGTTTCGTTATCATACTTATGTGGTTAACTCATTGACATGAGTATTGTCGAGACCACCCTGATTATGTCCGTGATGAATACCGCAGTTATAGCCTCTTTGTTAAAATTATGTCGCTTAGTCAAGCCTAGTGTATGGTCAACTGTCAACCCTACTAGCTTAAACTTGGTTAGTCTCCATCGATCTTCAGTCAAATAATGTTGGACGACTTCCAACATACTCTGGCCAGAGTTTTCACTAAAGATCGAACTAATACTGCGACACTAACTTCCATTGACCAGGAGAGACGAATCCTATCATGGTCATTACTCTCCTCGCACGCTTCAAATGTCACCCAACCAAAAACCTTTCAATGGGGCTTGCCCCGAGGCTAGATCAGTGATCTAAGTGACACCGTTCACGTACAGGTTCGTACAATGACCTTAAGTTAAACGACCAACTTGCCTATCATCACTAAGAGTTATCATTGACAGATTGGCCAATGTAAACCATATGTAAACTCTCGTTGGGTCGTTCAGTGAACTCATTCTCCAATGAGCACCAGTGTCTCGTCTTTGACTTTGCCAAGTCAAACGACCATGAGATTATCGTGACCATAACATGGTGAAGACTAAGACACAATGGTCTATCCGATGTGTCGATATCCATTTTTTGAAACATCTACGACCACGAACGTTTTTAGACCTATGCTACAATCGGTTAAACACTTCTCTATGATCGAGATCTCCATCTTGATACATGTTTGACCTCACATTAAGTCTCGGGACTATACCTAAGTTCTAATGAAGAATACAATATTATTAAACTTAGGTAAATTCTTACCATATAGCTTACTGTAATTTTGAACAAGATGTTTGTACACTTACACAGAGATAAATTGCCTCGAGTTCGAGGGCATACCTATCTCTGAACATCTCTCACTTGCACTCATGCCCATTTATCCCGATATCTCATACCGCATTTACACATAATTTGCTACACCGTCTTAATTTATAGACTTAAGGAGTTTTCTAAGTTCATTTTAGACCACACATTTGAATCTCATCCAAATAATTTCCTTGGTATCTTGGAATCCATAATTAATGTATTGTCTGAATCTCATCAAGCTCATCATACCGTATGAGAATAAATAAGTTTACTGGTCATTTAGACGGTTCATAATCATTTCTAATAAAGTGTCAAACTCTTTGACCAACTTTGTCTAAACATATGTTTCGGCTCCTCGATGCCTCGCATGCTTTTTATTCGCTCCCACTGACCTTGAAAACTCTCTGGCTGATTCATATAAGTTCGTTCTTCTAAATCATATTTATAAAATAGACTATACATGAATGCTCCAGTTTTCATGGTCATGATGAGCATTTACATCGTGTTCGGTTCAAGTAGATCTGTACACATCTGCTGGCGAGACAGTTTCATCATAATCCGTTTATAGGAGTTAGATTGATAACCGTTCTTAACCAACATAAGTTGCACTCACTATTTTCTTTCTGCACCAATCTTATATCTTGAAGATTTACTTGTAGCCGATAAGAAACACTTTCTTTGGGCACATAAACTAAAGTCCATACTTTATTTACATGCATGGACCTTTTCAGGATTGCATCAAGTTATTGATCAGAGTCCCTACTCCGAATGGCATTCTGGAAGTGTAACGACCGGTTTTTAACGTTACTATTATCTGAATTTCTCTTGTGTTTCTGATTTCTTTTCGTATCCGTAGTTGGACATTCTACCCCCGTACACGTTCCCGTACCCGTACCCACTTCCTTCTTCTTCGTGTCTATCATTATTAATATTAGTGTCCCTTCAAATAAAATTATGTTAAAATGTGTATCTTAAAATTCTGTTACAAATTTCTGATTTAAAATTCAAAATTCAAAATTCAAAGCTTTTTAAAAGTCAAATGAGACTTACCATTTTTGGACCCATTTAAACCTCTTCAATATCTTTAATTCCCCTGTTTATATCTACTAAAAACCTATTAACTTTTTTTTCAATTACTTCCTAAATAACCCTAACCACGTTTCCACCTAGGCCACACCCTGTCATTCACGCATAAAAAAAAGAAAGCTAAAGCCTTCACGTGCTGCACCCAACACAAGCCCCATCACACAACTTATTTTAGGGAACCTAGGTCTAATATTATAATACCCTTCCACACCAAGCAGCAGCCTACTCTTTCCTTATAAAACTAACCCTGGCCAACACCCCATGTACTGACATCACCCTACCCTCCAGAACATCAACTAGAAGACCTAGGCTACACTACCCCGTCCACGTGCTGGCCAATTTGTAACCCATGCTCAATATTTGAAGCCCTTAGACACTAGGGTTTCCCACATGCTGTGAACCCTAGGCTTGTAAGCCTAGGTCTTTTATCTCCCTACACTATTTATATTTATAAAGAAAAAAAAACCCTAGGGAAGCTCATTCAGCAGCCGCCTCTACACCCTATACTATTCTAAAACCCCTAAGAGAACCCTATTTCTCCCAGTAGCCGCCGCCTACTATGTTTTCTCCCCTCCGGCCTCAACTCTCCCCTCACCTCGCGTAAAAAACCCAACACCGCTTTCTCCGGCCATCCCCAGTCACCCGCGGCTTCTCACCACGCCCAAACCGCCACCCCCGCACGCCCGCCTCCAGTCGCCACCCCCTTCTCCCCTGCTCTCCTCGCAACACGCCGGTTCCCCTCTCCGATCACACCTCCGACCCTGCCCAACGCCGCAAATGCCATCCGCCGTCCTCCCTCTGTTCTCCGAACACCCCAACTCATCCGACTTCCCTCCTGCCACCGCCCAAGACCCCGACTTCAGCCCTCCACGCCTCACCTACGAGAGCTCAGGGCCTCCTCCTCTCCACAAGCCGCATCCGATGAACCTCCACCCCAGACTGTCGAGTTTCCACACAGCTGCCGTCTCGTTGCCGTCACTCACCGGACGTCGATCACCGCCGTCTACAAATGCCGCAGACTCCGCCTTAGCCCCTACCACCACAGCCCCTGTTCCCCATTGCCGGACAGCAGCCGCCGCTGCTTTGTGCCCCACGCCCTCTTGCTGCGCTTGCTTCCCCTGCAAAGAAACGAAACAAGAGAAGATAGCATGAAGAAAGAGGAGGAATTAGCAAAAGAGAGGGTAAGTATTATTTAGAGTTCTATAAATTATAAATGGGTTTATATATATATTATATATTAGTGGCATCTGATACATGGGAAACGGTACCCTACTCCATTAAAGTTATTAAACAAGAGTGGTAGATGCGAGTCCCAATAAGCCCACCTACTTTATAAGGTCTGTACCTATATCTAGTAACGTGTACTACCTATACCTATGAACTGTAGGCTTTAATGCATGGACATACATCATAAGCAGGACTTTTATTTATACATGTCATACAGGGATTCTAATATAGTGTGCGCTACTAGTTAAAGCCTTGTAAGCATACGTGTAAATGAGCTAGTATAGGGTAACGTTGTAACCAGATTTCATTAGATAGTAATAGATGTGTACTTAACAGTAAGTCAAAGTTAAAATGTTAGTCTTGCTATTTATGTTTTAGTCTTAATGTATAATACGCTTAACATCTGAAAGAGCTAACGGTATATGTAAATATTAGTTACCTTTGTCATAATAACCATGCTAGTATATACAGTGAACTGCATCCATTAACCCTTAGAAAACTCCTTAGTACGGTTAATTCGTTAAGAACCAATTATCTGATGTGGAAACCCAACTTTGCAGAAACGCGTCGTACGCCTCGTTCACCTAGACATCCGTAACCAGCTACAACAGGCAAGTGCACTTTTTACATGTCTCGCTTTTAATTGCTTTGACCTGTGACATTCTTATATGCAAGTGTGCATTCTTCCCACATGTTTTAAAGCGATGTTACATTATTATCGTGTCCTACTATAACGCATGCCAAAAACTTCATTTGCTTGTACACATATAATTGAATGGATGTTGATGGAACATATTGACTAAATGAAATACCTGAATTCATGAAATTGTGAGTTCGTGCGCCCAAGCGACGAAATCGTGACTTTCGTGAGTGTCATGTGAGTTGACAAAATTTGTGCTTATAATACGACTAGGCCGGCTCGTGTTCCGGAAAACTTTGTGGGTGGGGTTAGGGGTTGAGCGGCCACTGGGCGTATGAAAGGTACTCTCCTCAAGAACACCACCCGACGCGGTGGGTTAGTGTCAATCACGATAAGCCCCCGTGAGAGGAACGACCTTCTCATCACGACCTAAAGGCGAGAACCCTAGGAGTGAATAGAAACCACGGACGTGAAATTGCAAATTGCCAAGTCTTACTTTATTCCAGCATGCTTAGAACTGTCATGTTATTTGTTGTATGCACTACAGTTGTCACTTTATCTGCTGTCCACAAGACACTTGTCACATTATCTGCTGTACACAAGACACTTGTCACATTATCTGTTGTACACAAGACACTTGTCACATTATCTGCTGTACACAAGACACTTGTCACATTATCTGCTGTACACAAGACACTTGTCACATTATCTGCTGTACACATTACACTTGCCACATTATCTGCTGCACACACTACATGCCACCGCTTTTGCACTATGCTTGACGTACTCATGCTTTAACTATTTGTCACTTACATTGTCATGAAATCGATTTTGAAAACCTTGCCGAGGGTCAATTATCATAATTTTCTAAATCTTGCCGAGCGACCCTCGCTGACGTATATTTCTTGTCTTGTGAAATATACGTCAGGTATTAGACAGGTTTGTAGAGGAGTTTGCTTAGAGACTAAACAGGTTGATCGGGAGTGCCCTGCTGCTGAGTGTTCCGTCGCTGAGAAGCTTTGTGTCTTCGTATCATTTGTACTTTGCTAATTCTTTCACAACTTGTATGGGCTCTATGACCCTCCTTTATTTCATTCATTGTTGTAACCTATTTCTGAGACTTGAGATTGTAATTAAATAAATTATCTGTGTTGTTTGAGCTGCATGCAAGACCCTGCAGGATGTTATCACACAGACGCGTAATGTGCTTAAACCAAGGAGGAATGAAAAGAAAAAGTATCTCCTTCTTGTTTTAAGCACATGCGGGCCTTCGTCGCGTCCTCGCCCCAAGTACAATGGGAAGCGGGGCGTGACAGGTTTTAGTGGTGGCCCATGCAGGTCATGCTATGCAAAATACTCCAAACAACATAGATAAGATTACAATCTTAATTCCCAAGAACACCTCTTTTCGAATTCTTTATCATATCCTTGTTCCCTAAGAAATCCTAGTCTTAAGGTTCTAAACGATAGTTGGCCCAATAAGTCTCCCCTCAATCTTGAGATCATATTTGATATAACATTCCTTCGTCGACAACCATAGAAATACCTAGTAGTAGATACATAATACCACTCCCTGGTCATCTTTACTTTTGTGATCATATCCTTTCCTTATTAATGATTCACTTGATTCCCATCGTGACGTCTATGCCACCACCTTTCTACTTCATATTATCCATTTGGGTCCTCTCCGTCTTGCATATCTTAAAACTCATTTGATTCTTTCGGTCAAGCAGGTAGCCTAACGGGGGATGTAACGGCCTGTTTCTGTTTATACGTATTTTTCATGTATTCAATAAGGATGGTGAATTATTAGAGTATTAATATATATTATTATTGTTGTTATTATTGTTATTTTCATAGTTCGAGAACACAACTTAACGACCGCGATAATATCTCCTTTAAGTTGGTTGATGTTGAGGTGGGATCATAATGATCCGATTATCCTGATCAGATGATTCCTCAAATCTCATCTTAATCAAAACTAGACCAGATCTAAATATCTTAACGTATATCGATTTTCTAATCCAAATCTTAATACGTTTCATAAATCGATCAAATCTCAACCCAAGTGACCTAACGAATCCTAACAATTGATTCTATCTGATCTCCAAATCTTAACTCTAAATATCTTAAACAACAATATGTACCAACTCGATACCGTAATAATAAGTTGATCACATCGAACTCCCCTAACCCAATCTTAATAGGGTTAATCAACTAAATTTTCCAAAACCAAATATCTTGACGAATCATTCAAGCCAAATCTAAACATCTTATCGATGTCGATCTTAACCGGATCTATTTCCAAATCAAGAGCGATCGAATCTTAAATGATCCTATTAAATCTTAAACTTGCTCCTTTATAATCAAAACTTGATCAAACCAACATTCCTAATATCTTAACAAATCGTATCTTTTATACGAATAAAATCCTACCAGACCCAAATTCTACTAATTTTGGATATCGTGATCGTCTAATTGTCCTAGCCAAATGGATCTTATCAATCAAGAGAATACCTTAACCGAATCAATCACCCAATCTGATCCCGATCTAAACATCTTGTCGGATCCTCCCAATCATACCTAATCTAAACCAACCAGCCCAATATCTTAACTAATTTTATAAATCCTATTAGACCATTCTGTTAACCCAAATGTATTCAAATCCAATTTAGGTTAAAAACGAGACGACGACTGAATCTGATAATATTTAAGTTCTAGCCATATGATTGTGACTACGTATATGGATGTATGTACTGGTGTACTAGTCCTATGTAAACTACCATGGTTGTATATACCGGTGTGTGTATATTTGCCCTATATAGATACAAGATGGCCGTGTAGTAGAGTAAGTAGGTATATGTATGTGAAATGAATGCATCCATAAGTACTTGGAAATGTGTGATATAGGGTAAGTATATGCATATGGATGTGTATTGTTTGATTATAATGTATGTATGACTGGGATAGAATGACCTTAGTGTCTAAGTCTGCGCACCCCTATGTCGGCCTATTTAAGGAAGTCTGAGGACGGACTTGATCTTAAGGTGGGTAGATTACGATGACCCTAGAGCTAGGGGTAAGACTTATATAAATCTGTGTTTGGTGTAAAGTATTACGTGCATGTATATACGTATAGTAATATAAATTATATGTGTGTGAGGTAATATGTGGTATGTGAAAGTGATTGCACGATTGGAGTATTAATTGACGAAGAATGATTGTATTTTTATTTGTGGTGTGTTTATGTGACATGTAGTACTATATCAGTATAGATTGTGAGTGTATAAGATGTATGATGTTACCGTGTGTATCGGTAATAATGTGAGTGTGTAAATTGATGTGGGTGTGTAGTAAGTGTTACTATACGCCCGAGTATAATATTGGTTGGATTATATTTGAAGAACGATATTAAGCATGTTATTTAACTACGTAATTAATAATATGTGTATGTGTATAGTTACTACTAGTAGCATAGACGTTGATTGGTATTATCGGTAGTAATACTAGTGTTGTTGATATTAGTATCAGAAATACTACTTAGATATGGCATGATGGTTGTTTGTGGTATGTATGCATTAGAAGAGAGATGCGAACGTTACCCTTACGTCTTCTCGGTACCTTAGCCGATGAGATTCCGAGGGCGGAATCGTCTTTAAGGTGGGTAGGATGTAACGACCGGTTTTTAACGTTACTATTATCTGAATTTCTCTTGTGTTTCTGATTTCTTTTCGTATCCGTAGTTGGACATTCTACCCCCGTACACGTTCCTGTACCCGTACCCACTTCCTACTTCTTCGTGTCTATCATTATTAATATTAGTGTCCCTTCAAATAAAATTATGTTAAAATGTGTCTTAAAATTCTGTTACAAATTTCTGAATTAAAATTCAAAATTCAAATTTCAAAGCTTTTTAAAAGTCAAATGAGACTTACCATTTTTGGACCCATTTAAACCTCTTCAATATCTTTAATTCCCCTGTTTATATCTACTAAAAACCTATTAACTTTTTTTTCAATTACTTCCTAAATAACCCTAACCACGTTTCCACCTAGGCCACACCCTGTCATTCACGCATAAAAAAAAGAAAGCTAAAGCCTTCACGTGCTGCACCCAACACAAGCCCCATCACACAACTTATTTTAGGGAACCTAGGTCTAATATTATAATACCCTTCCACACCAAGCAGCAGCCTACTCTTTCCTTATAAAACTAACCCTGGCCAACACCCCATGTACTGACATCACCCTACCCTCCAGAACATCAACTAGAAGACCTAGGCTACACTACCCCGTCCACGTGCTGGCCAATTCGTAACCCATGCTCAATATTTGAAGCCCTTAGACACTAGGGTTTCCCACATGCTGTGAACCCTAGGCTTGTAAGCCTAGGTCTTTTATCTCCCTACACTATTTATATTTATAAAGAAAAAAAAACCCTAGGGAAGCTCATTCAGCAGCCGCCTCTACACCCTATACTATTCTAAAACCCCTAAGAGAACCCTATTTCTCCCAGTAGCCGCCGCCTACTATGTTTTCTCCCCTCCGGCCTCAACTCTCCCCTCACCTCGCGTAAAAAACCCAACACCGCTTTCTCCGGCCATCCCCAGTCACCCGCGGCTTATCACCACGCCCAAACCGCCACCCCCGCACGCCCGCCTCCAGTCGCCACCCCCTTCTCCCCTGCTCTCCTCGCAACACGCCGGTTCCCCTCTCCGATCACACCTCCGACCCTGCCCAACGCTGCAAATGCCATCCGCCATCCTCCCTCTGTTCTCCGAACACCCCAACTCATCCGACTTCCCTCCTGCCACCGCCCAAGACCCCGACTTCAGCCCTCCACGCCTCACCTACGAGAGCTCAAGGCCTCCTCCTCTCCACAAGCTGCATCCGACGAACCTCCACCCCAGACTGTCGAGTTTCCACACAGCTGCCGTCTCGTTGCCGCCACTCACCGGACGTCGATCACCGCCGTCTACAAATGCCGCAGACTCCGCCTTAGCCCCTACCGCCACGGCCCCTATTCCCCATTGCCGGACATCAGCCGCCGCTGCTTTGTGCCACACGCCCTCTTGCTGCGCTTGCTTCCCCTACAAAGAAACGAAACAAGAGAAGATAGCATGAAGAAAGAGGAGGAATTAGCAAAAGAGAGGGTAAGTATTATTTAGAGTTCTATAAATTATAAATGGGTTTATATATATATATTATAAATTAGTGGCATCTGATACATGGGAAACGGTACCCTACTCCATTAAAGTTATTAAACAAGAGTGGTAGCTGCGAGTCCCAATAAGCCCACCTACTTTATAAGGTCTGTACCTATATCTAGTAACGTGTACTACCTATACCTATGAACTGTAGGCTTTAATGCATGGACATACATCATAAGCAGGACTTTTATTTATACATGTCATACAGGGATTCTAATATAGTGTGCGCTACTAGTTAAAGCCTTGTAAGCATGCGTGTAAATGAGCTAGTATAGGGTAACGTTGTAACCAGATTTCATTAGATAGTAATAGATGTGTACTTAACAGTAAGTCAAAGTTAAAATGTTAGTCTTGCTATTTATGTTTTAGTCTTAATGTATAATACGCGTAACATCTGAAAGAGCTAACGGTATATGTAAATATTAGTTACCTTTTTCAGAATAACCATGCTAGTATATACAGTGAACTGCATCCATTAACCCTTAGAAAACTCCTTAGTACGGTTAATTCGTTAAGAACCAATTATCTGATGTGGAAACCCAACTTTGCAGAAACGCGTCGTACGCCTCGTTCACCTAGACATTCGTAACCAGCTACAACAGGCAAGTGCACTTTTTACATGTCTCGCTTTTAATTGCTTTGACCTGTGACATTCTTATATGCAAGTGTGCATTCTTCCCACATGTTTTAAAGCGATGTTACATTATTATCGTGTCCTACTATAACGCATGCCAAAAACTTCATTTGCTCGTACACATATAATTGAATGGATGTTGATGGAACATATTGACTAAATGAAATACCTGAATTCATGAAATTGTGAGTTCGTGCGCCCAAGCGGCGAAATCGTGACTTTCGTGAGTGTCATGTGAGTTGACAAAATTTGTGCTTATAATACGACTAGGCCGGCTCGTGTTCCGGAAAACTTTGTGGGTGGGGTTAGGGTTGAGCGGCCACTGGGCGTATGAAAGGTACTCTCCTCAAGAACACCACCCGACGCGGTGGGTTAGTGTCAATCACGGTAAGCCCCCGTGAGAGGAACGACCTTCTCATCACGACCTAAAGGCGAGAACCCTAGGAGTGAATAGAAACCACGGACGTGAAATTGCAAATTGCCAAGTCTTACTTTATTCCAGCATGCTTAGAACTGTCATGTTATTTGTTGTATGCACTACAGTTGTCACTTTATCTGTTATCCACAAGACACTTGTCACATTATCTGTTGTACACAAGACACTTGTCACATTATCTGTTGTACACAAGACACTTGTCACATTATCTGCTGTACACAAGACACTTGTCACATTATCTGTTGTACACAAGACACTTGTCACATTATCTGCTATACACATTACACTTGCCACATTATCTGCTGCACACACTACATGCCACCGCTTTTGCACTATGCTTGACGTACTCATGCTTTAACTATTTGTCACTTACATTTTCATGAAATCGATTTTGAAAACCTTGCCGAGGGTCAATTATCATAATTTTCTAAATCTTGCCGAGCGACCCTCGCTGACGTATATTTCTTGTCTTGTGAAATATACGTCAGGTATTAGACAGGTTTGCAGAGGAGTTTGCTTAGAGACTAAACAGGTTGATCGGGAGTGCCCTGCTGCTGAGTGTTCCGTCGCTGAGAAGCTTTGTGTCTTCGTATCATTTGTACTTTGCTAATTCTTTCACAACTTGTATGGGCTCTATGACCCTCCTTTATTTCATTCATTGTTGTAACCTATTTCTGAGACTTAAGATTGTAATTAAATAAATTATCTGTGTTGTTTGAGCTGCATGCATGACCCTGCATGATGTTATCACACAGACGCGTAATGTGCTTAAACCAAGGAGGAAGGAAAAGAAAAAGTATCTCCTTCTTGTTTTAAGCACTTGCGGGCCTTCGTCGCGTCCTCGTCCCAAGTACAATGGGAAGCGGGGCGTGACAGGAAGTTGACTAAGTCATCATCAACTATGATGTTTTACTCGACTTGTTGTCTCACGAAACTCGAGTAATCCTTATGACTTCCAAACGATTAATTTGAGGAATATTATATTTATAAGGTTGTAATAAAACCTTATCAAATACTTAGGCATTATTATCTGGGTTTTAACTCAGAACGAGGATTGTAACTCAGAGTCACTAGCCATGAATCACACTAAGTCTAACAGAGTACGATTCATGCTCTCTAACACATCGATGTGTTAAAAGACTTGACGTAAGAGAAAATATCATTTTCTTTTAGTTACGCAAGAATTACATAGCTAAGTATTCGACTCTTCGATCCGATCGAATCAGTTCAAATACTTTTGTCATTGTGTTCTCTATTTTATCAGACTTGTGTTTCATTAAGAACAAGTGTCGTAATAAAATAAGAATACTTTATCTTGGCTTATTTAGACTTGGGTCCGGGTACATCTGTATGTACGAGACTACGAGTTTACTAACTCATTCTCGCACTATCTTACAGATGGAATTTCGGCCATCATACCTTTGAGACAAGATTCACATGTGTCTTTCGTCTCAAAATACGAGAGGTCAGACCCCTCTTTATGTGAATTGTGAAGCTTAGTCTCTTCGGTACGACCTAGTCTTATTTTGCTGTATAAGATTTGCTAATAACTTGCGTATTCATGTATTAACATTTAGTACATCATCGTTATACAAAACTATAACATCAAATCATTTCTTCTAAATCAATGTGACGACATTCGCCAAGTGTGATATACGTCCCATATGGCCTAAAGACAACTTTTGTTCATTAGCCAATATGTGAGACCGTCTTTGTATAAAAATTATCCTGAAATATTTAGACATCAAACATGTCCTATTTTTCAATTCCTCCTACTATGCCTTTTTTCATGCTGGACCAAACATTCTTTCTCAATGAATTTTCCTTAGTGCCTTCTCCTTTCTAAATCATATTTAGACATTTCATATCCTAACATAAATATTAGTTGTGCAAGCATCACATGCATCCAAACACTTGAGCTTTACAACCTTGAGAAGACTCAACAAGTTGCTCGTCTCAAGATCTTATTTGGATACATTGTCTTGTACCGCTCTTATACTCATCTTCGAGTCAAACAGTTTGATCGAAGTTTCAAGCCTTGCAGATTGAAACTGTTTTCCATACAACCTTTAGGAGACTCAACAAGTCATATGGAGAAACTGCTTTGAACATCAGTATGTTTAAGCTGCCCATGTTCATATGGGCGAGTGTTAAATAGCGTGCTTTTATTGTGTTAGATTTTAGAGCTTAAGGAAATCTGTGTCCTTAACTCAGTACTAGGAAGGACAAGATAATATAGTTTGGTTTATCAAATATTCCTTGACTAATCATTTTGTCCAGTTGACTTATTTCTTTTAAGGATATTATGATTTGGATTCCACTTAGGTAAAACATATAATTACCCTAGTTTAGCATATGTTCATGACTTTTAAATATAGTTAAAATAGTTTTTATTCAACTAAATCCTCCTACTATTTCTGTGATCATCTTTAGCGATAGAGATGAACGAATATTGTTATTTAATGGGAAAGGGATTCAACCACCCTGAGCTTCACAACCTTGAGGAGACTCAACAAGTTGATCGATTATGCATCTGATAGATAATCGCATTATTAATCACATCGCATGTGACTCCATATTGGTTTTTACCCATAGTCACTTATTATCTTGAGGAGACTCAACAAACCATAATGACTAGTCTAGTCGAACCCTTGTTTTCATATATAACATTAACTTAGACCGATACTCGAGGAGACCCGACACAGCGGTTTGAGTTAATATCAGACTACATATCATGTATGATGGAGTCGATTTCTAAAAGAGACCATGTCATAGCATGATGAGACTCAACAACTATGACATGCATCTTTTAGTCCCATAATCCAAAAACAAGGAGGGATACGGCTAACCTTGAAGAATATTTTTAACGTAATTAACTAGATGTAATCGACGATATCATATAATCATAATTCGCGTCCTTGCGGTCCAGCGGAACACGGCCATGGATTTGGCTAGTCCAGGATCACTATCCCCCGTCGAGCTAGGGTGATCCACAACATTAGTCAAAAAACACTAGACCAGATCATGGTCCATTAATGGAAACTTATATTCATGTGTCCCATCGATTAGAAATGACTTCATTAAAACTAGTTAATCCTATCAACTAGTTGAATCTTAAAATTCGAACTTATTAGGATTGATTAAAACCTTTTATTAATTCCTTATCAACTATAAGGATTATTATGGTGCTATCCTAGTCATGTATTAGGCATATAAAGTTCAAGTTGCAACAATTTAAATCGTAGCCTTTTGTTCAAAATTATTATTAGAAAAATTAAAATAATAATTCGGAGAGGGCTATCATAAACAGGAATTTAATATGTTGCAACAATGTTTAAATCATAGAATGTCCATCAAAAATTATCTTATAATTTTCTGAAAATTTTTAATGGCTATCCTAATAATTTTTCTTGAATTATCACATAATCAATAAAACTAATATAACCATAAAAGTTATCATCTATACATATTAGCATGATAATCATAGCAATTAAAATTATCTCATAAATTTTCTTGCTAAACATGCAATTTAAAAAATAAATCATAAGTTTAAGTTACATAAAAAATTATCACATAATTTTAAAGATTTAATTTTAGAATAAAATTAAATCTAATTTTCAAAAACAATTTTCAAAAATAAAAACATTGCATGGGAAAACGACAATTTAAAAGGTTAAATAAAACCTCCATTTGATGGAGAAACATGATGTATCACATACAATTTATAATTGCAAAAATAGATCATGTAGATGTTTCTTGGTTCCTTAGGGCTATAAATTCAACATCCGGCCTAAGTAGGTCGGACGACGAGATCAAATTAGCTACGGAGACTTAAAACAATTTTAAAAAGAAGCCTTAAAGATTTACGAACCTAGCCAAGATCTCTACTATCCTGGGATCGGGTCCGACCAACCCCAAAGATAGATCTATCTAACAGTTGCAAATATAATGCATGAATATTTAAACTACATAGACTTTCATTTCGTTTCCACAGAATACGAATCGTCATTTTCAGCAACATTTCTTTGGCCTCCGCGCTGCTTCTCCCAAACCGAACCGCGTCCCGAGCCGCACCTCGTCCTGAACCGAACCGCTTCCCGAACCGCACCGCGTCCCGAGGCGAGCAACATCCTTGTCACCGAGCCAACCACACATCGACGAAGATTTAACCTTGAGTGGATCCTTCGTCAAGACTTCGGATCCGGTCCGAGCTCCTTCGTAGCTTTGCTAGAGCCCGAACAGGAGCAAGGAAGAATTTAGGGAGAAAGAGAATAATTAATTTAAGCTTAGATCCGTGCTTGCTCACGTTTAATGGAGCTACTCATATCTGAAACTTGGGACGAGTTTCAAGGATGGGAGTAGGCCCATATTTATATGGGCGACTGACCCATCCCCTTCACTCCATATCCAACGTGGGACTATTAATTTTGGAGGATAAATTAATTAAAGTTTGCCTTTCACAAAGGCCAAACCTTAGCGAATTTTTCCTACCTCACCGTTGAGCTTCGTAAGTGATACAACCTATCAAATCGAAGAGTGTTGAATGGTGAAAGCGTAGGAAAAAACAACACTCCATTCGGAGTCTGTTTGACCACTCAAATGAGTATCAAAAGCTGACCAAAAACTCAGATTTTCACTCAAAACTAGCCATCAAAAGAAATTAGGTTCCAAATCCTAGGGGGCCCATCTGATCAGACGTGCGTGCCTATTCTGTGGGGCCCGCATTGGGCCCTACCTTCAGCGCACGCCTGCATTGGCATGGGCGGGCAGGCCCTCGCCTGCTGCTAGCGGGTGCGGCCACAGCAGGCACGGGTGGCCACTCCTTTAGCGGGTGCATGCACCCCCCCCCGGTCTAGCAGGTGCGGGCACCCGCTTGCCAAGCAGATCAGGTGCTCTCCTAGCGAGAATGCGACCCGCAATGTCCAACTTGGGCTTAATATGGTTTTGGCTCTATTTCGAGCGTTTGGAGTCCGTTTTCGACACGGTTTGAACCTGCATGTAAACCGAGACGATCCTGTCATCTAGGTAACCATTTCCACTCGTTTATTATATTAAATATGCACGTAAACATTTTACGACACATTTAATTCCCCTTGCATCATATGCAAAATTCCCACATCAATTATAAAAAATCATTTGCATCAAATACAAATGAACTGAGGACATACATCCCCCAACAAGGCTAGAAGTGAAAGCAAGGATCCGACTAGACCAACCTTTATGGTTTGTTGGGCAAACCCAGATCATGAGTGACTAGGGATTAACACATATAGGGAATCACATATTGTGTGATTGATGAAGAGTTCATCTACCGACTACAGAGTCCAACAATTTGTTGGCCGAACTCAAGGTTGCAAAACTCAAGGTTGTTGGGTCCCACTCCCAATAAAAGTCACAATTCGGTACATCTGTATGTGTTGAGATAATCGCTAAAATAGTGGGAGGATATAGTTAGATAAAATCCACGCTATCTATATTTAAATAAAGAATGCATGCTAAATATTGTTGTTTATACTTTGCAGCATGGCATTTGGATTAAAACTCATCCTAGAAAAGAAGAAGCTAAGTTGTGAAAATTATGAAGATTGGCTTAGGAAAATCATGCTTGCATTCTCATTTGAAAGACTAAGCTATGTCCTCACCAACCCTGTCCCGAAGGAACCTACTGAGGGTGCTAATGCTAAGAACATTGAGTTCCATGAGCTCTGACTCCGGGACAATGAGAAAGCACGTTGCCTCACACTTGCCTCTATGAGAAATAAGCTCCAAAGGATGCATGAACATATGGATGTTTAAGGCATATTTCTCCTTACAAAGGAGTTGTAAGGAAAACCGTCTCGAGCCGTAAGGTTTGAGGCTTTGTGCAAGCTTTTTGACTCAAAAATGAGTGGAGAAGAGGTGCAAGACTATCTACTCAATATGATTGGGTACATTGAGGAGCTTGCATATCTAGGATTTGTGCTAGAGCATGAATTGTCTACAAACATTATCCTACACTATCTTTCCCCTTAGTTCACCCCATTCATTAATAATTTTATTATGAACAAATTGAAGGTTGAGCTTCCAAAGCTCCTCAATATGCTTCGGTAATTTAAGGAGAGCTTGAAGGGAAAGTCTCCCATGTCGGCCCTTCTTCCTCTTTCAACCCCAAAGAGAAAAGGGAAGAAAAATAAGGCCCTTCAACCAACAAAGGTGATAAATAAGAGTGAGTAAAAGGGGAAGAAGGGGCCGTCAGCTGAGGCAGAATGTTTTTTCCGCCATAAGAAGGGGCACTAGAGGAGAAACTGTAAGAAATTACTGGAATAGAAGAAGGGGCATGTCGATGCCTCAGCTTCAGGTATAATGTTTATATAAAGTATTATTCTTTCCATGACTTCTAATGCATGGGTAGTAGATACTGGTGGGGGTTCTCAAATCTATAATAATTTACAGGGGTTAAGAAGATATAGAAGCCTTGAAATGTAAGAGGTCGTTCTCCAGGTTTGCAACGAAGCAAGCGTTCCAGTTGGGGCCATAAGGGATGTCCAATACACCTTAGTGAGTGGTGCCATCTTGCTTCTGAAGAAGTGTTTTTATGTTCCAAATTTCCTTTACAATGTAATCTTTGTTTCAGCTTTGGCTAAAGGCGATTATATTTTTACCATCAATGAGAAAAATATGATCTTCTTTGATAGTAAATTGCTTCCATTTGAAATTTTAAATATTGGTGTGTATACTTTGTCTAATGATGGTGTATTAAATGTTAATACATGAAAACATAAAGAAACAAGTTATAATGAAACATAGCTTTGGCACTTTAGACTAGGCCATATTGGAGTGAAGAGACTTGGCAAGTTACATATATAGTGTTCTTTAAGCCTCTCGTATTATGAGTCATATGAAACTTGCAAATATTGTCTCAAAGGTAAGATTGCCAAAACTCACTTTGTGGGACAAGGGGAGAGAGTTAATGCACAGTCTTGGGCCTTATACATATAGATGTATGCAGACCCATGTCTGCATTAGCTAGAGGAGGATTTTCTTACTTTGTTACGTTTATTGATGATCACTCTAGATATGGATATGTGTTCTTGATGAAGCACAAGTTAGATACCTTTGAGCGATTTAAGGAGTATCGTAATGAATTTGAAAAATAGACTGGCAAAAGTATGAAAATCATTCGATCAGATCGAGGAGGAGAATACTTAAGCCATGAGTTTCTTACGTATCTAAAAGAGAATGTGATTCTCTCTTAGGCCATGCCTCCCTATACACTTCAACATAATGGTGTTTTCGAGAGGAGGAATCGAACTTTGCTGGACATGGTGTGATCCATGGTGAGTGACGCTGAGTTGTTGGCCTCTATCAAGGCCTATGCCCTAGAAACTACTACATGTGCTCTGAATAGGGTCCCGTCAAAATCCATGCCGATGACTCCATATCAAATATGGAGCTGTAGGAAACCCAACCTTAAACATATTAGGGTATAGGGTTGTTCTGCATTTGTCAAAAAGGATAATCCAAATAAACTGGAAGATAGATCAGTTAAGTGTAAATTCATTGGGTATCTGTAAACATCCGATGGGGTACATATTCTATCACCAGGAACAACAAAAGGTTGTTGCCTCTAAACTTGCCACCTTTTTGGAAAAAGAGTTCCTTATGAAGGAATCTATTGGCAAGGAGATAGATATTTGGAGAATGTTCAAAAGGAGAATTAACACATGAACAAGAATCGGAGCCAATGGGAGAGGCAGAGCCTAATATTCATACACCAATTGTTAAGAAGTCTAACATGCTTACTCGAGCCACTAAGAGGTACTGCGGTTTTCTCATAGCCGGAGGGTTCGAGGATGGCATCATAGTTGATGATGACCTTGTTAGCTTCTAGGAATCCATTTAGAGCAGAGACTCTGAGAAATGGCTTGATGCAATGAAATATGAAATCAAGTCCATGCATGTTAATAAGGTATGGACCTTGTAAAATGCGACGAATGAAAGTGTTACCATTGGCTGCAAATGGATCTTCAAGAAGAAGATCGGGGCAGATGGAAAGATAGAGATGTACAAGGCTAGGCTGGTTACGCAAGATTATCATCAAAATCTAGGAATAGACTATGACAAGACTTTCTTACTGGTAGCCTTGCACAAATATATCCGGATCTGTCATGCCTTATTTTGCACTATACGTGTATTCTACTGAACACACGCGGTATTTCTACCTACGAGCCATACGTGGGCATGAAATAAGCGTAGATATCGATGTATATGACGTAGTGCATAGGGGATTGGGCCGTAATATGTGGCTAAGGGAAGAGAATGCGAATGTGAATGCAGGAGAAGTACAAATGACGTCGTGGAAGTAAAACGACAGGAGTGTGTTAGACGTGTGTGTGTGAAGCATGTATGCTCGCATGGATGTACATGGATGTGTGTAGAAAGAGTCATGCAAGTCTGAAAAGGCTTAGGGGTCAATGGCAACCCCCGTAAATTTTTAGAAAGGTCAGGGGCAAAACGGTCTTTTTGACTAAAACTGTTGTGCGTACATACTAATGTTGTCGGTACATAAAGTAATGGAAAACTTATAAATACTTGAAAGATGGGGGGTATTTTGGTCATTTCTACGTGGAATATTCCCTTCGAATATTCCTTTCTTGGAAGAGAAGAAAGGAATAAGAAGAGAGGAGAAAGAAAGAGAGAAATCTAGATTTTTCTCTCTTCCTCTCATTTTTCATCCTCTTTTCTCTTTTCCCTTCTCCCTCCCTTGATATGGCCGGCCTCCCCCTCCCATCTATTCCCCTTCCTCTTCACTCCAAAACCCTAATTACCCCTCCAAAAATCAAGAGTCTCCAGTGGGTTGCATATGGAAAGAATATGGAGAAGAAAGGAAGAGAAAGAAAGGAGGAAAATCAAGCTTTTGAGGTAAGAACCATCTTGGTTTGGAATTCCATTAATAAATTTTTGCTATTATGTTTTTATAGCATGTTTTATCCAATATGTGATGAGCATAGTCAATTTTTACATGATATGGCTCAATTTCACAATTTCACTTTGAAATTCCTAGCAAATTCATCTCCTTTTGAAATTCTGAAATCTGGATGTCTATTGTTTCTTAGATTCTGATTACTGTAGCTATAATTAAGGTTCTAAAAAAATATGAGCATGTAGATCTTGAAGGTCTACCCCAAAATCATATAAATTTTGACATAGTTTCAATTCAGAAATTAGGAGGAATAAATCCATCTTTACAACTTATCTGTTTGATTTTCAGTGTTGACACAGTTTAGTAAAATTGTCCTAGATACCTGCACACATCATGGAATTTTATGATCTTGGTCTTGTTGGAAAGTTAACAAGTTTTTCTAAAATTTTCATCAGAGTGCTTATATGTCGAATTTCTGGCTCCAACATGCCCAAAATTGGTTCCAATAGAGACACTGAAATCTGTCTGAAAAATAGAATTGACACACTTCACCAATTAATTCACCATAAATCATATAGTTCATATTTGTGCATGAAATTTTATCTGTAAATCCATAACTGCCATATCATCAACTTTTATTTATAAAGTTGTGTCAAATGTCCAATAGAAATGAATGAAATATGTTGATGTTTATGGCTGTTCTTGCAATTCAAGCAAGTTGGAGTGCTAGTTGAATATTGAATCGTGTGGTGATGTTAATTTCCCCATCCCATTATGGATGGATGTTGTACTAATGACGGAATGTTTAGTTACGCTATTGTTATTACATTTGATAATGTGACAATGTTCGTTTTTGTGGCGCCTGCCACGTGTTTGTCGAAATGCCCCATGAATGTGAAGTTAAAGAAACATGGAAATTTGGCCTATATGCTCTTGTATCATGAACCCTGTTATAAATTGATGATGTTGGGGACACGAATAGCATGGATACTCTATTATACATGAATGTGTATGTGATGTGATGAAGGGCATGTCACGTGAGTGCATGACCCATATTGCTATGTGATGAAGCGATGACTGAGGGCATAGCACTTAGGTGCATGACCCGTGTTGATGAAAGGAAGTTACTGAACGTGTACCATGCCACCATGATTCCTATAATGAAGCTTAGAATGCTTAATTGATGAATGAAAATGTCTCAATCCCCTCCAAAAGGGGGTAAGTTAGCAAAACCTGGGTTTTAGGTGGGATTTGAGTAAATTGTGGATATGAGGCCTGGACTGTGAAGTTGGGAGATGATTATGTGATGTGTGGAGTTTATACCCACTCTCCTTTACCGGAAGTAGGGGGATTTTTATATCCACTCGCCTTTACCGGGAGTGGAAGGGAAGAGGGCATACGGAGGATGTGATATGAGCCTCACTCCTGCCAGGGACGGGGGAGCTGAGAGGCCCGACGTATAGTGCCCGTGTCCACTGCGTCGTGTGCTATTTTCACCCCAAATTTGGGGTGAATCCAGGTCCTGGTATCACACAGTTTACCCAAGTTCCAATTAACTCAATTATGAAATAATAAAATAAGAATTGCGTGTTACTTCTACTGCGGGCAGCACTTCCCCTTCCCATTTTCCCGTTCTTTGTGACTCTGTGTCATGCCACAGGCACTTGCATTTATCTTATTTGATATTGGTTGCTGGAACACTTGTGTTATTATTATTATTATTCGTGCTAACCCTTTTCTTGCAACAGCTCGACATTGGACCGCAGGTATTATCCCCTTATTTAGCTATTTACTTTTCATTACATTACTTAGTTGCGTGCATTAGTTTCATTGCCTTGTTTTGTGGATTAATAACTTTAGAACGGTGTTCCAAATCCAAGTTGGTTCCTACTGGGGCACACATTGACGTGCTCCTCCCTATTTTTCAGGTAGCAGATGTAGCAGGGTTGGTGATGACTTGGAGTGGGTCTCAGGAGTAGAACTTGGTGTGAGCTGTAGCGGTGTAGTATGACATGGTTGTCTTGGGAGGTGGAGAGTGGCGGTGTATGTGTGGTGGTGCACCTGGACCATGTATGTAAATGAAAGTTGTTATATAAATTTGTTGTTGTTGTTCTATGTTATTTATGAGTTGTTTGATATTATAATGAAGCTGCACTTGTACTATCCCAGCATGTGCGCAGTGGCCTGCTTATTCAGTTCTTCTTCCTCTCTCTTTTCCTCTCTCTTCACCCTCAGTCTTCAGGATAATTGGAAAAAAATATTTAATGTCGGGTATTCTGGGGAACGGGGCATGACAGTTTGTGGCGGCCCATGCAGGTCACCGCACTGCGATGTGTATAAGGATAGTACATGTAATGCTTCAGTATTGGATTGGGATAGATTAACTCTAAGGTGGGTAGTGTCCTTAGTGACCTTAGAGTTTAAGTGGTCCACCCTTGCACCCCTAGCTTTTGGGAGTACGGGGATGAACTTTCTGCAGTATATTATACCATACATGTATATTATAGGTATATGTGTGTATATGTAACTGTGTGAACCAGCATGTATAAGTGCATTGTTGTGCTTAGAGATTTGAACTATACATGTTGCGGTATACTTGTATATTTGAATGGCATGAAGGTTACATGTATCCTGAATGCTTGTAGTGGTATATGGATATGCGTGGGGTGTATATACTAGGTGGGAAAATACTTGAGTGTATATATATTTTGCCTCAATAAAAGTACATGATACGAATATGTGAGGTAGGTATGTGGTATACTTGTGTGACTCTGAGATATAGGTGATATATACAAGTTTATTTGTGGATGTATACAGGTGGGTACTTATAAGCTAGTGTGGATATGTACCTTGTAGAGGTATGAGTGGGGATATATACATATGTGTTATGAGTGCATGTATGCAGTTTACTACATACTAAATTATAGTTCTGTTTCATGTGGGAAATGCACCAATGTGTGTATATCTACCCTTGTATGGATAAAGTAGTGGGATGTCCACATTGTCTTAGGACATATGTGGGAAAGTGCATGCGTGTGAACATATAAGTGCTTGTATGAGTAGGTGGTGTAGATATAGGTTGGGATATTGGTGTATATATATCGCTAGTGTTGCATTGCTAGTGTATGAATTCCTCATGTGTTAGATTTGAATAAATGTGAGTATGTGTATATGCTGCTTATGTGCCTATACGAACCGATATATTGCCTTACTTTGGTGTATGGTTGTGGGTGTATTATTGCGTGAAGATAGGTGTTGTGTTTTGGTCATATATAGCATGTATGTAGCGATATAGATAAGTGGTGGATGCACGTGTAGTATGAGTAATGCCCTAGTGTGTTGGAGTAGATGTATCCTAAGGTGGGTAGGGATGCTTTAGACCCGTCCACCTAAGTTGAGGCCTTAGCTCTATACCGTGCCTATTATCGGATAGGGATATAAGTACGACGTGTAACACATGCAGGATGTGATGGATATATGGATTTGAGGTTATACATGGTGTGTATAAGTGGGATGGCTAAGGGTTTGCACGGTTAAGTGGAGTTACAGTATATGTATATATGTGTGTATACGTTTACCCCGTAGAATGGTGTTTATAGGACCATTTGGATGTATATATAGTGTATGTACCCCTCCGTTTATAGTGGCATGAAGGGGATCGTGTATCGGTATATGAGATATTTGTATGTATGTAGGTGTGTTGTAGCAAGTGTGGTGTGATTGTGTGCACGTGTTGTTATTATTGAATGTGTATTGGTGTATGTCTTATGAATGGTTATACGTATATATGTAAGTGAATGGCCCCTATTCTGATATCCATGTATCGTTATATGAATGTGTATGTAAATGGAGTGTGACTACCTATTGAATGTGTACGAATGTTGAAAACGCCTAATTGTGTATGTACTAGTATACTAGTAAAAGTGTGGATATATTGGATGTTATGTATATAATGGTATGGGTAGCTACCGAATACCCGCTAGTGTGATTTGAGTAGCTTGACTGTATGAGTGTATAATAGCAGGATATGTGTAGAATGTGTGAATTGGTGTCCATACATGGAAATGTATGTGCATGGTTGCATGGATCCTAATAGACATATATGCATGTCTGTGTGCATACCTGCTATTAGAATAATAATCTGGTGTGTATGAGCCAACATGTATTTGGCCATATGTAGGCTTAGATATCTATATAAGGAATTAATGTGTATACTTCTGCGTGAACAAGATGAGTATGTGCATATAATTGGGTTATATAGAGTATCCAAGTCGTGTATTGGTTGATGTGTATATGTGAATATTTATATGGTTGTATAGATTTCTATTATATGTGTCATAGCGGAGTATCGGGATGTGAAGATGTATGTGCAGTGTCCAGTAGAAGCATATGTGGTTGTGTGTATATTGGTTGAATAGGTATATACTTATAAATATCCTTGTTTGTTTATCTGTGAGTTTTTCTGGCATGGTTGCCTATCTAGGTGTATCATAGATAAGAGTATTCATGTGTGTATGCATGTACGTGTAAGTCTGTAACAGAGCGTGTGTGTATGTATATACATATGAAGTGGGGATATGAATGTGATGAGTATAAAATATAGGAGTACTAGTATATACCCGTGCCCAAGGGCACGGATCATTTAAATATCACCCCACCAAAATATTAGACACCCTAATTTTAAGCGAACAAAAATAATTAAAGCACAATAATTATTATGACCCCCTCAAAATCTTAGTTCACCAAATTTTAGGTCCCCACCAGAGAATTTAGTTCCGACATTGTTTAATTAATTCTAAATTAAAATGTTAGCCCACGCCAAAAATTTTAGTCCCCCCAATATTTAGTTCGATTCAAATTCACACACCAAAAGCTACTAAATAAACTTGAAAACAAATTTATAATTTGTTTGCCACATTCATATGTACTAAACAAACTTGATATTGCTTGCCCCTGAGCTTGACCTCTAACATCGCTTCGCCTACCTATAAGATTTCATAAAATTCCAAATGTCACTGCAAGATTTCATGACACAAATCAACCAAAAATCAAAACTTTTGTACTCTCCTGCTTCATCCTGATGTGCTTCTACGCAGGACAACAAATTAGTGTAAAAATTTAGCGAGCGCCATCGGCACGGAACATCAAATCCCAGTGTATTTTTGGTGACGGTATTAACTTAAATTTTTTTGCGCTAGTTTGTTGTTCTGCTAAATTTTTAGTCTAATTTTTTTACTTTTTTTAAATTTAATGGATCATGTTTCTCCACAATCTTTTCCAAGACACTTTTAATTTCAAAGTTTTGATTCCCAAGACACTTTTCCCCCAAAATTTATTCTCCACAATCTTTCCTAATACACTTTTAATTTCAAAGTTTTGGTTTCCAAGACACTTTTCCTCCCAAAATTTAAGTTTTCCAACTAAAATTTTCACAAAATCCAATCTCAACCATTGATTTACCAAGATCAAATCTCATCCACTCTTTATCTTGTCCTAGTCAGCCCTAGAATTCAAAAAAGGTTGTCAAATGTATAATAGATCATAAACCGTGCCCATGGGCACGGTTCATTTAAGATTTCCCAGCGAAATCTTTGTTCCTCGATCTTTTTTAAAAGAACAACAAATTAGCGTAAACATATTTAACAGCACGGGCGTCGAAACGCTTAAAAATATTTCAGTGAAGAATCTAAAATATAATAATATGAGAAGAATCTAAAATGGAAAATATTGCCCAAAATATGTGACAATACATACTTCATCTCGTATTATAGCGTTCGAGAAGTAAAAAAACGTGTATTATTTTTACCCCATTTTGGTCTCTGGTATCACATCTCAGATTAACCTTGCCACAATTGAATGCACACAACTTTACAGGTGGTTTCATGTGCTCATTGCACAGAACTTTACATGTGGTTTCATGTGCTCATTGCACACAACTTTACACTTGCCACAATCAAACACAATGCACATAACTTTTCTCCATGTAAACATGCAATGAACAGGTTTTCATGTACTCGATGCTTACAAATTTACATACACCTCAGTAAAGTTGGTTACAAATCTCAATTTACATAGAAATTTACTTACAAATTTTCTTGTACCCATTAATTGAGTTCACAACTTTATATGGAGGAAACAGAAGAGTAAGTGTAAGCTACTCATTCCATGTGTTTGTGAGTTATACGGTCTCAAATCCCAGTTTGAAAGAGGATACTACTTGAAAATTCCTTGATGCTATCTCGGCATGATTGGTTGCCCATAGATCAGAGTATTAACCTAGAGCTCAACTAAAAATTAGTGCAGCAACTATCATTGTTGATGTAGAAGGCCCCACCTACACCTACAATTTATATATCCAATTCTTATGTAATAACTTAATGTTAGATTGCTTGCACAACTAACCAGCAAGAAGCAAGAACCACATAAACAATCGGATAAATGTGAGCTTAATTTCCAACAATGTTTGTCCATACAAACAAATTATAAAAATTTTGGAATGCTGAAGTAGAGAACTATTGATTTCAAAAAAAATAAGAGTGAAAACAAAAGAACAACATCCTGCCAATATATTTACACCTAGAAACACAAATTGAAACTGGCAATAATAGAAAATCTGAATGCATGTGTTCTCATTGATATATAGTATCTGTCTTCCAATCCCTAGCGTCTCAGAATGAGGACACTTCAAGCCTGTAAAATTCTTTAGAATCTCATCAAAGTCGATTCAAAACCTCTCCCAATTAATACTATCAAAAAATTCCACGCTGCTCCTGAGAGTGCCTGCTAACTCATTATTCCAGAAATTAAAACACCAAACATTGATTGATTTCAGGGGCTTGAGCTTTGGAAGATGGTCGACGATGTCTGATGAAATGGTATTAGAAATTATTCCAATAATGCTCAGAGGAGAAAAGTACATGTAGCTCAAGCATATTTTGGCCACCAAGTGATTTCTCCTTTTTAAAAAGAAAAATAAAAACACGAACAAATGTTGAATGCGTATACCAGATCAAACTTGAATCAAAATTGAATCAGATTATACCTGGATTCATATTTCATAGCGAATCTGGAGCTACAAAGCTGTCCTGATTTGGATAGGGGACCAACAAATTCCCCTTGCCTAAAACGTTAAAAAAACATGGATATTAATGGTTTTAAACAACAACATGTTATAGGGTATGACTTCAAGTTGAAAATATTGCATAGTGCAATTATAAACAGAAATGCCCCTAGTTACGACAATTATTTTGCAGACTGACACCGCATCAGCTTGCTCATAACTTGATTGGCTATAGGTGTTTTAAGATTACAGTTTTATGCTGCTATACATATGTGCCCTTTTAGAATATTTCAAAGTGGAGTTAATTGCATATAATGCATACGGCTACCAAGATCTTCTATTCATTTTGCATTGACTGTCTTTTTATTTGATCTATCACCCCATATTCTTCCGATACAAAACATTATTACTTTATTTCAGTCATTGATCGATGCATCCCTTCTTTCAGTTTATAGAGAGGAGATGATATCCCACATTCGCATGTGTTTTATGCATGCTTAATTGTTGAGAAGATCAGTGCTAGATTGTTCGTTGAAAATGCAACAGTTACTGATGAAAGTAATTAAGCATCTTTTATATTTGCATCCTATTTGAATTAGAGAGGTCTTTTATTTTTATTTTCCATGAATTCAAGGATATTTCCTTCTAAGTCTGTTTACACATTGCATGTCTTTCGCGGGGCAGAAGCACAGTAGTTGATTTCTCCAATTCTGTAGAACTGTTTGAAGTTTAGCTGAACATCCATTTAATCAATAATATTTGCTAAACCAAGCAGTCACACTATTATTAAGAATTTTGATGACTGATTGGCACATTTCTTGTAGTTGTATGATTATAATATAAGTTGAAGATTTTGAATATAAAGGTCTTTCTTAAGATTATTTTCATAATGTTTGAATATAAAGGTCTTTCTTAAAATTTGATGGTATATATATTCGATTATGTAAAACTGTTTTAAGCAAGACCGTTGACAACTATTTGTAATGATGTTTGGTTATCTTCACCGCATTTACCATATTGGAAGGGGGAGTAAAAACTTTTTCTATCATGCCATATATTTTCCAATCATTATACTGATTATGGTTTCTCATGTTGGCTTTTCTATATGCATAGTTTATTTCATTGAATAAAGATGGTCTAATATTTGATCTTTCATTGAAATGTTCATCAAATGTGTGTGTTTCCATTGATTGACAAACATTCTCAATGCCTACCAGGGAGAGTGAAAAACATTCTCAATGCCTTGTAGCAGTTTAACAGGGAGATTTACAAACAGTGAATCTATATGAGAAACTAAGAAAATATTGTCTAGAAGGGTATGACTTCAAGATGAAAATATTGCAGTTATGGTATTTTTCAAGATGTCAGAACCTAATAAGAAAACTATTATCTGTGGGGAAGAGCAATCTCCATCAACTACAACTACTATATCAACATTCTCAATGCCCTCTACATAGTGCAGTTTAAAATGGAGATCGAATCAATATGAGAAACTAAACTTGTGAGATTGAATCAACAGGGAGATTGAACTCGTGCCCTTACTGATGTTGGGAAGAGCAATCTCCAGCATGCTCATTCAACCCCCATGATGAATAAAATGATGAAAACTACACAATGATGTTGTAGTTTAATGAATAAAATGATGCATACCTGGAACGAATTCATTCATCCCCCATGATCCATGGACCTCTTGCTAGAATATCCACCATCCGAGCTTCCACTGAACATGAAATTAGGCAAAGGTGATCAACACCCTCTAAGCAAATATTTATATTAATTTATAGGAACCCATAAAAAGTGAGTGTGTAAAATATTCATGGAATTACTCTTTGTATCTACATGCAACTGAAATTTTTTTACTTAAAATTGGACACTGGACAAAACAATTACTCAAAAAAACCCAAAGAACATAGTGAAAATTGTACAAATAATCACCACGGCACAACTTTACATGGCATTTTCTTAACCTTGTACCTTTAGATGATTGGATTTGGAAACAGATATGAAAGTATGGCGATGAGCAGGTAGAATGTCAAATCAAAAACCTTGAAATAAATTGGATGTAGAGCCATTACTTGACCTATTTCCACCATGATTTGGAGCTTTCCTGAATTCATTTTCAAAGGTAACGTGATTCTAGCAAGAATGCAGATTCATCTGAACACCATTGGTTCCACCATGCAGATTCATCTGAACACCATAGCAATTCATCCGAACACCATGCAGATTCATCCGAACACAATGAATCTGCATGAATCTGCATTCTAGCAATTTAATTGCTTTCACTGAACATATGCATTTAGCAATCCATTGAACATGAATTTGGAGCTCTTGGCCTGAATGGCAACTTTCCTGAACATGGTAAAAATATAAAAAGTCCAAAGAGGATCAGCACCTGCTATAATGATATTCAGATTAATTAGTAATTGTGTAAAGTATTCATGGAAGTACTCTTTGTATCTAGTCAAAATTGGACATTGAACACAACAATTCCTCAATAAAGAAAGATTCAGAGCTTTGTGAATGGTTTATGCACTGTCATGCCTTGGGGGATCAAACAATGGCAACAGACCAACAAATTCCTAAGATGCTCCTGGGCTATCATTGTTCTTCTTATGAACTTCTTGCATATCAGATAAATCTTTGATGTTATAAATAAATAAAATTGTTAAGCAAAACATTTGCAGGGATATACTGACAAACCTATCTTGCCACAGCCAATGATTGAAGACCATGTTCAGCAAACTTCTCAACAAAGGGCCATAATCTACACACAGAAGAAACACATATGATGCAGACTTATATTAATCACTTCAAATATTAACAAAGCTGGGGGGAAAACAAAAGGATGTATATATGAAGAGAGAGATACATGCTTAAGAGAACCATTGCTAACACAATACATCTCTGTAGAAATTTGTTTAAAACAAAATTCATTTAAGCAAATCATCAAACACCCCATCAGCATGAATAAACACAATCAAAAATAGCTACAAATACACAAAACAAAGAGAACCCATTACAATTCTTAACCAAACAAATCAGAAAAGCCTATTACAAAGGAATTAGCTAAATATAGGGAAAACCCCATCAGTACACAGTTTTGATCTGTTTTGATCAATTCACATTTGGAATAATGCATGGTGAACATGCAGAATGTTGAGTATTAGATACAATTGGAACAATCCATTTTAACATACTCAAATATGATACAATGCAGGGTGAACATGCAAAGTGAAATGGATTATTCCAATTAAAATATGAATCTGGAATTAACATATTTCTATTGGAAATGGATAAGAAATTAAAAAATAAGGGAAGAACCTGTTGATAACACCACCAAGTGCTGCTGGAATGAGAACATTACAATCTTCAGTTAATAATGAGCTGGGATCAAGTGCATCACCACTATTGAAGCCTTTGATGACACGATTTTGCACAGAGTGCTTAATTAATTTCTCAATATCCAGATGATGTTCTTAATTGCTCCTGTGACATCACTTACTACAACAACTTTCCCACAAGCTTCTGTGATAAGTTAGGCTGCTCCATGACCCAACATTGCAAAACCCCTGGATCAGCTTTGTCAGTAAGGCCTCGACGATGCATCTCAACATGAATCAAATACCTAAAGCATTCATAACTATAGTGCAAACCAATATCCAGTATTAGTTCCAAAAAAATTTAAAGAACCAATAAACTCCTAGAGAACTGCAAGTTTTACCTGTTAGCATCATACAGGCAATTTCATTGAAGTTGCTCTCTGCAAATTCTTGTGAAGTCACCTTGATGACATCTGATTGGCTTGGACACAGCACTGGTGATCCTTCCGTCAAAGACTCCTCAGATTCTTCAGCTTGGTATGGTATCTCTTCATAGCGGCCATGACTTTCACAACACTCAATATGTTGATCCGCAAGATGACGCATGGATTCACAATTGTGACAGCAAGACATGACTGGAGAGCTGGGCATCCCTTCTAGACCCATATGAGCCTACCACACGGGTACCAAGGAAGTAACCTCGCCATTGATCATCTCTGCGATTCTTGTCATCTCATGATCAGTGATATCTAACTCATCTATCATCTCAGCCACGATTCCAAGTGACGTATCCGTATTAATGTCAAATGGGAAGTAAATGTTTTGCACACGCCCTGCATAGCACAACATTGATGCTAACACATTCACAAACAAACATATAGTACAATTTAATAACCTTCAGTTGTTTGGTTCATGTAAGAAATCATAACTTGCAAAATGGTTTTTTAATTGGATGCTCTTATAAACTCCTAATTTCTCCACCCAAAAGTGACAAAAACATCATATTTATCATTGAGCAGCCTCTTCTGCCACAAAATGGCATCATTTCCCCTGTAAAAACACTATAATGAAATAATTCAGATTATGGATTGACCAAATACGTGCAAGTATTGACTCCTGTTTGGTCAGTTACTGGTCTGTCACAAATTATCATACACATCTACAATTAAGATAGGCTATGAATTTGTAGTTGATTAAAAAGATGATACATAATTTATTTCTTATTTCACAAAAACAATCTTGTCTATAAAGCGAAAAACATGAAATATTTCTCACCGTCTTTATCACCAGTCTTGGGCCTAATAAAGATGCCACCATCATCTCCCTTTCTCCCCTTTATTGTGATATCAATATCCACGACAGGTTCATCTTCATTTTCCTCCTCATCGCTACTGAAAAGGTCAATTCTGTGTTTCTTATACTCAGCTGAATTGTCATCCCAATCATTGTCCTGCTCCAATTCATGTTGAATATCGACTAAAGATACATTGTCAATGAAGTAGCCATTACTAAGATTAGAGCTATAAGAAGGATACCTCACAATAGGCCCCAAGTCAATGATGTCTGCTTCCTAGGAACTTGAACCAAGGCCATCAGTTTGCAGAAAAGGATCCATTAGCACCTCCCTTGTTGATAGTCTCTGGGAGACAGTCCCAAGGCTTTTCTCGATGAATCGCCTCACTTCAGCATCCTTCACTCTATACAATGCATATGGCTTTGCGCCCTACCAAGGATGAAAAATCCGATAAGCAAAAATCATGCAATTAAAAAATTCAACCCAATTGACTCAAGATTCAGTAACTACAGCTCTTACATAGATATCTTTCTTGAATATTTAGGCAGGATGGGTACATTCGCTATATGGATATTCAAAAGTGACCATCTCCAATTCATTGTATTCCTATTCATTAACCTCATGGGCCATGAACTCCGGTATACCTATATAAAACATCAAACCAAACAAACCATTCAGCAAATCACAAAGCAGAAAATTTTGACTCGATTGAAAACATAAGCAATGCATGGCATGTGATTTGCGAAGGATGGCAGCCAGGCCCAAATCGCCGATCTTGACCTCCCCTTGATTTCCATTGATGAATATGTTGTCACATGTGAGATCCCTATGGATTATAGGAGGCTCATGAATATAAAGATATAGAAGACCCATCAAGATCTGCATGCACCAATGCTTCACTGCTCTAATATGGACCCGCATATGCATATGCCATGAAAACATGATAATTTCTTCATAACTATGCATCTGCTCTAATAACTTTGCATGATTCGCAAATCAAAACTATGAAAATTAAAAGAAAAAGCAGAAGTATTACCCGTGTAGAGTCAAAAATTCATACCTCCAGAGTGTACGTGTAACGACTGCTTTTCATATATCTGGATTTAATATAATATAATATATGTTTTGGTGGATTTTCTCCTCATGTGTGGTTTTCGTCTCCGTAGTTTTCATTTTCGATCGATTCATCGTATTTTCTCGTTTCTTCCTTAGGATTGTCGATTTCAAAGTATGTCATTCGTGACGGACTTCATAACGGTCGTATCTTACTGTTAGATCAAGCCTAGAAGTCTTAGAAATCGATCCCGGGGCCCCGCGCTCCGTATCGGAACTTTTGGTGCTCATTAGCCGGTGTAAGAAGGGCCACCGACCGACTAGATGACGATCCAGTCGGTCGGCAATCCTTCTTGGACCGACTAGTTAGCTTTCTAAATTTCTCAGGAGTTACTGTTTATCGTTAGTCGGTCTAAGAACGTTGTTTGACCGACTAGGTTGCAAACTAGTCGGTCAGCAATGCTTCTTTAAACGACTAACACATCATCTTAATTTTAGTTGAGTTACTGTTTACTCTTAGTCGGTCTAAGAACGTTCATCGACCGACTAGATGCTAAACTAGTCGGTCAGTATTTGTTCATGGACCGACTAATTCTAAATCCTATTTTTGTTCAGAGGTTACTGTTTACACTTAGTCGGTCTGCGTTGGTCGACCGACCGACTAGTTGCCAAACTAGTCGGTCAGTGGTTGCTCTTTGACCGACTAATCTGTGTCAAAACCCTAATTTCTGGGCAGCCGCCAGCTTAACCTATTTATACCCAACCCGAACGACTTCTTCTTCCCCAACACGACCCAAAACCCTAAAATCTTCCCCCTTGAGCCCCCATCTTCCTCCAAGCTTCATTCCTTCATTCCAAGCCTTAAATCCATCATCCAAACCATCCATTCACTCTATCTACCTCTCATCTTCCCCAAATCTCCATCAAAATCCATCAAAATCCCCGAATCCCCCAAAACCCTAGTTTCCCCAAACTTCTCCAATCTTTTCCAGATCTGATCCTAGGGTTCCCCGGAGTGTTTCTTCCGTCTCCTCTCGGTAAGAAATCGATCTACCGTTGTTTTCTTAACCTATTTGTATTTTTATGAAACCCGAATAAATTTCATGTTGTTTGATGATTGTTCCCCCAAAACAGCGATTCCCCCGTAGATTGGCATCCGTGTGACGAAGTGGTCGTCATCCCCGGTGCTAGGCAAGTGAAACTTGCCACTTAGGGTTTAGGCCATGTTTTAGGCCATTTGCTAGTTGTAGGCGTAAAAGAGACTAGGCGACGAAATGATACTCGCCTGGGCGCAAATTGGGGAACTAGCTTGACAACGAAGTTAGTTCCGACATTTAGCATGTTGCACAATTACCATGTCATGTTTACTTTCCATTAATGGTACGCACTTTAAATGTCATGTCATTGCATTCTTTTGGTGATCCCGTGATTGCGTAGCATCGCTACAATACTTGTGTTCCTGGCTCGTGACCAGAAGCGAACATAATGAGTTGCTAACCCCAACGCTCGTTATATTGAATTGTGAACTGAGAATGCGAGCTCATGTGCGGGGCAACCCCAGGCTCACTAGCTGAGCTCATTGTGCGGGGACCCTGGCTCCATTCGTGTGGGATGGGGTGAGGGTTAAGCGGCCATTCAACTGGGGGTCTGTTTTGATCAACAACTGCAGTTGTAAGGCGTAAACTCTTTGGGTTGGGGTAGTGTTTAGTGCCGATCGGTCTGAATGTTATACCATTCAGCGAAGGGCATAAACATCTACAAACAACAGTGAAATGTGATTTGTGTTTAGTGCCGATCGGTCTGAATGTTGTACCATTCAGCGAAGGGCGTAAACACCAACAAACAATGTGAATTGATTGAGAATGTTAGTAGCTTAGCTACTCTTGTCTTGTCCCGATAAATTGTTCCCTTGTACAAAATTGTCTTGCCATGTCTTAAATTGTGCACTCATGTTATAACTGCCATGTCATGCATACTAAACTGCTAGGTTGCTAGTGCCTCACTTTCAGTTTCCTTGCCCAAGTCTTTTAGACTTGCTGACATGTGCCCCTTTACTCTTTTGGGTGACACATGTTAGATCCTGAGCCTGAGTACCTTGTTGAGGACGAGGTGTTTGCTGACGCCGAGCCCGAGCTTGTGTTTGACGGGGAGTACGTGGACATTGGGGACCAGTCCTAGTGTCTTCGTGTGTTTTACTTTTGTTAGACAGTTGTTTTGTTATCGGTGCGTAGCACCTATACCTTGTTATGTCGTTTCTTTTGTTGGCCTTGTTTTGGGCCTTAGACTCTTTTCTTTTAGCCTGGTGGCTTTTCTGGATGTTGGACTTATTTTTCTTGTTGGACAATTATGAGATGTGATATTTTATTTCAGTCTCTCCTTGTGTTATTATTGTTGTTCCGTTGTGGTTACAGGGACCTGCTCATATTTTATTGACGCTTATCGGGTTTGGGGCCTCACAGCTCCACTCTCGTGCGGACCTTTTCACGTCTCGCCTCCGTTTTAGGGAAGCGGGTCGTGACAGGGTTTATTGGTGGCCCATGCAGGTCCCTCTGTAACTGCGATTTTTGGAAATAGCGATAATAGTATTGGAATGTCCAATAAATTAAGTTCGACGTCCGAGTCATAAGCTATGAGTCTAATCTGATTTGTTTTCCGTGTCACTAGATGGCAGGAAGACGTTTCACCCATGGTGGGGGTAGTGGCGCGACCCCTCATGATGAGGAGCCTGAGCGGGAACCCACCAGCGGTGAGATGATGCGGATGATGCTGCAGATGATGCAAGTGCAGTAGGGCGTGCTTCTGCAAGTCCAGAATGCTCCACTTGCTCGAGCTGCCCGGGCTCTTCCGGATGCCCCTCGCTCTGAGCCAGGAGCGAAGCAATTTCGGGAGCTGGGTCCCGCATATTTTGATGGTTCTGAGGGTCCTCTGGCTGCCGATGAGTGGATTCGGAACATCGAGGAAAATCTGAAGATGGCCAAGATCACCCCGGCTGGATGGGTTGATTTGGCGAAGAGGCAACTCAAGGATAACGCCAGGAATTGGTGGGATGCGGAAGAAAAGATGTTGGTGGAGCCGATAGCTTGGGCTACCTTCAAGGCTAGATTTGAGGGTGAGTTCTTCCCGAAGGCTGCCAGGGAAGAGATGCTGCAGCGTTTTATCGATTTGAAGCAGGGGAACTCGTCGGTGGACCTATATCACCAAGAGTTCATGAGGTTGAGTCGGTTTGCACCAAAGATGGTGCAGGACGCTGAGGAGAGAGCTCAGAGGTTCCTGCATGGGCTTGCTTCGGAGCTCCAGAGTTTTGTGACCTCTTCTGACCGGGAGTCTTATCAGAAGGTTCTGGTCGCTGCCAAGAGGCAGGAGCTGCTCGTGAACCAAAGGAGAGGGTCTGTTGTTGGTATTGGGAAGAGGCCTGTGGAACAGGCGAGAGCTGTGGTTAGACCTGGATTCAGGCCTAATCAGTCTGCTCAGTTTAAGAGGCCGGGAGGGCCTATTCTGAAGTCTTGCCATTTCTGCGGCAAGCCTGGCCACATCAAGGATCAGTGTCGGAAGTTTTTGGGCCAGTGTCTGGTTTGTGGTGATGCTTCCCATGTCGCGAAGGATTATCGGCATGCGGGTCAGCTGCGGAGGGCTCCTGTTGCAGCTCAGCCGTTGCAGCAGTGAGCGTCTGTTCCTGCTGGACGTGGAGCAGCTCTTGTTCCGCAGAGGCAGGCTTTCTAGCAGGCTGTTCCGCCGAGGAGGCATGCTTTTCTGATGACCGCTGCGGAGAGCGCGGCTGTGGATGAGGTTATCGCAGGTAATCCTCACTCTAGCTGTTACCTTCATAGCTGGTTTTGATTGTTAGATTATGTTGTTTGCTTGAACATGGTTGTTTACTAGACTAGGGTTTGATTGTTAATTGATTGTTAGGTGTGGTTTTGGTTTGCACATTTCCTGCACGAGTCCTCTTTGACTCTGGTGCATCGATGTGCATTATTTCTCGGAGCTTCGTGGAGAGGCATTCCTTGTCGACGTCCCCTCTTCCAAAGAGTTGGAATATCGTTACAGGGAATGGTGTGGTCTCGGTGCATCGTGGTTGCAATTCTTGCTCGTTGGTGGTCTGTGGACATGAGCTTTTCGCTGATTTCATTGTCCACGACATCATCAACTATGATGCAGTTCTTGGGATGGACTGGCTTACGAGCTTCTATGCTACGATCGACTGTCGGAGAAAGAAGGTGGTGTTCGAGATTCCCGGACATCCAGTATTTGAGTTCAGTCATGGTAGCAGTTCGCTTGGTCCTGTCAGGTTTCGGGCCAGGCCGGTGGAGACCGTGGCTATGCAGATGGAGCTGGAGTGGCCAGCTATGGTGTGTGATTTTGGCGACGTCTTCCCCGAGGAGATGTCTGGTTTGCCGCCTGATCGAGCTTTGGAATTTTCTATCGATCTCGTTCCAGGTGCGCAGCTGATTTCGAATGCGCCGTATCGTATGGCACCTGCAGAGTTGGAAGAGTTGCGGAAGCAGTTGGATGAGCTTTTGTAGAAGGGTTATATTAATCCTAGCGTGTCTCCGTGGGGAGCACCGGTGTTGCTGGTAAAGAAGAAGGATGGTTCGCGTCGCATGTGCGTGGATTATCGGGAGTTGAATGCGGTGACCATCAAGAATAAATACCCGTTGCCTCGCATCGATGATATTTTTGATCAGCTTGGAGGTTCGAGGGTGTTTTCTAAATTGGATTTGAGGAGTGGTTACCATCAGTTGAAGGTAAAGAAGGGAGATGTTCCGAAGACAGCGTTCAGGACGAAGTATGGACACTATGAGTTCGTGGTTATTCCTTTCGGCGTAACTAACGCGCCCGCAGTTTTCATGAATCTGATGAACCTGATTTTCTACGACTTTTTGGATAAGTTTGTCGTTATCTTTATTGACGACATTCTGATCTATTCGAAGTCGGAGGAAGAGCATGCCTCGCACTTAAGGACGGTGTTGGAGATTTTGAGGAAGCATCGGTTGTATGCTAAGTTTTCGAAGTGCGAGTTTTGGCTGGATAGAGTTGCTTTTCTCGGGAATGTGGTGACTGGAGATGGTATTTCAGTGGATCCCGAGAAGATTAGGGCCATCAGGGAGTGGCCTGTTCCGTCGTCTGCGTCTGAGATTCGGAGTTTCCTTGGGCTTGCTGGTTACTATCGGCGATTCATTAAGGATTTTTCTCGCATTGCTGAGCCGATGACCAGGTTGACGCGGAAGGATGTTGCTTTTGCTTGGTCGGGTGATTGTGAGAGTGCTTTTGGTATTCTGAAGGAGAGGTTGACGACTGCCCCTATTCTGGTTGTGCTTGATCGCAGCGGTGGATTTGAGATCTTTTGCGATGCTTCTGGCAAGGGTCTCGGTTGTGTGTTGCATCAGCATGGGCACGTTGTGGCGTATGCGTCTCGTCAGCTTAATGTTCATGAGAAGAATTATCCGATGCATGATTTGGAGTTGGCTGCCGTTGTGTTTGCTCTTAAGATTTGGAGGCACTTCCTGCTGAGTGAGAAAGTGAAGATTTTCACCGATCACAAAAGCTTGAAGTATATTTTCACTCAGAAGGAGCTCAACATGCGACAGCGTCGATGGTTGGAGCTTATGGCGGATTATGATATTGATTTGCAGTTTCACCCTGGTAAGGTGAATGTGGTTCCTGATGCGCTGAGTAGGCTTCCAGCGGTGATGATTTTGACTTCGCAGTGGAGATTACAGCAGGATTTTTGCGAGTCTGGTGTGGAGATTGTTCTTCCTGGGGAGGCTTCTTCGTTGATGTACATGCAGGTACAGTCGACGATCGTGGATCGGATTAAGGCTGGCTAGGCTGAGGATCTGAAGCTGGTAAAGATTCGGGAGCAGGTGGAAGCCGGTCTGCGGACTGACTTTTTGATTCATGAGGATGGCTCGCTGAGGTTTGGAGCCAGGTTGTGTGTGCCAGCTGGGGATATCAGAGAGGAGTTGATGGTGGAGGCACACAGTTCGCCGTATTCTGTGCATCCTGGTGGCACCAAGATGTACCAGGATCTTCGTCTGAATTATTGGTGGCATGGTATGAAGAGAAGCGTGGCTCGGAGTGTAGCCAAGTGCTTGGTTTGCCAGCAAGTGAAGGCGGAGCATCAGCGTACGGCCGGGTTGCTACAACCGCTTCCGATTCCGGAGTGGAAATGGCAACACATCACTATGGATTTCGTGACTGGACTACCTCGGAGTCCGAAGCAGAATGACGCGATTTGGGTGATCGTAGATCGATTGACCAAATCTGCGCACTTTATTCCGTTCCGAGTGGGACAGTCCACTGAGGCGCTAGCAAGGAGATATATGGAGGTAAAATTCTTTTTACTCTTCGTTTTTATTTCCTTTTCCTAGTTTGGATAGTGATGTAACGTGAATCGTGCAGGAGGTTGTGCGACTTCATGGAGTCCCCGTGAGTATCGTGTCTGACAGAGACACGAGGTTCACATCTCAGTTCTGGCAGAGTTTGCAGAAGAGCTTGGGTACGCGTCTGAGTTTCAGCACGGCGTACCATCCGCAGACGGATGGCCAGTCTGAGAGGACGATTCAGATTTTGGAGGACATGCTGAGGGCGTGCATGTTGGATTTCAAGGGTTCGTGGGAGGACCATCTACACTTGGTGGAGTTCTCTTACAACAACAGCTTCCAGGCGAGTATTGGCATGGCGCCTTTCGCCGCTCTTTATGGGAGGAAATGTCGATCGCCATTGAGTTGGGATGACGTTGGTGATCGGGAGTTGTTGGGACTTGAGATGATCGTGGAGGCTGTGGATATCGTCAGGAATATTCGGGAGAGGTTGAGGATTGCTCAGGACCGTTTTAAGCATTGGGCGGATGCTAAACGTCGTCCTTTGGAGTTTCAGCCGGGCGACCATGTGTTCTTGAAGATTTTCCCGAATCGTGGTGTGATTCGTTTCGGGAAGCGTGGAAAGTTGAGCCCGCGATACATTGGACCGTTTGACATTTTGGAGAGGGTTGGCGAGGTAGCGTATCGCTTGGCCTTGCCGCCATCTTTGGAAGGAGTTCACAATGTTTTCCATGTGTCGCAGCTTCGTCGATACATTAGCGATCCGTCTCATGCGGTAGATTTTTCGGAGATTACCGTTCGCCCCGATATGACGTATGACCAGCATCCAGTGCAGATTCTGGACAGGCGTCAGAAATCGCTTCGGAACAAGATTGTCAATCTTGTGAGGGTGATGTGGCGACACGGCTCACTTGGAGAGTCTACTTGGGAGAATGAGGATGAGATGCGAGAGCGTTTCCCACTTTTGTTTCCGGACTCGTGAGTAATTGGAAATTCCGAGGACGGAATTTTTCTTAAGTTGGGGAGGATGTAACGACTGCTTTTCATGTATCTGGATTTAATATAATATAATATATGTTTTGGTGGATTTTCTCCTCATGTGTGGTTTTCGTCTCCGTAGTTTTCATTTTCGATCGATTCGTCGTATTTTCTCGTTTCTTCCTTAGGATTGTCGATTTCGAAGTATGTCATTCGTGACGGACTTCATAACGGTCGTATCTTACTGTTAGATCAAGCCTAGAAGTCTTAGGAATCGATCCCGGGGCCCCGCGCTCCGTATCGGAACTTTTGGTGCTCATTAGCCGGTGTAAGAAGGGCCACCGACCGACTAGATGACGATCCAGTCGGTCGGCAATCCTTCTTGGACCGACTAGTTAGCTTTCTAAATTTCTCAGGAGTTACTGTTTATCGTTAGTCGGTCTAAGAACGTTGTTTGACCGACTAGGTTGCAAACTAGTCGGTCAGCAATGCTTCTTTAACCGACTAACACATCATCTTAATTTTAGTTGAGTTACTGTTTACTCTTAGTCGGTCTAAGAACGTTCATCGACCGACTAGATGCTAAACTAGTCGGTCAGTATTTGTTCATGGACCGACTAATTCTAAATCCTATATTTGTTCAGAGGTTACTGTTTACACTTAGTCGGTCTGCGTTGGTCGACCGACCGACTAGTTGCCAAACTAGTCGGTCAGTGGTTGCTCTTTGACCGACTAATCTGTGTCAAAACCCTAATTTCTGGGCAGCCGCCAGCTTAACCTATTTATACCCAACCCAAACGACTTCTTCTTCCCCAACACGACCCAAAACCCTAAAATCTTCCCCTTGAGCCCCCATCTTCCTCCAAGCTTCATTCCTTCATTCCAAGCCTTAAATCCATCATCCAAACCATCCATTCACTCTATCTACCTCTCATCTTCCCCAAATCTCCATCAAAATCCATCAAAATCCCCGAATCCCCCAAAACCCTAGTTTCCCCAAACTTCTCCAATCTTTTCCAGATCTGATCCTAGGGTTCCCCGGAGTGTTTCTTCCGTCTCCTCTCGGTAAGAAATCGATCTACCGTTGTTTTCTTAACCTATTTGTATTTTTATGAAACCCTAATAAATTTCATGTTGTTTGATGATTGTTCCCCCAAAACAGCGATTCCCCCGTAGATTGGCATCCGTGTGACGAAGTGGTCGTCATCCCCGGTGCTAGGCAAGTGAAACTTGCCACTTAGGGTTTAGGCCATGTTTTAGGCCATTTGCTAGTTGTAGGCGTAAAAGAGACTAGGCGACGAAATGATACTCGCCTGGGCGCAAATTGGGGAACTAGCTTGACAACGAAGTTAGTTCCGACATTTAGCATGTTGCACAATTACCATGTCATGTTTACTTTCCATTAACGGTACGCACTTTAAATGTCATGTCATTGCATTCTTTTGGTGATCCCGTGATTGCGTAGCATCGCTACAATACTTGTGTTCCTGGCTCTTGACCAGAAGCGAGCATAATGAGTTGCTAACCCCAACGCTCGATATATTGAATTGTGAACTGAGAATGCGAGCTCATGTGCGGGTCAACCCCAGGCTCACTAGCTGAGCTCATTGTGCGGGGACCCTAGCTCCATTCGTGTCGGATGGGGTGAGGGTTAAGCGGCAATTCAACTGGGGGTCTGTTTTATCAACAACTGCAGTTGTAAGGCGTAAACTCTTTGGGTTGGGGTAGTGTTTAGTGCCGATCGGTCTGAATGTTATACCATTCAGCGAAGGGCGTAAACATCTACAAACAACAGTGAAATGTGATTTGTGTTTAGTGCCGATCGGTCTGAATGTTGTACCATTCAGCGAAGGGCGTAAACACCAACAAACAATGTGAATTGATTGAGAATGTTAGTAGCTTAGCTACTCTTGTCTTGTCCCGATAAATTGTTCCCTTGTACAAAATTGTCTTGCCATGTCTTAAATTGTGCACTCATGTTATAACTGCCATGTCATGCATACTTAACTGCTAGGTTGCTAGTGCCTCACTTTCAGTTTCCTTGCCCAAGTCTTTTAGACTTGCTGACATGTGCCCCTTTACTCTTTTGGGTGACACATGTTAGATCCTGAGCCTGAGTACCTTGTTGAGGACGAGGTGTTTGCTGACGCCGAGCCCGAGCTTGTGTTTGACGGGGAGTACGTGGACACTGGGGACCAGTCCTAGTGTCTTCGTGTGTTTTACTTTTGTTAGACAGTTGTTTTGTTATCGGTGCGTAGCACCCATACCTTGTTATGTCGTTTCTTTTGTTGGCCTTGTTCTGGGCCTTAGACTCTTTTCTTTTAGCCTGGTGGCTTTTCTGGATGTTGGACTTATTTTTCTTGTTGGACAATTATGAGATGTGATATTTTATTTCAGTCTCTCCTTGTGTTATTATTGTTGTTCCGTTGTGGTTACAGGGACCTGCTCATATTTTATTGACGCTTATCGGGTTTGGGGCCTCACAGCTTCACTCTCGTGCGGACCTTTTCACGTCTCGCCTCCATTTTAGGGAAGCGGGTCGTGACAGTACGGTTCAGATTGATACCAATTACTATGTCCACAAAGATACAGCGGAAAAGCCAATCACATACCTCTTCTGACAAAAATTCTCAAACCATGGCTCAGACATTCCCTTGCCTTAGACCCAATATGTCTGCAACGGTTGCAAGCCAACATTAGCTTACCCCCTAGTTGCCTTGCCATGATGTAGGACATGTTACGAAGGGAAAATCATCATCGCTATGGATATATGTATAGAGCACAGCAGCATCAGCCAACAGTGGCATTGATCAGCAAGCATAGAGTAATGATCCAAGCTGAAACAAAAAAAATTAAAAGAGCTCTAGGGAGTCATAGAATGCAAGAGGAAACGCCCAATAGATATTCTCTCAGTGCAACATCAACAATACAACATAGGATTTATCGCAAGTATATTTACAGTTGCATATTATTGAATCTCATATTCGTTGAGGCATTTAATCAAACAACTCTTGTGCAAGGAGAATGGGTATCAACACATCAATAGAGATGGCCCTTATTAGTAGATGTAATATTTTTGAGCATAATTAATGTATGCATAGGACCAAAAACTTTTCGAAACCCTAGAAACTTTTTGCAAGATCTGCAAATCATAAATATGAAATTTAGAAGAAAAAGCAGAAGTCTTACCCGTGTAAAGTCAAAAATTTATACCTCCAGAGTGCACGCGTCAAATTGATACCAATTACCAATTCCACAGATACACCTGAGAAGCCAATCATATACCTCTTCTGACATGTTAAGTAGGGAAAATCATCATCGCCATGAATATATGTACAGATCAATATTTCAGCAGCATCAGCCAACATAGAGTAATGATCCAATCTGATACAAAAAAATTAAAAAAGCTCTAGGCAGTCATAGAATGCAAGAGGAAATGCCCAAGAGATATTCTCTGATTGCAACATCAACAATACAACATAGGATGTATCCCAAGTATTTTTATAGTGGCAGATTATTGAATCTCAGATTCGTTGAGGCATTAAATCAAACAGCTCAAGTGGTATCAACACATCAATAGAGATGGCCCTAGAAAGTAGATGTATGCATGGGACCCATAAATCAAGGAATTAATGTAATTTCGTTATGCATGTCTCACCGTTGGCCCAATGCGCCTAAACTCTTTCATGTAAGCTCGTTCCTCAACCAACGATGTTGTACCCTTCAGATTTGCAAATCACATAAAAGGAAAGAAACCAAAGGGGAAATAGCTAATTAGGAGTAAACCCAAAAATCAAAAAATTGATGAAAGGTATAAACTTTGGCCCGATGGACCTGACCTCTTCCATGTTAGATCCTCCCTCAATCAGCAATGCTTGCACACGGATCAGTATGGTGTTTGGATCTGAACTATGGCTAGAGTTAGGGTGTTTGGATCTGAACTTTGGAGAAGTGACATGTGACTGGATCGACTCGAGAGCTTGGGTGAGGATCGACACCATCCTCTACCTCTGGCCCATAACAATCTACATTCATATGTACAGTTCAAGTTTTAATGTAATTTTGTCTCTAACGTTTATACAACTTCACATAAATTTGCAAAATTATTATCACTTCAAAATTTAGAATCACCAACCTAGTCCACTTGTTGTGCTTCCATTGATTCCAAGCTCTGCGTTTCACCACATTACAAGCTCCCTTGTTGCCTGAACATACATTTCGAAAAATAATATGATGAACATAAATTTCAAAAAATATAATATGCTATACAAAATTAAAATTTCCAATTTGGCATGCATATTTCATCACATTCACAGATTAATGGAAGCCAACAAAGGGTAAAAACTAATCTCAAACCTATATTCACAGACTAATAGAAGTGAACATGTCACAGGCCTAAATGAACAGATTACATGCCTATATGAACAGATCTCAAACCCAAGAGAACAAATTCCACCAAACATCTCCCTTTAAGTATCCAAATCCCTTGCTTGCAAGTACAATCCGTAGAGCAAGATGGCTACGTCGTTCTGGAACTTGGAGATCAGGCCGTTCCCCACCGTGGAGCAGCCCTGTGATCCGTCGAATCCAACGTCGGCCATGGCGCCCTCCACATCCGACCCATACACGGCATGCTTGATGCTAAACAAAGAGAGAACGAAAACCCCTCTCATCCGCTTCTGAAGGACGGCAATCAGAGATCTGGGAGAGCTTCTGAAGGACGGCGAGATTCTCGACCAAAACCCCTCTCATCCGCTCGCTCTCTGTCTTCAGCTACATGATCTCCACCTCGCCGTCGATCATCGTGCCCACCACCTCCAGGGAGATCATCGTGCCATGCCGCAGGGGGGTGGGGTTGCCAGCGTTGCCAGGAGGAGAGGGGCGAGGCTGGGGAGCTCCTCTGAGAAATTTTGTTTTCAAAATGAAGGGCATGTTCTTTTTCTCCCCAAAATGAGGGACACGTGAAACATAGTTTCCCTTAAATTTCGAAAGATTTCAGTTTCTCTCATTAGGCTTTACACTAAAATTCAAATTTTCCCCCCAAATTTCAAAATTACAACTTAAACTCTTATCCAATTTCTCATATCCAATATCACTTATCCAATAACTCATATAACATCCCTCATTTTTATACCTTAAATACAACTCAACCCTTTATCCAATTTCTCTTATCCAATTTCTCTTATCCATATCTCATTATAACATCCCTCATTTATATACCCCCAAATACAATTTAAACCCTTATCCAATTTCTCTTATCAAAAACAAAAACCCATGATAACATCCCTATTTTATAGAATAGATGTATGTATGTATGTATGTATGTGAGTGAGTGAGTGAGTGTGTGTGTGTGTGTGTGTATATATATATATATATTGAAAAGTTAGCTGGTCTTTATTAAGTAATGTACACAAATTACATCACAATGGCATATAGGCCTAGAGTGTTGATCGGTCCATATTTTACACATTTTTTCTGCATATTTTCATGCCATTTCTTTGCTCATATTGTGATTTTCACGATTATTTGATGATATTGCGTTACTTTTCACTATTCCTTGTTTTTGTCGGATTTCAGGAAACATGGATCAATTGGGAGTAAAAATGAGCTTAAAGGACTTGCACGCGTAACAGAGCATCGTTCATGGCCTTATTGAGGAGCTATCAGCGCTAGAGGATGAGTGGAGAAGGACAGAATTTGATAGAATCGACGAGGAGGCGAAAAGGAGAAGAAAAGTGCTCAAGAGTATCCCACTCGGCCGAGTAGACTGCGCACTCGGTCAAGTGAAGGACCGCACTCGCCCGAGTGAAACAGATACGCACCGAAGATTTGCCATGTTCACTCGGTCCGAGCAAGGAAGACCACTTGGTCGAGTGAGAAAGCCCACTCGCCCGAGTGCTACAGAGATTTCGTCCAGAGAAGAGGCCAACTTACTGGAATTTGGAGAAGCCTCACTCAGCCGAGTGGCAAAGCCCACTTGACCGAGTGAAGAAGCCCACTCGTCCGAGTATTACAGGGTTTTTCTCCTGAGATCTAAGCAGACTCTCTGGAATTTTTGGAGAACCACAGAATACCCTACTCGGCCAAGTAGAGAAGCCCACTCGACCGAGTGAAGAATCCCACTCGGCCGAGTGATGCCGATGACACGAGCGCCCAGATTTTCAGACACCCTCGCACTATTTTGAAATCTGCTATTATTTCAGCAATCAAAGTATTTTTCTCATATTTTTTATGGATATTATACTTCATGAAGGTTCCAACGCCACCAAGAACGTGCCAATCGGAGGTCAGATGAAATCTGAAGAATTTCTACAAGTTGATGCTACAGTGCTGGAATTTCCACTCGGCCGAGTCATTTTCCCACTCGGCCCGAGTGACTGCGGGCCCAGATTTTAAGTTGCGACCAAGCTGATTTAGGGCATGAATTTGAGAGGGTTTTAGAGGGTTATTTTCTAGGGTTTTGGGAGGCTATATAAGAGGTTTGTAGCCGTCATTAGAGGGGAGTTCCATGATGTTTTCTTAGTGATTATTTTAGAGGTTAGGCCATGCCCTAGGCCCCCTCTTGGATCTAAAAGCTTGTAATTGGATTGAAGTTCTTCATCAAAGCTAAGTATCCTTATTCTTGTTGTTTGAATCTTTGATTTGATATCTTTTTACATGCAAGCAATGTCTTTTATTGATCTCTATATCGTTATTGCTATGCTTGAGTAGATTTGATGTTCTAGGGCATGAGGATGAACCCTATGGATCTAATTTCAAATTTGTGATGAATGAACTTCTACGTTGCTAGAATTTCTAGAAGGTTAGATTGTGATTGATTTATTACGGATAGCTAGGAATTTTCATCGATTTGGAGTTTGTAAGAGATTGGATTCCGATCGATGGGAAGGCTTAGATATTCGATTTAGGTTTATAATCGAGATTATCTAGACTTGGTTTGCAATAGATTGGACCAAAGCTAGGATTTTTATTATAAATCTATACCCATATTCGTTTGTAAGAGATTGGACGAATACGAGCTATCACAATCTAGGTCGTAACTCGAGTTTGCACGAGAGTGGGCTCGAGGTGCGATTGGATGATGATGTCGATCTTCATGCTAGTGTCTTAGGTTAGGGTTTGCACGAGAGTGGGCCCTAATCTAGGTTGCTATAGACCAGCAATAGCGCGAGAGCGTGAGCTTGGTTCTATATTCAGTTACGACTAGTTCACCTCAACACAAGTCTAGTAATATTGAGATTCACTATTTACAAGGATGAATGACGATCCGTAGTGAGGATTCCCTAGCTCTAGACACTTCTATTATATTGTATTTGAATCGATATTTGACCAACATCTCTATCACCGACACCGACAACCGCCACCATTTCCATGACATCACACCATAACCATCTCCACCAATAATACATTAGTAGTCAAACCAACCCAGGATAGATTGGAACCAACACCACCTCCTCGTGTTCGATACCCGCTCGCCACTTGACCGTGCGCTTACGGTAAATCTACAATCGTTCTCTGAGTGTATATTCGGGGCCGATCAAGTTTTTGGCGCCGTTGCCATGGAGGTGTTTCCCGTTGGGTGCCAATTTGTTATAATTAGGTTGATTAGACTACGAAAAAAAATTAACAAAACGAAATTATCACCCTCGCCACCATTATTATCATTTCTATATTCTCTTGTGCCACTGATATTTTTCTTCAGGTATTTGTCTTTGTTGATCAGGTTATTCGAAAAGCGCAATGATGACTACTAACTCTGACCAGCAACACGATGAAACTTTTACATCCCTACTAGAGGAACTCATGGATGAAGTTCAGACCACGGGACCTATTACCTTGGGATACCCACGTTCAGGGAAGTATACTTGATGAATCCTTTTGTGACACCGGTTTATACACTGACTTATCCTTTGATGGCAGGTGCGAACGAGAGGAGAACGGTGGTTCAATTGATTTGGGAGCAGAGTTACCTGAGCAGCTGAGAGAGGATACCACGAAGATAGCTATCACATCGCAAGAGGATATTGAATTATTTCCAGGGAAGTATCGTCCACCACTATTTATTTCATGTATTTCTATAGACGATCCTCTTTGGAATACTTTTATTATGAGTGTGAAATTTTTGCAGCGAACTGATGCATCCTATCCTCTGCAGGGTACAGGTGGAGTCCTTGTGGGAATGCTGGAGGATGCATTGCTGGAGTTCGTTGGTGTTCGTGGACGCATGCGCCTGGCAGAGCCACGAAAAGAGCAGTTGGAGCAGTTGCCTGCACGGGGAAAGATACTGGATCCGCCTTTTGCTATATGTGATATCAATCTAGTAGTGTAGCAATAGCGTAAAATTTTATCTTTAAATAAACACGAATCCTCTCGATAGCGAGAGGACCGTATAGATTTGCATGAATAAATATCACCTCATATGACGGCAACAAAAATTTTACACCCCAAACCCATTATACATATTAATTGCCCTCTTCATATTTTGATGTGTCACACCCTTTTGCTCACCACCTATCGAGCATCTCTTTCAAATGAATACTTACTTTCCTATTCATTTGACTTGATCACGCTTTGCAAAGTCATGATTTTATTGATCGAGTCATTTCAATAGGATTGTTTGGTATAAGCTTGGGGGAAGGTGCTCTCATGCATCATTGTATGTGCATGTAGTTGCATTAGGATTTCACGTCATTCATTTCATCATTTTTCATTCACCCCCCATTATTATCGTTGTTCCTCATATTCTTCCACTATGATCACATTGAGGACAATGTGAAGTTTAAGCTCGGGGGGAGTGCATTTTCATGCAATATAGATGCATTAGTTGCATTTTTACTTTATTTTAGGGTTTTTAAAATTTTTCAAAATTTTTGCATCATCTTTTTGATTTTTCCATCTTATTTTCCTTTCATGTGTGTTCATGCATCATATTGTGTACTTGTTTTTTCTTTTCTTTCCTCTCTTTTATTTTTATATCTTTATTTTCTTTTCCTCCTTTTGCTATATTTGTTCCTTACGATGATATATCTTATTGCTTTAGTAGTCATCACGATGCTTATTATTACATGCCATGCTACTTAGAGTATTCCATAGTCTTGCTATTCACATGTGCTTGCAAATCTATTTCTTTTGATGATTCCTCTATATGAATGCATGATATTAATTGAAGCTGAATGTATGGATTAGTGTTTAGTATGCCTTTGTTGGAAGTGCACCAAGATGCACGCATCAATTGTATATCGGAAGCATCTGCCTTATTGTCTTATTCACCTTCTGCTGCATGCCTGATATGATTGTACCCTTTACTGCTTAAATTCACTATTTATTGAAATGATTGAGAATATTCAAGCTTACATATGAGTTTAGTTGATGTATTATCTTATTGAACCATTTGTGCACATCTTAGAGTGAACCGAGTGCTACATCATTTCCTTCTCCACATATATCTTATTATTCTCTACATGTCACTTGAGTTCACCTCCTAAAGCTACTTATATTGCATCTATTTCCCAAAAATCATTACAAAAGAAAAAGTTAGCTCCAAAAACGTCCAAAAAGCCAAAAGGAGCCAAAAACCAAAAATACAAATCAAAATGCTCCTAAAAAATCCAAGAAGAAAAATGAGAAACAAAGTCCAAAAAATATATTTCTCTATCTCATTATCGGAGCCACAAAAATACTTGGAAAAACCAAGGCAAAAATTCCATTTTCCACTATTATATTCCTTTGGATGCGACGCCTCAAACTAAGCTTGGGGGGTGAATTCATTTGACCAAATGAGTGAGTATGACATTAGAATGGAGACGAGCATGAATGGGAATATTCGATAATGCGTCGACTTTGCAAAATATATTAAATATGTAAATTTTTCATGATTTGAAATAAATATGTGAATTTCATAACTCTTATTCTATTCTCTACTGCATGTTTGGTGTGTATCTTATATGCTTCTGTTATAACTCTTGATTGAAAAGTGCATCGCCAACATCTGTATATTAAATTCTATGAAATGTGTGATGTGGATATGAATTGATTGTATGAATTTAGAGAGTCCCTTTTGTTGTTCTTAAAAGCTTGCAAGTACCATTTTTAAGTAAGATATGAAATTTTTATAGCATGTGATTCGTATTTTCTTATTTATCGTGATGTGTAGCTTATGGCTTGAGATCTGAGAGAAGAATCTAGCGACCCCTTCCACTTCGTATTCTTTTTCTTTCATTTCATTTCCTTTGTTTGTAGGGATCTTATAACCCTTGCAATACTAACAATACACACTAGAGGGGGGGTGAATAGTATAATGGCAATAAAATTGTCCAAAAAAAATTTAACTTGCAAATGCGGAATTATAAATGCAAGAGGAATTAAATGGCACAATCAATCCAAACGCAAACACAAAGTTTTACCCTGGGTCCCCAAATTTGGGTACATCCAGCCACACCAACATTCACTATAATCCCACACAGAGAAGTGAATACAAATCTCACAAGGAGATACCCCACAAAGAGGATTTATGCCATACACAAGGACCCAACCAATCCTACACAAGGATCAAGACTCCCACACAGAGAATCACTACCTCCCACTCAGAGAATTAGGGTTAGCCCTACACTAGGACACTAGAACTCCCACAAAGTTAATTCCCACAAAGAGAATTCTCTAGTCTCACAAAGAGACAACCTCCCACAAAGAGAGAAACTCCCACAAAGAGAGTATCCTAATCCCACAAAGAGAAATAGGAAAACAAATTACACTCTGTAAAGTAAATACTCTTACCTATGCCTTGAGATGCTTACTCATGAATGAATGCAAGGCATGGAAGATGATCAACAAGTGTTGGAATATGCTTGAGAGCACTTGGATGATTTCCCTTGAGCTGGACTTCAATGCATGAAGGAAGATGAATGCTCAATAGAGGGAAATGAGGGAGCTTGAGAGTGGCTTATTGATCTCTTGAGATTTTCTATAGAGTCAAGAGTTATCAAGTGTTGTCAAGAGTTCTCAAGTGATGGAAGCACACTCATATATATATGAATCCTATATCAAGCCCAAAACCCCAAAGAAACAGCCAAATAACCAAATCTGTAACGGGTAGAAACAGGGTGAAAACGACAGGAACAATCGACTGATGATCATAAGACAGTCGACTGATCAACGGCTAGAAAATATCCAACGGCTATAATCTGAGTCAGGACAGTCGACTGACGAAGTCAATACAGTCGACTGACAAACAGGACAGGCGCCTGTTAATCCTTCAGCAGACGACTGCTGCAGGGGATGGATCGAAACAGAGAGCTGCACTCATTCTCCAATTCTTCGCACAGGCGGCTGATGTTAATACTACAATCGACTGTCAAATAGTCAGGCGACTGTACAATCTACATCAGTCGACTACTGTATAATATGGAGAGAAGACAGAGAGATGCAGAGATTGCACTTACGCTAGACAGGCGACTGTTGACCAAATCCCAGGCGACTGTAAATATACAGGCGACTGTAAACTGATCGACAGGTGACTTTGCGTAAAGCTCAAGTTTGAGTCAAGTGAAATGTTGAATTGAGCTGTGCATATCAGGCGACTGTAGAAGGATCTACAGGCGACTGGAAATCACCCAGTCGGCTGTGTTTCCCTCATCAGGCGACTGACGGAAAGCCAGAGACTCCAAATGAGTCTTTGGACAGAGTGAACCTATTGGGTTGGATTCTATGATAATCCTAAGGTTCACTAAGATGGTTAAATGCATGAGCATGAATGAGAAAACCATCTAGCAAGGCATTACATCAACCCTAGACTCAAAAGAGAGAGAAAGCAATAAAGTAAATTACATGGATTACAATGCTTTCTTAAGAGTCTAAGTCTTCAATCTTGATGCCTTGATTGCTCTCCATCATCTCCAAGCTTTGGCACTCCTTGAGTCCAAACTTTGGCCCTTCTTCACATGATGTACATCCTTACACCAAGTGATTAGTCTCCAAGAAAGATATCCTTGAAATAAGCTGAGAGACTAAAACATAAGATTCATTAGCAACAACATAATGTTGTGATCATCATCAAAATAAGATTGGTATGAAACACCAATACTCAACAATCTCCCCTTTTTTGATGATGACACACATTATGTAAATCATAAAGAATTAAAGCACAATGCTAATGATCTCCCCCTACTTATATGCACCAATTAAATAATGAGCTACACAAAGGTAAATACTCATAATACCAATAAAAACATGGTGACATATAATAGACATGGATTACATAAACCAATTGCAAAGAATAAAGGCATGCAAACATGAATGGTTTATCTAATCACATATATCTCTCCCTATAGAGATATCTCTCCCCATATGCATATGTATATATCTCTCCCCCTATAGATATGATCACATAATGTATATATCTCTCCCCCTTGACATCGTCAAAAAGGTGGACATCAAAAGTATCCCCCTTTGTCATCTTAACCAAGATGTGACAATATGCAAGAAACGAAAGATATGTATGATACCAAATTTAAAATTTTAGGGGGTATCAATTCACTATCCCATGCTCCCCCTAGATCATAGAAATGGTCAACTTTTGACTTCTAAGATCTAATACCAATTAATTAATGGAGCCATGGACCTTTAAAATGTATCAAAGCAATTGATATGGTAAAATCAAGCTTCAAAGATACACAAGGATATTGCCAAAAAACAATAAGACATGAAACAAGTTGCCAATAAACAAGAGGTTTGGTTTGAGACCCAAAATAACCAAATGTAAATAATGGTCTCAAATAACCTTCGAAATGAGAGTTAAAATATGTCTTAAAATAATTTAAACATATAATATATTAACTCCCCCATTGACATACACATGGATCAAAAATGCATATGTCAATAAACCCCAAGGTCCCCATTTTCATGAAAAGAAATAAATTTGAAAATATTTTCAAAATCATGAAACACACACAATCATTGGGTATGTTTAAAATAAACATAGAAGCACAATACCCATGCAATATGCATATGTGTGAGGAACCTAAACATTAGGTAACCAAACCCAATGGGAGTTTGATTTCCTAACGTAATCACACGAGGTGATCACATCCCAAACTAGAGAGTTGATGTAACTATCTCTCTCTTGCACACTAACTTTAGTGGGAATCCATAATCTCAAGGAATTCCTAGGCAATGGTTTTGCCTTTGCAAGAGGGAAGGATGTGGCAAGCTTAGGTGTAGAAACAAATTTCTTGGCATGCAAAGAATGAGGATTTTGCTTCGTAGCAAAAAATGTAGACTCTTCATTCTTCCTCATCACCTTGTGATCTACATGCTTCTTGGTGGTGTTATTGTTGTACAAGAAAGCTTGGTGATTCTTCTTAGGTGCTTTAGCAATATTTCTTGTATTTGCACCATAAGAGGAATTAGAGGTGGGTTTGGGAACCACATTTTGAATATAACCCAAACCTCCTCTATGATTTGCCGGATGTTGTTTTTCCAACAAATCGTGGAGTGAATCCCTAGAATACACAAAGCTTATGAGCTTCCGGGATTCCTCTTCACATTTCAACGTAAGTTGTTGAATGTGAGCATCTAAGCTAAGGTTTTGAGTAATGAGATTTTCATTTGAAAGACTCAATTTCTTAACTTGAGAGAGAAGTGTGTCTCTCTCACAAGTGTCATAAACATGCTTTTCATCATGAATATTTACACTAGATGATTCTAACTCATGCACCCTACTCATAGCATTATCAAGTTTAGCTTTCATTTTATCATATGAATCGATGCACTTATTTGCCAAATTGGAGGCCACATTTAGGTGGTAATCAAGCTCCTCATAGGATGGATTTTCCTCCTCGGTTTCTTCATCACTTTCCTCCTCGCTTGAGCTTGACGAAGACTCTTCCCCATTAGCCATTAAGCAACTTTCTTCGTTGGAGTTGAGCCATGTCTCTATCTCTTCATCGCTAGAGTTAGATGAAATTGATGAAGAGTCATCAAGTGCAACAAAACACCTTTGATCGTGCTCCTTGTCATCTTCTCCTTCATCATTAGATGTGTCCTCATCGGAATCATCAAATGTGCTGATAAGTCCCTTCTTTTGGTTCTTGACCTCGGACTTGGCTTTCCAATGTTTCTTCCCTTTACCCTTATAGGTATCTATGTTGGGTTTGGAAGGGCATTCGGTAGCCACATGACCTATTCCATTGCAGTTGAAACAAACCAACTTGTTAGACTGTGAGGCAAACTTTGATGAAGACATACCTTGATTATCCTTGAGGAATGCCTTGAAATTCTTGAATTGCTTGGCAAGCTCGATGTAGTCATCATCGCTAAGATCTTCTTCATCTTCACTTGGAGCTTCTTGTTGGAACTGCTTTTTCCATTTGAAGACTCCTTCTCATCATGAAGAGCAATGCCTTTTTTTCTTCTCGGGCTTGGTTGACTGAATCTCTTCCTTGTGTTGAAGTAACACTTCATGAGAGATTTCCAATGTGTGCCAAATACTATTTGCAGATTTGCACATGGAGATGCGATCGAACTCATCCGGAGTAAGGGCGCAATGGAAAACACACATAGCCCTAGCATTGACTTTGATCAAGTCCTTCTCCGCTTTAGTTCCTAAAGCCGCGGGTGAAGTAGGCTCCTCGAAAGGTGACTACGTTATGTCCCAAAGGTCATGACTCTTCAAGTAGACCATCATCCTGATCTTTCAACTCGGGTAGTTGGTTCCGTTGAAGAGCGGGGGTCGGACGGTAGAAAGACCTTCTTCATGAGGCGCGGAAGTAGCGTTGAATGCCATCGTTGCAGTATGCTTTAACCTCGCTTTGATACCAATTGTAGGGATCGTCTAACCCTTGCAATACTAACAACACACACTAGAGGGGGGTTGAATAGTGTAATGGCAATAAAATTGTCCAAATAAAATTTAACTTGCAAATGCGGAATTATAAATGCAAGAGGAATTAAATAGCACAATCAATCCAAACGCAAACACAAAGTTTTACCCTGGGTCCCCAAATTTGGGTACATCCAGCCACACCAACATTCACTATAATCCCACACAGAGAAGTGAATACAAATCTCACAAGGAGATACCCCACAAAGAGGATTTATGCCATACACAAGGACCCAACCAATCCTACACAAGGATCAAGACTCCCACACAGAGAATCACTACCTCCCACTCAGAGAATTAGGGTTAGCCCTACACTAGGACACTAGAACTCCCACAAAGTTAATTCCCACAAAGAGAATTCTCTAGTCTCACAAAGAGACAACCTCCCACAAAGAGAGAAACTCCCACAAAGAGAGTATCCTAATCCCACAAAGAGAAATAGGAAAACAAATTACACTCTGTAAAGTAAATACTCTTACCTATGCCTTGAGATGCTTACTCATGAATGAATGCAAGGCATGGAAGATGATCTCCAAGTGTTGGAATATGCTTGAGAGCACTTGGATGATTTCCCTTGAGCTGGACTTCAATGCATGAAGGAAGATGAATGCTCAATAGAGGGAAATGAGGGAGCTTGAGAGTGGCTTATTGATCTCTTGAGATTTTCTATAGAGTCAAGAGTTATCAAGTGTTGTCAAGAGTTCTCAAGTGATGGAAGCACACTCATATATATATATGAATCCTATATCAAGCCCAAAACCCCAAAGAAACAGCCAAATAACCAAATCTGTAACGGGTAGAAACAGGGTGCAAAACGACAGGAACAATCGACTGATGATCATAAGACAGTCGACTGATCAACGGTTAGAAAATATCCAACGGCTATAATCTGAGTCAGGACAGTCGACTGACGAAGTCAATACAGTCGACTGACAAACAGGACAGGCGCCTGTTAATCCTTCAGCAGACGACTGCTGCAGGGGATGGATCGAAACAGAGAGCTGCACTCATTCTCCAATTCTTCGCACAGGCGGCTGATGTTAATACTACAATCGACTGTCAAATAGTCAGGCGACTGTACAATCTACATCAGTCGACTACTGTATAATATGGAGAGAAGACAGAGAGATGCAGAGATTGCACTTACGCTAGACAGGCGACTGTTGACCAAATCCCAGGCGACTGTAAATATACAGGCGACTGTAAACTGATCGACAGGTGACTTTGCGTAAAGCTCAAGTTTGAGTCAAGTGAAATGTTGAATTGAGCTGTGCATATCAGGCGACTGTAGAAGGATCTACAGGCGACTGGAAATCACCCAGTCGGCTGTGTTTCCCTCATCAGGCGACTGACGGAAAGCCAGAGACTCCAAATGAGTCTTTGAACAGAGTGAACCTATTGGGTTGGATTCTATGATAATCCTAAGGTTCACTAAGATGGTTAAATGCATGAGCATGAATGAGAAAACCATCTAGCAAGGCATTACATCAACCCTAGACTCAAAAGAGAGAGAAAGCAATAAAGTAAATTACATGGATTACAATGCTTTCTTAAGAGTCTAAGTCTTCAATCTTGATGCCTTGATTGCTCTCCATCATCTCCAAGCTTTGGCACTCCTTGAGTCCAAACTTTGGCCCTTCTTCACATGATGTACATCCTTACACCAAGTGATTAGTCTCCAAGAAAGATATCCTTGAAATAAGCTGAGAGACTAAAACATAAGATTCATTAGCAACAACATAATGTTGTGATCATCATCAAAATAAGATTGGTATGAAACACCAATACTCAACAATCTCCCCTTTTTTGATGATGACACACATTATGTAAATCATAAAGAATTAAAGCACAATGCTAATGATCTCCCCCTACTTATATGCACCAATTAAATAATGAGCTACACAAAGGTAAATACTCATAATACCAATAAAAACATGGTGACATATAATAGACATGGATTACATAAACCAATTGCAAAGAATAAAGGCATGCAAACATGAATGGTTTATCTAATCACATATATCTCTCCCTATAGAGATATCTCTCCCCATATGCATATGTATATATCTCTCCCCCTATAGATATGATCACATAATGTATATATCTCTCCCCCTTGACATCGTCAAAAAGGTGGACATCAAAAGTATCCCCCTTTGTCATCTTAACCAAGATGTGACAATATGCAAGAAACGAAAGATATGTATGATACCAAATTTAAAATTTTAGGGGGTATCAATTCACTATCTCATGCTCCCCCTAGATCATAGAAATGGTCAACTTTTGACTTCTAAGATCTAATACCAATTAATTAATGGAGCCATGGACCTTAAAAATGTATCAAAGCAATTGATATGGTAAAATCAAGCTTCAAAGATACACAAGGATATTGCCAAAAAACAATAAGACATGAAACAAGTTGCCAATAAACAAGAGGTTTGGTTTGAGACCCAAAATAACCAAATGTAAATAATGGTCTCAAATAACCTTCGAAATGAGAGTTAAAATATGTCTTAAAATAATTTAAACATATAATATATTAACTCCCCCATTGACATACACATGGATCAAAAATGCATATGTCAATAAACCCCAAGGTCCCCATTTTCATGAAAAGAAATAAATTTGAAAATATTTTCAAAATCATGAAACACACACAATCATTGGGTATGTTTAAAATAAACATAGAAGCACAATACCCATGCAATATGCATATGTGTGAGGAACCTAAACATTAGGTAACCAAACCCAAGGGGAGTTTGATTTCCTAACGTAATCACACGAGGTGATCACATCCCAAACTAGAGAGTTGATGTAACTATCTCTCTCTTGCACACTAACTTTAGTGGGAATCCATAATCTCAAGGAATTCCTAGGCAATGGTTTTGCCTTTGCAAGAGGGAAGGATGTGGCATGCTTAGGTGTAGAAACAAATTTCTTGGCATGCAAAGAATAAGGATTTTGCTTCGTAGAAAAAAATGTAGACTCTTCATTCTTCCTCATCACCTTGTGATCAACATGCTTCTTGGTGGTGTTATTGTTGTACAAGAAAGCTTGGTGATTCTTCTTAGGTGCTTTAGCAATATTTCTTGTATTTGCACCATAAGAGGAATTAGAGGTGGGTTTGGGAACCACATTTTGAATATAACCCAAACCTCCTCTATGATTTGCCGGATGTTGTTTTTCCAACAAATCGTGGAGTGAATCCCTAGAATACACAAAGCTTATGAGCTTCCGGGATTCCTCTTCACATTTCAACGTAAGTTGTTGAATGTGAGCATCTAAGCTAAGGTTTTGAGCAATGAGATTTTCATTTGAAAGACTCAATTTCTTAACTTGAGAGAGAAGTGTGTCTCTCTCACAAGTGTCATAAACATGCTTTTCATCATGAATATTTACACTAGATGATTCTAACGCATGCACCCTACTCATAGCATTATCAAGTTTAGCTTTCATTTTATCATATGAATCGATGCACTTACTTGCCAAATTGGAGGCCACATTTAGGTGGTAATCAAGCTCCTCATAGGATGGATTTTCCTCCTCGGTTTCTTCATCACTTTCCTCCTCGCTTGAGCTTGACGAAGACTCTTCCCCATTAGCCATTAAGCAACTTTCTTCGTTGGAGTTGAGCCATGTCTCTATCTCTTCATCGCTAGAGTTAGATGAAATTGATGAAGAGTCATCAAGTGCAACAAAACACCTTTGATCGTGCTCCTTGTCATCTTCTCCTTCATCATTAGATGTGTCCTCATCGAAATCATCAAATGTGCTGATAAGTCCCTTCTTTTGGTTCTTGACCTCGGACTTGGCTTTCCAATGTTTCTTCCCTGTACCCTTATAGGTATCTATGTTGGGTTTGGAAGGGCATTCGGTAGCCACATGACCTATTCCATTGCAGTTGAAACAAACCAACTTGTTAGACTGCGAGGCAAACTTTGATGAAGACATACCTTGATTATCCTTGAGGAATGCCTTGAAATTCTTGAATTGCTTGGCAAGCTCGATGTAGTCATCATCGCTACGATCTTCTTCATCTTCACTTGGAGCTTCTTGTTGGAACTGCTTTTTCCATTTGAAAGACTCCTTCTCATCATGAAGAGCAATGCCTTTTTTTCTTCTCGGGCTTGGTTGACTGAATCTCTTCCTTGTGTTGAAGTAACACTTCATGAGAGATTTCCAATGTGTGCCAAATACTATTTGCAGATTTGCACATGGAGATGCGATCGAACTCATCCGGAGTAAGGGCGCAATGGAAAACACACATAGCCCTAGCATTGACTTTGATCAAGTCCTTCTCCGCTTTAGTTCCTAAAGCCGCGGGTGAAGTAGGCTCCTCGAAAGGTGACTACGTTATGTCCCAAAGGTCATGACTCTTCAAGTAGACCATCATCCTGATCTTTCAACTCGGGTAGTTGGTTCCGTTGAAGAGCGGGGGTCGGACGGTAGAAAGACCTTCTTCATGAGGCGCGGAAGTAGCGTTGAATGCCATCGTTGCAGTATGCTTTAACCTCGCTTTGATACCAATTGTAGGGATCGTCTAACCCTTGCAATACTAACAACACACACTAGAGGGGGGTTGAATAGTGTAATGGCAATAAAATTGTCCAAATAAAATTTAACTTGCAAATGCGGAATTATAAATGCAAGAGGAATTAAATGGCACAATCAATCCAAACGCAAACACAAAGTTTTACCCTGGGTCCCCAAATTTGGGTACATCCAGCCACACCAACATTCACTATAATCCCACACAGAGAAGTGAATACAAATCTCACAAGGAGATACCCCACAAAGAGGATTTATGCCATACACAAGGACCCAACCAATCCTACACAAGGATCAAGACTCCCACACAGAGAATCACTACCTCCCACTCAGAGAATTAGGGTTAGCCCTACACTAGGACACTAGAACTCCCACAAAGTTAATTCCCACAAAGAGAATTCTCTAGTCTCACAAAGAGACAACCTCCCACAAAGAGAGAAACTCCCACAAAGAGAGTATCCTAATCCCACAAAGAGAAATAGGAAAACAAATTACACTCTGTAAAGTAAATACTCTTACCTATGCCTTGAGATGCTTACTCATGAATGAATGCAAGGCATGGAAGATGATCTCCAAGTGTTGGAATATGCTTGAGAGCACTTGGATGATTTCCCTTGAGCTGGACTTCAATGCATGAAGGAAGATGAATGCTCAATAGAGGGAAATGAGGGAGCTTGAGAGTGGCTTATTGATCTCTTGAGATTTTCTATAGAGTCAAGAGTTATCAAGTGTTGTCAAGAGTTCTCAAGTGATGGAAGCACACTCATATATATATGAATCCTATATCAAGCCCAAAACCCCAAAGAAACAGCCAAATAACCAAATCTGTAACGGGTAGAAACAGGGTGAAAACGACAGGAACAATCGACTGATGATCATAAGACAGTCGACTGATCAACGGCTAGAAAATATCCAACGGCTATAATCTGAGTCAGGACAGTCGACTGACGAAGTCAATACAGTCGACTGACAAACAGGACAGGCGCCTGTTAATCCTTCAGCAGACGACTGCTGCAGGGGATGGATCGAAACAGAGAGCTGCACTCATTCTCCAATTCTTCGCACAGGCGGCTGATGTTAATACTACAATCGACTGTCAAATAGTCAGGCGACTGTACAATCTACATCAGTCGACTACTGTATAATATGGAGAGAAGACAGAGAGATGCAGAGATTGCACTTACGCTAGACAGGCGACTGTTGACCAAATCCCAGGCGACTGTAAATATACAGGCGACTGTAAACTGATCGACAGGTGACTTTGCGTAAAGCTCAAGTTTGAGTCAAGTGAAATGTTGAATTGAGCTGTGCATATCAGGCGACTGTAGAAGGATCTACAGGCGACTGGAAATCACCCAGTCGGCTGTGTTTCCCTCATCAGGCGACTGACGGAAAGCCAGAGACTCCAAATGAGTCTTTGGACAGAGTGAACCTATTGGGTTGGATTCTATGATAATCCTAAGGTTCACTAAGATGGTTAAATGCATGAGCATGAATGAGAAAACCATCTAGCAAGGCATTACATCAACCCTAGACTCAAAAGAGAGAGAAAGCAATAAAGTAAATTACATGGATTACAATGCTTTCTTAAGAGTCTAAGTCTTCAATCTTGATGCCTTGATTGCTCTCCATCATCTCCAAGCTTTGGCACTCCTTGAGTCCAAACTTTGGCCCTTCTTCACATGATGTACATCCTTACACCAAGTGATTAGTCTCCAAGAAAGATATCCTTGAAATAAGCTGAGAGACTAAAACATAAGATTCATTAGCAACAACATAATGTTGTGATCATCATCAAAATAAGATTGGTATGAAACACCAATACTCAACAATCTCCCCTTTTTTGATGATGACACACATTATGTAAATCATAAAGAATTAAAGCACAATGCTAATGATCTCCCCCTACTTATATGCACCAATTAAATAATGAGCTACACAAAGGTAAATACTCATAATACCAATAAAAACATGGTGACATATAATAGACATGGATTACATAAACCAATTGCAAAGAATAAAGGCATGCAAACATGAATGGTTTATCTAATCACATATATCTCTCCCTATAGAGATATCTCTCCCCATATGCATATGTATATATCTCTCCCCCTATAGATATGATCACATAATGTATATATCTCTCCCCCTTGACATCGTCAAAAAGGTGGACATCAAAAGTATCCCCCTTTGTCATCTTAACCAAGATGTGACAATATGCAAGAAACGAAAGATATGTATGATACCAAATTTAAAATTTTAGGGGGTATCAATTCACTATCCCATGCTCCCCCTAGATCATAGAAATGGTCAACTTTTGACTTCTAAGATCTAATACCAATTAATTAATGGAGCCATGGACCTTAAAAATGTATCAAAGCAATTGATATGGTAAAATCAAGCTTCAAAGATACACAAGGATATTGCCAAAAAACAATAAGACATGAAACAAGTTGCCAATAAACAAGAGGTTTGGTTTGAGACCCAAAATAACCAAATGTAAATAATGGTCTCAAATAACCTTCGAAATGAGAGTTAAAATATGTCTTAAAATAATTTAAACATATAATATATTAACTCCCCCATTGACATACACATGGATCAAAAATGCATATGTCAATAAACCCCAAGGTCCCCATTTTCATGAAAAGAAATAAATTTGAAAATATTTTCAAAATCATGAAACACACACAATCATTGGGTATGTTTAAAATAAACATAGAAGCACAATACCCATGCAATATGCATATGTGTGAGGAACCTAAACATTAGGTAACCAAACCCAAGGGGAGTTTGATTTCCTAACGTAATCACACGAGGTGATCACATCCCAAACTAGAGAGTTGATGTAACTATCTCTCTCTTGCACACTAACTTTAGTGGGAATCCATAATCTCAAGGAATTCCTAGGCAATGGTTTTGCCTTTGCAAGAGGGAAGGATGTGGCATGCTTAGGTGTAGAAACAAATTTCTTGGCATGCAAAGAATAAGGATTTTGCTTCGTAGAAAAAAATGTAGACTCTTCATTCTTCCTCATCACCTTGTGATCAACATGCTTCTTGGTGGTGTTATTGTTGTACAAGAAAGCTTGGTGATTCTTCTTAGGTGCTTTAGCAATATTTCTTGTATTTGCACCATAAGAGGAATTAGAGGTGGGTTTGGGAACCACATTTTGAATATAACCCAAACCTCCTCTATGATTTGCCGGATGTTGTTTTTCCAACAAATCGTGGAGTGAATCCCTAGAATACACAAAGCTTATGAGCTTCCGGGATTCCTCTTCACATTTCAACGTAAGTTGTTGAATGTGAGCATCTAAGCTAAGGTTTTGAGCAATGAGATTTTCATTTGAAAGACTCAATTTCTTAACTTGAGAGAGAAGTGTGTCTCTCTCACAAGTGTCATAAACATGCTTTTCATCATGAATATTTACACTAGATGATTCTAACGCATGCACCCTACTCATAGCATTATCAAGTTTAGCTTTCATTTTATCATATGAATCGATGCACTTACTTGCCAAATTGGAGGCCACATTTAGGTGGTAATCAAGCTCCTCATAGGATGGATTTTCCTCCTCGGTTTCTTCATCACTTTCCTCCTCGCTTGAGCTTGACGAAGACTCTTCCCCATTAGCCATTAAGCAACTTTCTTCGTTGGAGTTGAGCCATGTCTCTATCTCTTCATCGCTAGAGTTAGATGAAATTGATGAAGAGTCATCAAGTGCAACAAAACACCTTTGATCGTGCTCCTTGTCATCTTCTCCTTCATCATTAGATGTGTCCTCATCGGAATCATCAAATGTGCTGATAAGTCCCTTCTTTTGGTTCTTGACCTCGGACTTGGCTTTCCAATGTTTCTTCCCTTTACCCTTATAGGTATCTATGTTGGGTTTGGAAGGGCATTCGGTAGCCACATGACCTATTCCATTGCAGTTGAAACAAACCAACTTGTTAGACTGCGAGGCAAACTTTGATGAAGACATACCTTGATTATCCTTGAGGAATGCCTTGAAATTCTTGAATTGCTTGGCAAGCTCGATGTAGTCATCATCGCTAAGATCTTCTTCATCTTCACTTGGAGCTTCTTGTTGGAACTGCTTTTTCCATTTGAAAGACTCCTTCTCATCATGAAGAGCAAAGCCTTTTTTTCTTCTCGGGCTTGGTTGACTGAATCTCTTCCTTGTGTTGAAGTAACACTTCATGAGAGATTTCCAATGTGTGCCAAATACTATTTGCAGATTTGCACATGGAGATGCGATCGAACTCATCCGGAGTAAGGGCGCAATGGAAAACACACATAGCCCTAGCATTGACTTTGATCAAGTCCTTCTCCGCTTTAGTTCCTAAAGCCGCGGGTGAAGTAGGCTCCTCGAAAGGTGACTACGTTATGTCCCAAAGGTCATGACTCTTCAAGTAGACCATCATCCTGATCTTTCAACTCGGGTAGTTGGTTCCGTTGAAGAGCGGGGGTCGGACGGTAGAAAGACCTTCTTCATGAGGCGCGGAAGTAGCGTTGAATGCCATCGTTGCAGTATGCTTTAACCTCGCTTTGATACCAATTGTAGGGATCGTCTAACCCTTGCAATACTAACAACACACACTAGAGGGGGGTTGAATAGTGTAATGGCAATAAAATTGTCCAAATAAAATTTAACTTGCAAATGCGGAATTATAAATGCAAGAGGAATTAAATGGCACAATCAATCCAAACGCAAACACAAAGTTTTACCCTGGGTCCCCAAATTTGGGTACATCCAGCCACACCAACATTCACTATAATCCCACACAGAGAAGTGAATACAAATCTCACAAGGAGATACCCCACAAAGAGGATTTATGCCATACACAAGGACCCAACCAATCCTACACAAGGATCAAGACTCCCACACAGAGAATCACTACCTCCCACTCAGAGAATTAGGGTTAGCCCTACACTAGGACACTAGAACTCCCACAAAGTTAATTCCCACAAAGAGAATTCTCTAGTCTCACAAAGAGACAACCTCCCACAAAGAGAGAAACTCCCACAAAGAGAGTATCCTAATCCCACAAAGAGAAATAGGAAAACAAATTACACTCTGTAAAGTAAATACTCTTACCTATGCCTTGAGATGCTTACTCATGAATGAATGCAAGGCATGGAAGATGATCTCTAAGTGTTGGAATATGCTTGAGAGCACTTGGATGATTTCCCTTGAGCTGGACTTCAATGCATGAAGGAAGATGAATGCTCAATAGAGGGAAATGAGGGAGCTTGAGAGTGGCTTATTGATCTCTTGAGATTTTCTATAGAGTCAAGAGTTATCAAGTGTTGTCAAGAGTTCTCAAGTGATGGAAGCACACTCATATATATATATGAATCCTATATCAAGCCCAAAACCCCAAAGAAACAGCCAAATAACCAAATCTGTAACGGGTAGAAACAGGGTGCAAAACGACAGGAACAATCGACTGATGATCATAAGACAGTCGACTGATCAACGGCTAGAAAATATCCAACGGCTATAATCTGAGTCAGGACAGTCGACTGACGAAGTCAATACAGTCGACTGACAAACAGGACAGGCGCCTGTTAATCCTTCAGCAGACGACTGCTGCAGGGGATGGATCGAAACAGAGAGCTGCACTCATTCTCCAATTCTTCGCACAGGCGGCTGATGTTAATACTACAATCGACTGTCAAATAGTCAGGCGACTGTACAATCTACATCAGTCGACTACTGTATAATATGGAGAGAAGACAGAGAGATGCAGAGATTGCACTTACGCTAGACAGGCGACTGTTGACCAAATCCCAGGCGACTGTAAATATACAGGCGACTGTAAACTGATCGACAGGTGACTTTGCGTAAAGCTCAAGTTTGAGTCAAGTGAAATGTTGAATTGAGCTGTGCATATCAGGCGACTGTAGAAGGATCTACAGGCGACTGGAAATCACCCAGTCGGCTGTGTTTCCCTCATCAGGCGACTGACGGAAAGCCAGAGACTCCAAATGAGTCTTTGGACAGAGTGAACCTATTGGGTTGGATTCTATGATAATCCTAAGGTTCACTAAGATGGTTAAATGCATGAGCATGAATGAGAAAACCATCTAGCAAGGCATTACATCAACCCTAGACTCAAAAGAGAGAGAAAGCAATAAAGTAAATTACATGGATTACAATGCTTTCTTAAGAGTCTAAGTCTTCAATCTTGATGCCTTGATTGCTCTCCATCATCTCCAAGCTTTGGCACTCCTTGAGTCCAAACTTTGGCCCTTCTTCACATGATGTACATCCTTACACCAAGTGATTAGTCTCCAAGAAAGATATCCTTGAAATAAGCTGAGAGACTAAAACATAAGATTCATTAGCAACAACATAATGTTGTGATCATCATCAAAATAAGATTGGTATGAAACACCAATACTCAACAATCTCCCCTTTTTTGATGATGACACACATTATGTAAATCATAAAGAATTAAAGCACAATGCTAATGATCTCCCCCTACTTATATGCACCAATTAAATAATGAGCTACACAAAGGTAAATACTCATAATACCAATAAAAACATGGTGACATATAATAGACATGGATTACATAAACCAATTGCAAAGAATAAAGGCATGCAAACATGAATGGTTTATCTAATCACATATATCTCTCCCTATAGAGATATCTCTCCCCATATGCATATGTATATATCTCTCCCCCTATAGATATGATCACATAATGTATATATCTCTCCCCCTTGACATCGTCAAAAAGGTGGACATCAAAAGTATCCCCCTTTGTCATCTTAACCAAGATGTGACAATATGCAAGAAACGAAAGATATGTATGATACCAAATTTAAAATTTTAGGGGGTATCAATTCACTATCCCATGCTCCCCCTAGATCATAGAAATGGTCAACTTTTGACTTCTAAGATCTAATACCAATTAATTAATGGAGCCATGGACCTTAAAAATGTATCAAAGCAATTGATATGGTAAAATCAAGCTTCAAAGATACACAAGGATATTGCCAAAAAACAATAAGACATGAAACAAGTTGCCAATAAACAAGAGGTTTGGTTTGAGACCCAAAATAACCAAATGTAAATAATGGTCTCAAATAACCTTCGAAATGAGAGTTAAAATATGTCTTAAAATAATTTAAACATATAATATATTAACTCCCCCATTGACATACACATGGATCAAAAATGCATATGTCAATAAACCCCAAGGTCCCCATTTTCATGAAAAGAAATAAATTTGAAAATATTTTCAAAATCATGAAACACACACAATCATTGGGTATGTTTAAAATAAACATAGAAGCACAATACCCATGCAATATGCATATGTGTGAGGAACCTAAACATTAGGTAACCAAACCCAAGGGGAGTTTGATTTCCTAACGTAATCACACGAGGTGATCACATCCCAAACTAGAGAGTTGATGTAACTATCTCTCTCTTGCACACTAACTTTAGTGGGAATCCATAATCTCAAGGAATTCCTAGGCAATGGTTTTGCCTTTGCAAGAGGGAAGGATGTGGCATGCTTAGGTGTAGAAACAAATTTCTTGGCATGCAAAGAATGAGGATTTTGCTTCGTAGCAAAAAATGTAGACTCTTCATTCTTCCTCATCACCTTGTGATCTACATGCTTCTTGGTGGTGTTATTGTTATACAAGAAAGCTTGGTGATTCTTCTTAGGTGCTTTAGCAATATTTCTTGTATTTGCACCATAAGAGGAATTAGAGGTGGGTTTGGGAACCACATTTTGAATATAACCCAAACCTCCTCTATGATTTGCCGGATGTTTTTTTTCCAACAAATCGTGGAGTGAATCCCTAGAATACACAAAGCTTATGAGCTTCCGGGATTCCTCTTCACATTTCAACGTAAGTTGTTGAATGTGAGCATCTAAGCTAAGGTTTTGAGCAATGACATTTTCATTTGAAAGACTCAATTTCTTAACTTGAGAGAGAAGTGTGTCTCTCTCACAAGTGTCATAAACATGCTTTTCATCATGAATATTTACACTAGATGATTCTAACGCATGCACCCTACTCATAGCATTATCAAGTTTAGCTTTCATTTTATCATATGAATCGATGCACTTACTTGCCAAATTGGAGGCCACATTTAGGTGGTAATCAAGCTCCTCATAGGATGGATTTTCCTCCTCGGTTTCTTCATCACTTTCCTCCTCGCTTGAGCTTGACGAAGACTCTTCCCCATTAGCCATTAAGCAACTTTCTTCGTTGGAGTTGAGCCATGTCTCTATCTCTTCATCGCTAGAGTTAGATGAAATTGATGAAGAGTCATCAAGTGCAACAAAACACCTTTGATCGTGCTCCTTGTCATCTTCTCCTTCATCATTAGATGTGTCCTCATTGGAATCATCAAATGTGCTGATAAGTCCCTTCTTTTGGTTCTTGACCTCGGACTTGGCTTTCCAATGTTTCTTCCCTTTACCCTTATAGGTATCTATGTTGGGTTTGGAAGGGCATTCGGTAGCCACATGACCTATTCCATTGCAGTTGAAACAAACCAACTTGTTAGACTGCGAGGCAAACTTTGATGAAGACATACCTTGATTATCCTTGAGGAATGCCTTGAAATTCTTGAATTGCTTGGCAAGCTCGATGTAGTCATCATCGCTAAGATCTTCTTCATCTTCACTTGGAGCTTCTTGTTGGAACTGCTTTTTCCATTTGAAAGACTCCTTCTCATCATGAAGAGCAATGCCTTTTTTTCTTCTCGGGCTTGGTTGACTGAATCTCTTCCTTGTGTTGAAGTAACACTTCATGAGAGATTTCCAATGTGTGCCAAATACTATTTGCAGATTTGCACATGGAGATGCGATCGAACTCATCTGGAGTAAGGGCGCAATGGAAAACACACATAGCCCTAGCATTGACTTTGATCAAGTCCTTCTCCGCTTTAGTTCCTAAAGCCGAGGGTGAAGTAGGCTCCTCGAAAGGTGACTCCGTTATGTCCCAAAGGTCATGACTCTTCAAGTAGACCATCATCCTGATCTTTCAACTCGGGTAGTTGGTTCCGTTGAATAGCGGGGGTCGGACGGTAGAAAGACCTTCTTCATGAGGCGCGGAAGTAGCGTTGAATGCCATCGTTGCAGTATGCTTTAACCTCGCTTTGATACCAATTGTAGGGATCGTCTAACCCTTGCAATACTAAAAACACACACTAGAGGGGGGTTGAATAGTGTAATGGCAATAAAATTGTCCAAATAAAATTTAACTTGCAAATACGGAATTATAAATGCAAGAGGAATTAAATGGCACAATCAATCCAAACGCAAACACAAAGTTTTACCCTGGGTCCCCAAATTTGGGTACATCCAGCCACACCAACATTCACTATAATCCCACACAGAGAAGTGAATACAAATCTCACAAGGAGATACCCCACAAAGAGGATTTATGCCATACACAAGGACCCAACCAATCCTACACAAGGATCAAGACTCCCACACAGAGAATCACTACCTCCCACTCAGAGAATTAGGGTTAGCCCTACACTAGGACACTAGAACTCCCACAAAGTTAATTCCCACAAAGAGAATTCTCTAGTCTCACAAAGAGACAACCTCCCACAAAGAGAGAAACTCCCACAAAGAGAGTATCCTAATCCCACAAAGAGAAATAGGAAAACAAATTACACTCTGTAAAGTAAATACTCTTACCTATGCCTTGAGATGCTTACTCATGAATGAATGCAAGGCATGGAAGATGATCTCCAAGTGTTGGAATATGCTTGAGAGCACTTGGATGATTTCCCTTGAGCTGGACTTCAATGCATGAAGGAAGATGAATGCTCAATAGAGGGAAATGAGGGAGCTTGAGAGTGGCTTATTGATCTCTTGAGATTTTCTATAGAGTCAAGAGTTATCAAGTGTTGTCAAGAGTTCTCAAGTGATGGAAGCACACTCATATATATATGAATCCTATATCAAGCCCAAAACCCCAAAGAAACAGCCAAATAACCAAATCTGTAACGGGTAGAAACAGGGTGAAAACGACAGGAACAATCGACTGATGATCATAAGACAGTCGACTGATCAACGGCTAGAAAATATCCAACGGCTATAATCTGAGTCAGGACAGTCGACTGACGAAGTCAATACAGTCGACTGACAAACAGGACATGCGCCTGTTAATCCTTCAGCAGACGACTGCTGCAGGGGATGGATCGAAACAGAGAGCTGCACTCATTCTCCAATTCTTCGCACATGCGGCTGATGTTAATACTACAATCGACTGTCAAATAGTCAGGCGACTGTACAATCTACATCAGTCGACTACTGTATAATATGGAGAGAAGACAGAGAGATGCAGAGATTGCACTTACGCTAGACAGGCGACTGTTGACCAAATCCCAGGCGACTGTAAATATACAGGCGACTGTAAACTGATCGACAGGTGACTTTGCGTAAAGCTCAAGTTTGAGTCAAGTGAAATGTTGAATTGAGCTGTGCATATCAGGCGACTGTAGAAGGATCTACAGGCGACTGGAAATCACCCAGTCGGCTGTGTTTCCCTCATCAGGCGACTGACGGAAAGCCAGAGACTCCAAATGAGTCTTTGGACAGAGTGAACCTATTGGGTTGGATTCTATGATAATCCTAAGGTTCACTAAGATGGTTAAATGCATGAGCATGAATGAGAAAACCATCTAGCAAGGCATTACATCAACCCTAGACTCAAAAGAGAGAGAAAGCAATAAAGTAAATTACATGGATTACAATGCTTTCTTAAGAGTCTAAGTCTTCAATCTTGATGCCTTGATTGCTCTCCATCATCTCCAAGCTTTGGCACTCCTTGAGTCCAAACTTTGGCCCTTCTTCACATGATGTACATCCTTACACCAAGTGATTAGTCTCCAAGAAAGATATCCTTGAAATAAGCTGAGAGACTAAAACATAAGATTCATTAGCAACAACATAATGTTGTGATCATCATCAAAATAAGATTGGTATGAAACACCAATACTCAACAATATCCCCTTTTTTGATGATGACACACATTATGTAAATCATAAAGAATTAAAGCACAATGCTAATGATCTCCCCCTACTTATATGCACCAATTAAATAATGAGCTACACAAAGGTAAATACTCATAATACCAATAAAAACATGGTGACATATAATAGACATGGATTACATAAACCAATTGCAAAGAATAAAGGCATGCAAACATGAATGGTTTATCTAATCACATATATCTCTCCCTATAGAGATATCTCTCCCCATATGCATATGTATATATCTCTCCCCCTATAGATATGATCACATAATGTATATATCTCTCCCCCTTGACATCGTCAAAAAGGTGGACATCAAAAGTATCCCCCTTTGTCATCTTAACCAAGATGTGACAATATGCAAGAAACGAAAGATATGTATGATACCAAATTTAAAATTTTAGTGGGTATCAATTCACTATCCCATGCTCCCCCTAGATCATAGAAATGGTCAACTTTTGACTTCTAAGATCTAATACCAATTAATTAATGGAGCCATGGACCTTAAAAATGTATCAAAGCAATTGATATGGTAAAATCAAGCTTCAAAGATACACAAGGATATTGCCAAAAAACAATAAGACATGAAACAAGTTGCCAATAAACAAGAGGTTTGGTTTGAGACCCAAAATAACCAAATGTAAATAATGGTCTCAAATAACCTTCGAAATGAGAGTTAAAATATGTCATAAAATAATTTAAACATATAATATATTAACTCCCCCATTGACATACACATGGATCAAAAATGCATATGTCAATAAACCCCAAGGTCCCCATTTTCATGAAAAGAAATAAATTTGAAAATATTTTCAAAATCATGAAACACACACAATCATTGGGTATGTTTAAAATAAACATAGAAGCACAATACCCATGCAATATGCATATGTGTGAGGAACCTAAACATTAGGTAACCAAACCCAAGGGGAGTTTGATTTCCTAACGTAATCACACGAGGTGATCACATCCCAAACTAGAGAGTTGATGTAACTATCTCTCTCTTGCACACTAACTTTAGTGGGAATCCATAATCTCAAGGAATTCCTAGGCAATGGTTTTGCCTTTGCAAGAGGGAAGGATGTGGCATGCTTAGGTGTAGAAACAAATTTCTTGGCATGCAAAGAATGAGGATTTTGCTTCGTAGCAAAAAATGTAGACTCTTCATTCTTCCTCATCACCTTGTGATCTACATGCTTCTTGGTGGTGTTATTGTTGTACAAGAAAGCTTGGTGATTCTTCTTAGGTGCTTTAGCAATATTTCTTGTATTTGCACCATAAGAGGAATTAGAGGTGGGTTTGGGAACCACATTTTGAATATAACCCAAACCTCCTCTATGATTTGCCGGATGTTTTTTTCCAACAAATCGTGGAGTGAATCCCTAGAATACACAAAGCTTATGAGCTTCCGGGATTCCTCTTCACATTTCAACGTAAGTTGTTGAATGTGAGCATCTAAGCTAAGGTTTTGAGCAATGAGATTTTCATTTGAAAGACTCAATTTCTTAACTTGAGAGAGAAGTGTGTCTCTCTCACAAGTGTCATAAACATGCTTTTCATCATGAATATTTACACTAGATGATTCTAACGCATGCACCCTACTCATAGCATTATCAAGTTTAGCTTTCATTTTATCATATGAATCGATGCACTTACTTGCCAAATTGGAGGCCACATTTAGGTGGTAATCAAGCTCCTCATAGGATGGATTTTCCTCCTCGGTTTCTTCATCACTTTCCTCCTCGCTTGAGCTTGACGAAGACTCTTCCCCATTAGCCATTAAGCAACTTTCTTCGTTGGAGTTGAGCCATGTCTCTATCTCTTCATCGCTAGAGTTAGATGAAATTGATGAAGAGTCATCAAGTGCAACAAAACACCTTTGATCGTGCTCCTTGTCATCTTCTCCTTCATCATTAGATGTGTCCTCATCGGAATCATCAAATGTGCTGATAAGTCCCTTCTTTTGGTTCTTGACCTCGGACTTGGCTTTCCAATGTTTCTTCCCTTTACCCTTATAGGTATCTATGTTGGGTTTGGAAGGGCATTCGGTAGCCACATGACCTATTCCATTGCAGTTGAAACAAACCAACTTGTTAGACTGCGAGGCAAACTTTGATGAAGACATACCTTGATTATCCTTGAGGAATGCCTTGAAATTCTTGAATTGCTTGGCAAGCTCGATGTAGTCATCATCGCTAAGATCTTCTTCATCTTCACTTGGAGCTTCTTGTTGGAACTGCTTTTTCCATTTGAAAGACTCCTTCTCATCATGAAGAGCAATGCCTTTTTTTCTTCTCGGGCTTGGTTGACTGAATCTCTTCCTTGTGTTGAAGTAACACTTCATGAGAGATTTCCAATGTGTGCCAAATACTATTTGCAGATTTGCACATGGAGATGCGATCGAACTCATCCGGAGTAAGGGCGCAATGGAAAACACACATAGCCCTAGCATTGACTTTGATCAAGTCCTTCTCCGCTTTAGTTCCTAAAGCCGCGGGTGAAGTAGGCTCCTCGAAAGGTGACTCCGTTATGTCCCAAAGGTCATGACTCTTCAAGTAGACCATCATCCTGATCTTTCAACTCGGGTAGTTGGTTCCGTTGAATAGCGGGGGTCAGACGGTAGAAAGACCTTCTTCATGAGGCGCGGAAGTAGCGTTGAATGCCATCGTTGCAGTATGCTTTAACCTCGCTTTGATACCAATTGTAGGGATCGTCTAACCCTTGCAATACTAATAACACACACTAGAGGGGGGTTGAATAGTGTAATGGCAATAAAATTGTCCAAATAAAATTTAACTTGCAAATGCGGAATTATAAATGTAAGAGGAATTAAATGGCACAATCAATCCAAACGCAAACACAAAGTTTTACCCTGGTTCCCCAAACTTGGGTACATCCAGCCACACCAATATTCACTATAATCCCACACAGAGAAGTGAATACAAATCTCACAAGAAGATACCCCACAAAGAGGATTTATGCCATACACAAGGACCCAACCAATCCTACACAAGGATCAAGACTCCCACACAGAGAATCACTACCTCCCACTCAGAGAATTAGGGTTAGCCCTACACTAGGACACTAGAACTCCCACAAAGTTAATTCCCACAAAGAGAATTCTCTAGTCCCACAAAGAGACAACCTCCCACAAAGAGAGAAACTCCCACAAAGAGAGTATCCTAATCCCACAAAGAGAAATAGGAAAAAAAATTACACTCTGTAAAGTAAATACTCTTACCTATGCCTTGAGATGCTTACTCATGAATGAATGCAAGGCATGGAAGAGGATCTCCAAGTGTTGGAATATGCTTGAGAGCACTTGGATGATTTCCCTTGAGCTGGACTTCAATGCATGAAGGAAGATGAATGCTCAATAGAGGGAAATGAGGGAGCTTGAGAGTGGCTTATTGATCTCTTGAAATTTTCTATACAGTCAAGAGTTATCAAGTGTTGTCAAGAGTTCTCAAGTGATGGCAGCACACTCATATATATATGAATCCTATATCAAGCCCAAAAACCCAAAGAAACAGCCAAATAACCAAATCTACAACGGCTAGAAACTGGGTGAAAACGACAGGAACAGTCGACTGATGATCATAAGACAGTCGACTGATCAACGGCTAGAAAATATACAACGGCAATAATCTGAGCCAGGACAGTCGACTGACGAAGTCAATACAGTCGACTGACAAACAGGACAGGCGCCTGTTAATCCTTCAGCAGACAACTGCTGCAGGGGATGGATCGAAAGAGAGAGCTGCACTCATTCTCCGATTCTTCGCACAGGCGGCTGATGTTAATACTACAGTCGACTATAAAATAGTCAGGCAACTGTACAATCTACATCAGTCGACTACTGTATAATATGAAGATAAGACAGAGAGATGCAGAGATTACACTTACGCTAGACAGGCGACTGTTGACCAAATCCCAGGCGACTGTAAATATACATGCGACTGTAAACTAATCGACAGGCGACTGTACGTAAAGCTCAAGTTTGAGTCAATTGAAATGTTGACTTGAGCTGTGCATATCAGGCGATTGTAGAAGGATCTACAGGCGACTGGAAATCACCCAGTCGGCTGTGTTTCCCTCATCAGGCGACTGACGGAAAGCCAGAGACTCCAAATGAGTCTTTGGACAGAGTGAACCTATTGGGTTAGATTCTATGATAATCCTAAGGTTCACTAAGATGGTTAAATGCATGAGCATGAATGAGAAAACCATCTAGCAAGGCATTACATCAACCCTAGACTCAAAAGAGAGAGAAAGCAATAAAGTAAATTACATGTATTACAATCAATAAAGTAAATTACATGGATTACAATGCTTTCTTAAGAGTCTAAGTCTTCAATCTTGATGCCTTGATTGCTCTCCATCATGTCCAAGCTTTGGCACTCCGTGAGTCCAAACTTTGGCCCTTCTTCACATGATGTCCATCCTTACACCAAGTGATTAGTCTCCAAGAAAGATATCCTTGAAATAAGCTTAGAGGCTAAAACATGAGATTCATTAGCAACAACATAATTTTGTGACCATCATCAAAATAATATTGGTATGAAACACCAATACTCAACATTGTTTTCATCTCCCGAGTTCGTCTCTCTACTTATCTTCCTCGAGGATGAGTAAGAGGTAAGCTTGGGGGATTTTGATCGGTCCATATTTTACACATTTTTCTGCATATTTTCATACCATTTCGATTGCTCATATTGTGATTTTCACGATTATTCGATGATATTGCGTTACTTTTCACTATTCCTTGTTTTTGTCGGATTTCAGGAAATATGGAGCAATTGGGAGTAAAAATGAGCTTAAAGGACTTGCACGCGTAACGGAGCATCGTTCATGGCCTTATTGAGGAGTTATCAGTGCTAGATGATGAGTGGAGAAGGACAGAATTTGAAAGAATCGACGAGGAGGTGAAAAGGAGAAGAAAAGTGCTCAAGAGTACCCCACTCGGCCGAGCAGACTGCGCACTCGGTCGAGTGAAGGACCGCACTCGCCCGAGTGAAACGGATACGCACTGAAGATTTTCCATGTTCACTCGGCCGAGCAAGGAAGACCACTCGGCCGAGTGAGAAGGCCCACTTACCCGAGTGCTACAGAGATTTCATCCAGAGAAGAGGCCAACTTACTGGAATTTGGAGAAGCCTCACTTGGTCGAGTGGCAAAGCCCACTCGACCGAGTGAAGAAGCCCACTCGCCCGAGTATTACAGGGGTTTTCTCCTGAGATCTAAGCAGACTCTCTGGAATTTTTGGAGAACCATAGAGACCCTACTCGGCCGAATAGAGAAGCCCAATCGACCGAGTGAAGAATCCCACTCGGCCGAGTGATGCCGATGACACGAGCGCCCAGATTTTCAGACAGCCTCCCACTATTTTGAAATCTGCTATCATTCCAGCAATCAAAGTCCACTATTTTGAAATCTACTATTTTTAATGGATAGTAGCCTGCATGACGGTTCCAACTCCGCCAAGAACGTGCCAATCGGAGGTCGGATGAAATCTGGAGAATTTCTGCAAGTTGATGCTGCTGTGCTGAAATTTCCACACGGCCGAGTCATTTTCCCACTCGGCCTGAGTGACTGCGGGCCCAGATTTTAAGTTGCGGCCAAGCTGATTTAGGGCACGAATTTCAGAGGGTTTTGGAGGGTTATTTGCTAGGGTTTTGGGAGGCTATATAAGAGGTTTGTAGCCGTCATTAGAGGGGAGTTCCATGATGTTTTCTTAGTGATTATTTTAGAGGTTAGGCCAAGCCCTAGGCCCCCTCTTGGATCTAAAAGCTTGTAATTGGATTGAAGTTCTTCATCAAAGCTAAGTATCCTTGTTCTTGTTGTTTGAATCTTTGATTTGATATCTTTTTACATGCAAGCAATGTCTTTTATTGATCTCTATATCGTTATTGCTATGCTTGAGTAGATTTGATGTTCTAGGGCATGTGGATGAACCCTATGGATCTAATTTCAAATTTCTGATGAATGAATTTCTAAGTTGCTAGAATTGCTAGAAGGTTAGATTGTGATTGATTTATTACGGATAGCTAGGAATTTTCATCGATTTGGAGTTTGCAAGAGATTAGATTCCGATCGATGGGAAGGCCTAGATATCCGATTTAGGTTTATAATCGAGATTATCTAGACTTGGTTTGCAAGAGATTGGACCAAAGCTAAGATTTTTATTATAAATCTATACACATATTCGTTTGCAAGAGATTGGACGAATACGAGCTATCACAATCTAGGTCGTAACTCGAGTTTGCACAAGAGTGGGCTCGAGGTGCGATTGGATGATGATGCCGATCTTCATGCTAGTGGCTTAGGTTAGGGTTTGCACGAGAGTGGGCCCTAATCTAGGTTGCTATAGACCAGCAATAGCGCGAGAGCGTGAGCTTGGTTCTATATTCAGTTACGACTAGTTCACCTCAACACAAGTCTAGTAATATTGAGATTCACTATTTACAAGGATGAATGACGATCCGTAGTGAGGATTTCCTAGCTCTAGACACTTCTATTATATTGTATTTGAATCGATATTTGACCAACATCTCTATCACCGACACCGACAACCACCACCATTTCCATTACATCACACCATAACCATCTCCACCAATAATACATTAGTAGTCAAACCAACCTAGGATAGATTGGAACCAACACCACCTCCTCGTGTTCGATACCCGCTCGCCACTTGACCGTGCGCTTGCGGTAAATCTACAATCGTTCTCTGGGTGTATATCCGGGGCCGATCAAGTGTCAATAGAGGGAGGAGGGGGCACAAGCGCCGTCACTCCCTACTAGTGATTCCCCAGCCTACAATGAACTATACATTTAACATGCAAAACAACCAAAAAGAAACAACCAAGCACAATCAACCCTGGTCTCTGAACTCCCAATTTGATAACGCCTCAGCCTCCTCAGTTCAACTGGGTCTTGGTCTCTCATGGCTAGTCTGATATCCGTCGGAATCTCCTCAAATAGGATAGTTTTACATTTCTTTTTGTCCTCAAATATTCTCGTGTTCCGTTCATGCCAAATGTGCCAAACAATAGCAGCAATGGAAGTTTTTGCTAAATAGCCGAGGACATTCTTATTGCTAAAATGAGCTAAGTAGTGTTTCCCTACTTCAGCAAGAGTTGGTTCTATCTGGTTTTTGACCTTCAACTTCAGTAGTGCCCTTTGCAGAATGTATCTGGAGTAGCTGCATTCAAAAAATAAGTGGTCGACACTTTCTGTGAGGTTGCCCTCACATAACACACAGTTAACTGGAGTGTTAAGTCCCCATTTGCTCATCATATCTCTGGTGAGTAATTTCCCTCTAAAAGCTCTAAGCAAAGTGAGTGACACTTTTGGGATGTGGTTAATGTACTAGACAAGCTTGTGAAAAAGGAACGGTATACCTCGTTTGTAGACTCCGTCCCATGCTGGGCTGAACTTGAATCCCTCCTCGAATTGTGCATCTCATGTAGCCGAATGCTGTGAAACTTCATTTGTCGAATGATTAGCAGCTCCTGGACCTGCCTGTTGAGATCTGCATGTAGCAGAATGTTGGGATGCTCCTGTAGCCGAACGCAGGGGGTTTCCAGTTGCCAGATGATGACCTGGACCTGTAGCGGAAATTTGGGATGCTCCTGTAGCCGAACGTCCAGCTGCCGGATGAAGAGCTGGACCTGTAGCGAGCCGGTGAAGGTCTCCAGCGGTCTGTTGATGAGCCACTCCTGTATGAGATTGCTGAAAACATCCTGTAGCCGAAGTATTACTCTGTCCCGTCGCCGCTTGTTGATGCCTTAGTTCCGAAGCCCGAGCCCAGAAGTCAGTACCTGGCCGCAGGCTGACATTTTGGAGTAAGGGTAAAACCTGAGAGATTTTAGGGTCATCACACCAAGCGCACCCTGTCCAATACTCACTTACTTTCTTAAGAGATGAACCATATGGGACGTCAAATAGCGCATTTAGAGGTCCGCAGTCGAGCCAGTTGTCGTGCCAGAACAGAGTTGAGCATCCATCTTTAACACTTCTTTTAATCAGTTTTTGGGATATGTTCCTACAAGCAAGCATTCGTTTCCATGTACCAGATTGCGTGACCAACCCCTTAGCCGCATAGAACTTCCCGCCCTTACTTCTTATTTGCTTTGCCCAAAGGGTATTGGAGGTGAGGAATCTCCATATTAGTCTGATACCTGCCGCGACATTAAGATCTTCAAAAAGCCTGATGCCTACCCCTCCTTCAGTTTTTGGGGGTGCAGATATCCTCCCAAGCCCATACTCGAGAAGTACCCCAGATGAACCGCCTGCATGCCGCTGAAATGGTCCTCAGAATGGATAGGGGAATATGGAACGCCTGCATCCAGAAGGTGACCATACCATAAATTACCGTTCTAACAAGCTCAATTCGCCCAGCTAGTGACAACATAGAAGAGGACCATCCCATCAGTTGCTTCTTACATTTGTCAACAAGTCTGCTGTACATAGGGGATTTGGGGTATTTTGCCGAGAGGGGCAACCCCAGGTAGGTGGTGATAGTGGATGCAGGCTTGATACCCAGACATTCCGCTAAGGCGGCCTTCTGCTTAGTGTCCTTGCTAAATATGGTTGTGCTTTTATCCCAGTTTACTTGGAGTCCTGTATATTTAGTGAACTCAACTAGCAGATCCTTGATGCACATAAATGATTTCTTATTGGCCCGACAAAATAGTAGAAGGTCGTCCGCAAAGAGCAGATGGGAGATGGTGCCCGTGCGTCGCATTGGCTGAATGGTCCATCTAGCTAGAGCTTTTGCTATCAAAATAGAGAATGCTTCCATTACTATAACAAACATATACGGGGAAAGCGGGTCACCTTGTCGAATACCCCTGTTACCTCCGAAGTACCCAACAGGAGATCCATTTACCATGACAGAGAATGTGGCCGTGATATACATTCTCTTATCCACTCTATAAAAATATTAGGTAATCCCATCTGGCTGAGGAAGTAGTAAATAAAATCAATGTTCACGCTATCAAAAGCTTTCTTCAGATCCAGTTTTAGACAGGCCCTCCCCCCATAGGGTTACTGTAATCTCTGATCTGCTCGTGGGCAATGAGAGTGGAGTCAGATAGTAGCCGCCCTTTAAGGAACGCTGCTTGATTAGGAGATATCAACTCATGAATAACCTCCTTGATTCTATTGCAAATGATTTTGCTGATTATTTTATAGGAAACATTACAGCAGGCAATGGGCCTATAGTCACACAGGCTCGATGCATTTGAATTTTTGGGGACGAGTGTGAGATTAGTGTGGTTTACCTGCCTCAAAAGTTTACCAGACCTGAAAAATGACTTCACCGCATTTGATACTTCTTCACCAATTAAGTGCCAACTGTACTGGAAAACGTAGCCATTGAAACCATCAGGTCCCGGTGCTTTGTCTACCCCTATCTGAAAGGCCGCATTTCTATTCTCCTCATTAGAAATCCTTCTGACCAGCCAACTAAAAGCCTCTTTAGTTAGAATACTCGTTGGAGTGAGCGCAGGAAAAGTAGTCTCATAGTGATTCTGGGTATACAAATCCTCAAAAAAAGCGAGGGCTTGATTCTTAAGATCCTCATACGATCTATTTTGTAGGCCGGTAGCATTCACCAAGTGGCTCAGATTGTTGTGGCTCTCCCTGGCCTTCATAGCATTGTAGAAAAAATTTGTGTTTCTATCCCTCAAAGACAACCAATCATGCCTACTCTTTTAACGATACATTTCCTCTTCCAGCCCCATTGCTCTTGCCAAAGCCTTCATAGCCGAGTGTTCTGCGGCCTGCAAAGTGGGGTTATGATGCAAATCCGGGAAGGTCCTTATAGCTTCGAGATCTTTGCGGTAAGAGCTCACCGCAGCAGCGTCGTTAAAATCAAGAGCCCATTTACCCAAAATAGGTTTGAGCCTCTTAAGTTTTTAGGCCAGGCGAAACATAAGGGTGCCTGCAACATTGCCACTCCAGCTATCTTCAACAAGCTCAAAGAAAGCTGGGCACTTGGTCCAATAATTGTAAAACTTGACAGGCTTAAGAGCTGAATGTACCTGAGGGTGTAGGTAAACAACCATTGGAGAATGGTTATATATATATATATATATATATATATATATATATATATATATACTAGTCTATAACCCGTGCCCGAGGGCACGGTTCAATTTAGATATTTCCCACTCAAAATCTTAGTTCCCCCGAAAATGTGGGCACGATTCATTGTAGATATTCCCCCCTAAAAATCATAGTTCCCCCGAAAATGTGGGCACGATTCATTGTAGATATTCCCCCCCCTCAAAATCTTAGTTCCCCCGAAAATGTGTGCACGATTCATTGTAGATATTCCCCTCTCAAAATCTTAGTTCCCCTGAAATTGTGTATATGATTCGTTTTAGAAATACCCCCTCAAAATCTTAGTTCCCCAATCAAAGTCTTAGTTCCCCAAAATTTAGGTCACCTCAAGAGATTTTAGTTCTCACATTGCTTAATTACTCAAAAAAATTTTAATTACTGGCAAAAATGTTTGTCCCCCAATATGTATTTCGTTTATAAATTTTTTTGTAAAGTTAGTTGCATTTCCCCCCATTTTTTAGACATCTATTCTATAAAGATGGGAGCTAAAACACATGTTACAATATTAAGATACATGAACAAACATAAAAATAGAGAAGGACGTAAAAATTAGCCATGTCACCAAAACCTAGGAGTGCGAAAGTTAGCAGCATTGATCAAATTATGTGTATTAGCCATGTCACCACGTTCCCCCCAATCACATCCAACCATGAAAACAATTGAAATTGGTGAAGTAAAAAACCATGCAAGCAACTATTGAACTTTACATTTCTAACATCAAAAAGTAACACCTTAATAATGTTACACAAAAGTAATATAGATCCAGTTCTCTTAGTCTAAGCCAAGTAACACCATAATAATATTTACATTTGTTACATCAAAAATACATCTGTTACATCAACGCTGTTAATACGCAATCCATCATGGTTCAACAGGAAACTTCCTCTGCATTACAATATAAAAGGAATGCGTGTCAATCTCAATCCAACAGCGTGTGTCATCTGGATGCACAATAACCTAGGTAATTACAAACGTAAATTGGTTAGAGAAATAAAGAAATATGTGATAACATTAATATTTAAACTTAAAAGGCTTTTACCTTATGCGGGGGGAGCATATGTGGACGTGCTTTACGGACCCAATCAAGCTCCTTAAGAACTAACTTCCAATTCTATAACACAAACGATATTATGTTGATATTCAATGAAAATGATAGTGTGGGAATAAAATTCTAATAGTTTTTTACATTACCTCCATAACACATTTTTCAGGTGCATCAATATTCCCTGTCACCTGTGCATCTACAATTCTTTTTGCTTCTTGCTGTTAATAATAATAATAATAATAATTTACTAACTTAAAAAGTCTTAATATGAAAATGATAACTTATTTATTGATCAGCATACCTTGTCCCACCAAATTCTTTTATAATCACGCAACTTGACAGCTATATTATTGGCAGCAAGTAACACAACCTATAAGAACAAAAAATATTAAGAAATCAAATGAAATGAAATGAAATAAAAGAATAAAAAGTTATGATTAAAGACTTACAGTTTTAAACAAATCTGCATCAACCTGTATATAAAAATACAAACAAATATTTTAGCTAACCATTCATATTTAAAGATTCAAATTGAAACAAATAATAAGGCAAAAATGATTTTTTACTTAAGTTAAAAATTTCTTACATCGCCATATATAGTGACGCCAATCCACATTATGCAGCTAGTGGTTATATGATAATGGTGTACCTGTATGGTAGACAACAGTCGATAAATAATTTTTTTAAAGAATGACTAAATGAATAAAATAAATAGAAATATTTACAAAAAAATTAAACTACTAACTTACAATATTAATCATATAGTGGAATTCATAGCAAAACATCTGGATAAACGATGTTTAATGTTTTATTTGAATCGGCCGGAAGAAGGACACATACACGATCAAAAGATGTGCACCGTGAAAGTGCCACATAAAGATGTCCATGACTGAAAACTGGGGTCCGCAAATCCACTCCAACAAACTTTACAGATTGTCCCTGAGCTTTATTAATTGTCATGGCATAAGTTACACGGACAGGAAACTGCCGTCTTGTCATATGAAATGGTAATGTTGTAGCCGAAGGTGACAAAGATATTCTTGGAATAAACACAAAACTACCGGCTTTATCCCCATTTAAAATTTGAGCTTCAATGACACGTGATGCACATCTGACAACCATCAATCGAGTGCCATTGCAGAGCCCATCTTTTGGTGCAATATTTCGTAATAAAATAATAGGACAACCCACCTTAAGATCAAGTTTAAATTGTGGCAACCCAGGAAGATCCAAAGAGTTTATGTACTCAGTTGGAAATCGATTTATAATGGTTGGGTCTGTTTCATCATTTTCAGACAGGCTGTCTGCAGCTAGATATGTAATCTTTTGTCCCGGAAAAATGTGTAATGCAGCAGCATTTATAAAAGCAACATCATCATTCCGTGCAGAAAGAATTATTCGTTCAGTCAGGTATGCCGGAGTCACTGCACCCTCAATATCAAGCTGCGGATAAATTCGAAGTAATAACTCGTTTAAATCCTTGCACCTGAATATGTGAGAAGGAAGTTCTACCACCTCTGTAGGATTTGTGCCAACCTAATACATTATATAGATAAAATTTAAGTTAAGGAATGGCTAAGATAAAAATAGTAAGTAAAATTAAATTAGGCATGAAATAAAATACCTCCAAAATGAATTTTGCAAAATTTGCATTCTCAACTGATGAGTTATTTAACCGCATATTTTGATCCAAGATCAAAACTTGTACAGAGCACCATAATACAGATCGTCTCAATGAGGCACCAACAATTTCTTCTCGAACCCCCTTTGGTATGACGGGCAAGATTTGTCGGAAATCCCCACCAAGAACAACAGTAATACCACCAAATGCTCTGGGGTTATCACAAATATCTTGTAATGATCGATCCACTGCCTCAACACAGTGCCGATGTTGCATAGGTACTTCATCCCATATTATAAGTTTTGCTTTTCTGAATAATTGAGCTTGCATGGATTGCTTGCTAAAATTACAAATTGAAGTATCATGCACATCTAACGGGATACGAAATGTGGAATGTGCAGTCCGGCCTCCGCTAAGCAGCAATGATGCAATACCGGATGACGCGACGGTGATAACTATATGTCCAAGACTCCGCAACATTGTTGCAAGTGCATTGTACAAAAAAGTCTTTCCAGTTCCAGCACCGCCGCTCAAGAAGAATGTAGTACCTTTATTTTCAAATACAGATGAAGTAATTGCCGAGTAAGCATGGCGTTGTGCATCATTGAGGCAATCAATGTCTTTTTGAGCATCCATTTGTTTAGCCTTATTTATAAGTTCCTGATGTTCATACAACAATCTATTGCCAACAATTGCATTCCAATCTCCAGTAGGAAGTGGCATTGGTGGGAAGTCAGATAGACACTTACCGTACTCCTGAAGCAATTCATTGATAAGGAATAATCCATAATCTTCAAGTTGGCATTGAGATGGGAAAGAAATTGCAAATAAAGTTTGCAATTTATGTGGAAGATCATCGCAAATGTGCACTGAAAATTCATTCCATAATGCAAGTGGGTCGATCGGCAAACATTCGATAAGAATAATGCAAAACAGTCTTCGTAATTGATATCCTGTTTTCATAATTGAAGCCTCGGAAAGACATTGTCTCCACTCGGAATCATCTTCAAGAAGACCTCTTGCAATACATGTTGCTTTGAATGTAGGGTACTCGATAGAATTGAATGTGCGTAAATTTTCCCACGATGTTGGCCCTTTAACAACTGTTAGTAGCAACCGTAGATAAAATCTCTCACCAGAATTAGGGGAGGCAAAATACATTCGGCCAATTGCATATCCAGATTGTCTTGGAGTCCAGACCTTTGTTGACGAATGCCACACAAACTTTTGAGGAAATTCTTGATATGTGAGATCATGTGCAGACTCATGTAAAGCTCAACATGTAAAAAATTCAGTCAAAGTTGTCTTATCATTTTCAGCCCTAGACCTTATTGCATCTACATCTTCATCTGGATCAAAAATAACACGGTGTTGCCCTGGTAAATGAAGTATCAATCTTTGAACTGACAGAATCTCTTGATGCAAAGGATGCTCGAATATTCGCCAAGCAGCCTCAGGTGGTCCAATATATCTTGCATCAAGGTATTGTTGGATCTCATTTACTGCGCCCAATACCATTGTGGTCCGATCATGACCTTTATAAATATACTTATGAATGTACTTCACACATCTTACCCCGGCACAAACTTCGACATTAATGTGGCAGTTAAAGAGCCTTGAGAGATACCTGTTGTGCGGCACAACATCGCGGTTATCAACCTGATGCCCCCTTACAGTATATAGATGCCCATTACTACGACGACGGTAAATAGGATATCCATCACGATCCAAGGTTGTTGCATCTGCATAATTTCGAGGGTATTTCTTAGTACACTTACCATTTTCCATGCATGAAGCATTTGGATTCCGAGCACCACATGGTCCATGTACCATACATTTTGACACAGTATCGAATAATGCAGGATCTTGAGCAGGATCAGGAAATTCAGCACATACAATTCTATCCACTTGATCACATGTATGAATCTTATCGGGTCCACGAAGAAAGAAAAGAGCATGCATATGTGGAAGACCCCGTTTCTGAAATTCAATTGTAAATACATGTGCTACTTTCTTTCCAAATACATTATTGCCATCAATCTCCTTCATCAAAGCCTTTCTTTTTAACTCAAATACACGTGCGACTAAATCTGGACGGTCGGTAGCCTTTTGATTGGGCAGTAGAGCTGAAGTAATTTCTGGCCACTTTGGATTTGCGGTCATGGTAAGAAAAATATCCGGGTGCTGGTTATAACGTGTGATAGCCATCGAGTCTTGAAATATTTCAAACATGTGACGTGCACTGCCAGTGAAAGATGAAGGAAGTATCATGCGCTGTCCAATTTGGTCGCATCTGGCATATGCATCGATATCTGCAAGACCCTGATAGAGCTCTGAGCGGAGTTTTCGTTGATTAAGTTTGATGAATGTCAAACGATGTTGCTCAATTGCTGCCCAAGCATCAACTATGAACTCCTGGAATAACTTTCCCGCTCTCAAAATTGAAGAATACTCGTTCTGTCTTTCAAACAGACGGTAGCTATAAAACTCACACATGGTCAGGCGTCTACTTGATGCTATGTTTTGAACTGGATCCCACTGCTTCAACTCAGGTTCCCATCCAAGCTGACCATCAGGAAATAATAAGACGTAGTGTAATGGTAAGTATGCAGGATGAGTCTCATTGATTTGCATTAATTGATGATTTCCTCGAAGATGTAAAACTATATCTCGCATCCCGGAAGGTCGATAGCCATCGCCAGGTAAAATAACCGCAATCTCATCTACGGTTGGGAGGTTATAACGGCGACGATCCTTGTTTGAATTGTAATGCAGATATACAGGAAGATCATGACCACATGAATCTGCTTGAGATAAAACAGAATACGCCTGACAATATAGTTTGATGAATGGATTTATGCCCGATAAACAATTTTGAATAATTTGTAAGACATCCTTGCTCAAATGTGGATTTCTATTACTTCGAAACTCCATAGCAGAATCCGGATCATATATGTAAAGTTGACAATAACTTGCTGTTTGATCCGGTTGGGGCAGAAGTGATCCTGTTCGATGGCGTAATTCCCCATGAATAGTAAATATGTTCGGGCCTCTGCCAGCAATCAATCTTTGATCCATTGTCACACCAAGGCTGGTAAATGCATTAGCTGCATTATACTCCCGAGTATACATTCGAAATGATTTTGATGCCTCACTGTCACCATCATATAATTCTCTAAGTGCTGGAGGGGGTTCATTAAGTTTCGGCAATTTTACTTTTCCTTGCAAACAACATGTTCCAAAAAGATGTGTTCTCAAAGTTGACTTCGACAACTGTTCATCCAACCAGTGTAAGGCTGAACAATGAGGGCATGGAATGTTCATTAATCCAAGATGGTGCCGACCAAAATCAACCTGAGTTGGTGGACCAGAGCCATGCTGAGTTGACCGACATCGGAAGATCGAGGATGAGCCAGCGTCTTCTTGTTCAACTGGAGAAGTTGTTAATCCAAGTGTTATTTGAGTTATACACATAGGAGTCATATATCGAGATATGTTTCGTTGAGCTTTTTCTCGTTCTCTCCTGTGACATTGAGCTAAACACCTAGCCAAAATAAAACCATAATAATTAAATAAAATTAATTTACATTAAAGAAGAGGAGCTCTTATGAATAATAACCTGGCAGATGGTTCATCATCTTCAGCACATATCGTAGAGATGTGCGAGGCTGAGACCTCATCTACATGTTCAACATGAGAAGTTGGTACTGCATATGTGCTTTGAGGCATGTCGAGTACACTGGTAGGAGTCATATATCGAGATGTGTTTGCTTGTATTTGTTCTCGTTCTCTCCTTTTGCGTTGAGCTAAAGCCCTATACAAATTTAAATAGAAAAATAAACACAACTAAAATACATGGCATGGTGAAAAGGTTTTATGTACAGTCGGGTTGATAATGACCTGATAGATGGTCCAGGAACTTGCCCGGAGATCATAGCGTTACGCGAGGCTGAGACAGCATCTTCTTGTTCAACCGGAGAAGTTGTCACGGCTGGTGTTATGTGAGGTATATCAAGGACACCGTCAGAAGGCAGAGAATGAGATATATTTCGTTGTTCATGTTCTCGTTCTCTCCTTTTGCGTTGAGCTAAAGCCCTATACAAATTTAAACAGAAAAATAAACACTACTAAAATAAATGGCTTGGTGAAAAGGTTTTATGTACAGTCGGGTTGATAATGACCTGACAGATGGTCCAGAAACTTGCCCGGAAATCATATCGTTACGCGAGGCCGAGACAGCATCTTCTTGTTCAACCGGAGAAGTTGTCACGGCTGGTGTTATGTGAGGTATATCAAGGACACCGTCAGAAGGCAGAGCATGAGATATGTTTCGTTGTTCCTGTTCTCGTTCTCTCCTTTTGCGTTGAGCTAAAGCCCTATACAAATTTAAACAGAAAAATAAACACAACTAAAATACATGGCTCGGTGAAAAGGTTTTATGTACAGTCGGGTTGATAATGACCTGACAGATGGTCCAAGAACTTCCCCAGAAATCATATCATTACGCGAGACCGAGACAGCATGTTCTTGTTCAACCGGAGAAGTTGTCACGGCTGGTGTTATGTGAGGTATATCAAGGACACCGTCAGAAGGCAGAGCGTGAGATATGTTTCGTTCTTCCTGTTCTCGTTCTCTCCTTTTGCGTTGAGCTAAAGCCCTATACAAATTTAAACACAAAAATAAACACTACTAAAATACATGGCTTGGTGAAAAGGTTTTATGTACAGTCAGGTTGATAATTACCTGACAGATGGTCCAGGAACTTGCCCAGAAATCATAGCATTACGCGAGGCCGAGACAGCATCTTCTTGTTCAACTGGAGAAGTTGTCACGGCTAGTGTTATGTGAGGTATATCAAGGACACCGTCAGAAGGCAGAGCGTGAGATATGTTTCGTTGTTCATGTTCTCGTTCTCTCCTTTTGCGTTGAGCTAAAGCCCTATCCAAATTTAAACACAAAAATAAACACTACTAAAATACATGGCTTGGTGAAAAGGTTTTATGTACAGTCGGGTTGATAATGACCTGACAGATGGTCCAGGAACTTGTCCGGAAATCATATCGTTACGTGAGGCCGAGACATCATCTTCTTGTTCAACCGGAGAAGTTGTCATGGCTGGTGTTATGTGAGGTATATCAAGTACACCGTCAGAAGGCAGAGCGTGAGATATATTACGTTGTTCTTGTTCACGTTCTCGTTCTATCCTACTGCGTTGAGCTAAAGCCCTATCCAAATTAAGCCCAAACTAATTACAATTAAAATACATTATTAGCGTATATTAGATGTTCATTTTGAGAATATGGTATATGTTCAATTAAAATACTCCCATTTACATAATCAAGCTCTTCATTTTTGAAATTAACATTTTGAAATTCAATTGGGTACATGATAATACAAAATTAACATGATATCAAGTTTTTTGGCCAAGTTTTTTGGCCAAGTTTTTTGGAAATGAGCATATCTGTTTATATAAAATGAAATTGGTGGCCATGTTTTTTTTGCAAACCAACATTCTGAATATGAGCAACAGGACAGAGAGAATTGGCTATTTAATATTTGTTATCAGGACATTCTCTATATGTTATCAGGACATAGATAATATGAGCAAAATATTTGTTATCAGATATTCATAACCAACATGTTATGAGCAAAAATTGGCTATATGTCAGAATTGGCTATGTTGGTTATGATCAAAAAAATTCAGATGTTATGAGCAAAATATCTGAATAATTGGCTATTCATATTCATAACCAAATATTCTCTATAGCAAATATTCATATTCAAATATCAGAATTCTCTATATGCATATCTGGTTATGAATATTTAGTTATGAATATTTGGTTATAGGAATGCTAATCAATTATGCAGTATTCAGATATGACAGGACCCAATTGAATTTGGTTATAGGAATATGAATTTGGTTATAGGAATGCTAATCTGAATATTTGGTTATGAATGTTGGTTATGAATATTTGTTTATGAATTTTGGTTATGAATTTGGTTATATTTGGTTAGGACATAGAGAATTTTGGTTATAACAAATGCTAATATTCAGATGCTAATCAATTCTTAGAGAATTGACATATGTCCTAACCAAAATTCATATGAGCATTTGGTTATAACCAACAGGACAGTCATTTGCTCATATGAATTTGGGTATAACAAAGAGAATTTTGGTTATAACATAGAGAATTTTGGCCAACAGGACCCAAAATTTTGCTTATAACATAGAGAATTTTAAGCAACATGACACAAAAAAATTGATTAGCATTCCTTATTTTTGGGTCCTGTCATTTAACCAAAATTTTGGGTCCTGTTGGTTATAACATAGATTAGCATAAGGAATGCTAATCAATTTTGGCATTCCTTATGTTATGCTAATCAATTAACATAGAGAATTGATAAAAAAAATTTTGGTCCTGTTGGTAATAACATAGAGAATTTTGCTTATAAGCAACAGGACATTCATTCACGTAGATAATTTTGGTTATAACATAGAGAATTTTGGCTATATGCAACAGGACATAGAGAATTTTGGTTATGAATGTTGGTTATAACCAAATTCATATGAGCAACAACAAAAATTCATAACAAAAATTCATAACAAAAAATTCATAATTCAGATATTCAGATAGGAATACAAATATTCTCTTGAACTGAATGTACATAAAATTTTTGAATGTACTGAATGTACATATTTTTAAGTACATATTTCTGAGGAATTCTCAAGAGTACTCCTGAATGTACTAAATTTCACATTCAGTACAACTTTTAAGTACTCCTGAATATTTACATGACAATGAATGGGTTATCCTTGAGAATATCCTGATAACAATCAATTTTTGAATTTGAAGATTTTTTAAGTACTCATGTTATGCCTATCATTGTTATGGCTATCAGGATATTCATAACAATGATAGCCATAACAATGATATTCATTGTTTTTTGAAGATTTTTTAATTAGTCCTATTATGGCTATCATTGTTTTAAATTTGAAGAATTTTTAAGTACTCCTGTTATATTTAAGTATACTCCTGTTATGAATATCCTGATATCATTGTTATGGCTATATTTAAGTACTCCTGTGATAATTCAGGATATCAGTTCTCATATATGTTACAGTAATTAAGACATGAATGAATGAAGATTATGTTCAAACTATCAGTTCTCAATTTGAATGAAGATGAATGAAGACAGGAATGAATGAAAATTATCAGTTCTCAATTTGAAGTGTAAATCAAAAATTTTTGTAATCACATATATTCAAACTTAAAATATATGTCCAAACTTAAAATATAGATTTTATGTTCAAACTTCAAACTTAAAATTCAAACTAAAATTCAAGAAATTTATAACCAATTCTCTAAATTCATAACCAAGTCATAACCAATTCTCTCAAACCAATTCATAACCAATTCTCTAAATTTTTGTCCGTGTTTTTTTGCAAACATCTCAATTCATTAGCACATGGACAGAAATTTATATATTCTCAAGTATTATTTAAAAACATCTAGAAATTTTATACATAGGTGAGAATACTACACATGCTTACAATGTGTATTATCCAGTTTACTTGAACTTTAGCATATCCCAGTCCAAGTAACTAAAATTCAAAGTCAAAATTCAAATTGAGAATATATCATATAACAATTCAAATTGATATTCAAAATTCCAATTCATATACAAAATCCCAATTCAATTCACATATTCAAAATTGTTACTTGACAGGATATTGCTCTCCCAATTCAATTCAATTCACATATCCCAATCTTGAACTCAATTGTTCATATCCCAGGATATTGCTAGGATCCAGTTACTTGAAATTTAGCATCCCACTTCAAAATTGAGTTCAAAAATGATGAAGAGAATGATGAATATGTGAATATCAAATTCATTCACATATATTTTACAGTAATAAAAAATGAAATTGATTCAAAAATATTTCATGGAATACTCAATTTGAAGTGTATGCAGTATATTGAACTTAAACTTGACTAATATTCAATAGTGCAGTATTCTTAGCAATACAATTTTCTTATCATTTTCTCTTCAATGTATTCTGATCAAAAAAATTCCAAATAAGCTCATCATTTTAACCCAATTTACTCATATGTACTGGAATGATAGGGAAATTTACTTATATGATTAAATACATGGACTTATGTTATTTAGCACCAAAAATTTCATTGTATCATGCTATTCTGGAAGTAATGGCCAAAATTAAGTAAGTATGAGTCCAGGATAATCAACTTTTGACAATTACAACATAAGAACACACAAAAACAAACAATATCATGTGATTGAGGAAATTTCCAGTTTGCATATGTCCTGGAAATTTCCAGTTGATGCAAACTAACATGTCCAGTATCTCCTCTCCAAGGAAATTTGGTTATGTGTATTATTTGAGGATGTTTTTGGATAATATATAATATATAAGCCTAAAATCATAATTGGGGATCCCCAAATTATTATTTGAGGATGTTTTTGGATCCAAGGAAATTTCCAACTATTATTTGAGGATGTTTTTGGGGATCCCCAAGTATTATCCAAAAACATCCCTAAATTATTATTAATATTAGAAGTGATCCAAGGAAATTTCCAAGATAATGTATAAGCCTAAAATCATCCTCAATCCTATCATTGCTAACCAAAATTAGTTTCTTTTGCTTTGGACTAAAAATCATCAATCCTGTCATTGATAAAAATCCTGTCATTGCCATGAATTTGAGGAATTGGGGAAGACAAAATAACTCATATACATACCCAAAGGTAAACAGATCAACAAAATTTCCTGATTGAGGAAATCATCAAATTCATACCCAAAAAAACATTTCAGACATGCTCATAGTTTTTTTGTCCATTGATAATCATTTGAAATGTTTTTTTTTAAATGCATTGCCATCTAATGGTAATGTGATTTGTTTGAATCTTGGCAAATTGATTTGAATAGCAGGACAATGCCATTGATAATCCTGGCCAAATGATAATGTGAAGTGTATTCATTTAGAAAAAAATGGACTGAAATGTTTTGTTTGAAATCCTGGCAATGCATTGTCAAGTGAAATGATTTGTTTTTATCACATTGTTTGAAATCCTAGCAATGGCAATGCATTGCTGAAATGAATTTGCCAAACTATCACATTATTTGAAATCCTGGCAATGGCAATGCATTTCTCAATGTTTGAAATCCTGGCAATGGCAAATTCATTGTTTGAAATCATGACAATGCATTGCCAGGAATGCATTGCCATTGCCAATGCATTGTCATTGCCAGGATTTCTGAAATGAATTTGAAATCCTGGCAATGGCAATGCATTGTCCTGTGAAATGATTTGATTGAAATCTTGGCAATGGCAATGCATTTCACATTTGGCATTTTTATCTAAATGAAAATCAGTTGCCATTTTTATCTAAATGGATTCAAACTCTTACCCAAATGATAATGTGAGACTAAATTTCAAACTCTTACCCAAAACCAATTGCACCAAATTACACATATTGAACCAATTGCACCAAATCATTTTATTGAATGAAAATCATTTCAGGATAGTCAATTTAGTTTAGCATCTATCCTATATTTATTTTAGCAATTTCAGATTTTACCAGTTTTTATCCATTGGTTTGCAATACATATGAAATAGAATATTGACAGTCCTTATATCATTTTTGATAACCCAAAATTCTCTATTTTTGATAAACATATAGAAGTGATAAACATATGAGAAAGTAGAGAATTTAGCATATGAAAAAAACAATTTTTTTGGGTCCTGTCAATGAGAATTATAACAACAGAATAATTGAATACATAATGCAAATCATTGGCATTCCAATCAAATTGACATTGAACTCAAATTATCAAAGTATCATTTCAAATGCAAATGAACTCATAGGCATTCAAAGTATCATTTTATACACAGAACCATTTCAAATTCTCAAATTCTCAAATTTCAAATTTCAAATGATCACTGTTTTCCATAACAAAAACTCAAATCCATGATGAAGCTGAAACATTCAAGCTCAAGCTTGCAATATAAACTTGATGTGAAGAACTCAACACTTTGGTTTTGGTTTAAATATTTGCAGGACAAATTAACATTGCAGGACAAATATTTAAACCAAAATTTTTGAATGCCTCTTTGATTTCAAGCTCAAGCTTGCAATATAAGCTTGCAATACAATTCTCTCAAACTCACCAACGGTTGAGGCGAAGAGGAGGTGGATGAAGCCCTCAAACCCACACCAAGAGTTGAGTTGCTGAGGCCATGATGAAGCTGAAAAAGCTGCAATGTGAGGGTAAATTAAAAGAAAAAATTGTGAGTGCCATATAAAAGTTTTATATAAATTTACATGATCAACAGGACATCCATATATGGATAGCAAACAGGAAATTTGAAATAGCAAACATGATCAACCAGGACATTTGAAATGGCAAATTTGAAATGTTTCCAATAGCAAACAGGAAATTTGATAATTTCAGAGATATATAAAATGAAATCTCAATTTCAACACCAACATTTGATAATTTCAAGGTCAACATTTTTCTTATATCATCAACATTTCAAGCTCTCTTTTATGCAGGTATAATCTTGTTAACTTCATTATTAAATTTTCAAAGTAACAAAATTTAACAAAATGTCCTGTTATGACATCAAAGTAACATGACATCAAAGTAAAATAATCAACAGAATTTAACATGAAAATGAAAATAATCAACAGAATTTCATGAGGACACTTTCCTGTTAACATGAGTCAACAGGACACTTTGAAACTCAATTCTCTCAACATGAAAATGAAGAGCTTATTCATAACATCAAAGTAACAAAAAAACCACATTTTGAAACTCAATTCTCTCAACATTCAACAGGACACTGAAAGCAGAGAAATTGATGCATTGGATTTATTTTGAATACATGAATTGGGTCCTGTCAACTATTTTGAATTCATGATTTATTTTGCAAACATGTTCACAATTTTAGAAATCAAATCTTGAGAAATTGATCAAGCTTGAGAACATTTTGATTTCTAACCTGTTAACCATTTAACCATTTAACCATCATTTTTGAGAAACCAACAATTTAACCATTTAATCCTGTTAACCATCAATTTGTCAAACATGAAAAAATTGATCAAATCCTCAAGATGGTTCTCAAGCTTGAGAAATTTAAGCAAACATGTTAATCAAGCTTGAGAAATTTGATTAATCCTGTTAACATGTTCAAAATGTTCGAAATCAAGCTTGAGAAATTTGATTAATCCTGTTAACATGATCAAAATGTTAGAAATCAAGCTTAAGAAATTGAGAACCATTTAATCCTGTTAACCAAGCTTGAGAAATTGATCAAATCCTGTTAACCATTTAACCATCCAAGATTGAGAACCATCCAAACATGTTCAACTATTTTGGGTCATGTTAACCATTTAACCATCCAAGCTCATGTTAACCATTCAACTATTTTGGGTCATGTTAACCATTTAACCATTTAACCATTTAAACATAAAAGCTCATGTCAAGATATCATAAAACTCCTGTCAAGCTATACATACACAGTTAAATAACCATAAAAGCAAGCTCATTCTTAAGCATTATAAATGATTCATAACCACCAATTCATAAAACTCATGTCAAGTTATCTTGAATGTTGGTTTTCATGCAAAATATATAAACTTCAAAGACAAAAATTTCAGAGATATATAAAATGAAATCTCATAACCATATACAAAAGTCTCATAAACAATTTTATAACTTCATAGACAAAATACTCACCTATCTTGAATGTTATCAACTTCAGGAAAAAAATTCAAATAATATGCTAAACCCAACATTCAAACCCATTAAATTGAACTTGCAAGTTTACAAAATCCATTCTTTTTAACCCAACATTCAGTTGCAACAAAAGTGAAACCTGAATGAAATTTTTAAACCAACAAAAAAATATAAACTTGCAAGCTATCTTGAATGTGTGTGTAATTGCTAAACCCAACATTCAAAAAACTGATATGCATATTATTTCAAGATTAACATTCAAAAACCTGATATTGATAGTGCAAATTGATAACCTGATCCATAAAAATTTCTTCTCAAATTCAATTCAGAAGTGCATAAATGAAAAATGGACTGAAAAATTTGAATAATTTCATTCTCAAAATTTCATTCTCAAAATTTTGAGAATGAAATGCAATATTAAATCATTCTCAAAAATGATAACCAATCAAAAAAAATACCAATCTCTGAAATTTCAGGTCAAATAAAACAAATAACAGGGACAATATAAAAAAATATTGTATTCTCACCTATCTTGAGCATAACATCAAATACAACATCAACAATGATTGACAAAAATTTTAAATTGCAACATGTATTCAACTTGCAATATCATCAAATACTACAGGACTGACAGTTGCAAATTCTCAAATTGACTAAAATTTTTGTCCTTGTTTTTTTTGCAAACATCTCTATCCTGTCAAGCTATACACAGAGAAATGATTCATAACAATAAAAGCAAGCTCATTCTTAAGTAATATAAATGATTCATAACCACCAATTCTCTTATCCAAGCAACTTGCTTTTATGGTTATCCATTATATAAGCAATTCATCATGTATAAGCAAGTTCAGGTTATCCATTATATTTATGTAAGAATGATCTATTATCCAACTACACATAACACCCAATTACACATAAACATAACACCTAATTTATATGTGTAATTACACATAAATTCAGCCCTAAAATGAGTGAAGCAAATATTAGAAGCATGTCAATTACATATGCAATTTCAAGTAAAAACTCAATCCACTCCTGTGAATGGAGTCAGCAATATAAATGATTCATTGTGAATGGACTCAGCAATATAAACATCACATGGACAAAAATTGAACTAAGTTGAACCCTGACTAATTTGAACTAATTTGGACAAATATATAAACATCACATTTGGGCTAATGGCAAGAATGGTAGTCAAATTAAATTTCTCAATCATTGGCATTTTCAGACTTGAGTATTCAAATTATCAAATTTCTCATGATTATCAGACTCCCATTGGCAAAAATCATTGGCATTCAAATGTTGAACCCTCAACTTGTGATAATTTGGCAAAAATCATTGGCAGTCAAATTGAACCCTCAAAGTTGATTTCTCAAATTTTGATAATCATGCCTACTTGATTTCTCAAATTATCACATCAACTCATGAGAAATTTCTGACTTCATTATTCAAATCATTGGCAAAAATCTGAAAATATCAAATTATCAAATTATCATTTCAAATGCAAATGAACTTATGGGCATTCAAATTATCAAATTATCAAATTGTTAAACACCCTGGAATGTTTAAGATTACTCAAGCATACACTAATACTCAACTATTCATATTGTTAAACATACTCAAGCACCAATGTGAGTATACTAAAAACAGGATTCTCAACTACTCAAATGCTGAATAGTTGAGTATGTTAAACATACTCAAGCACAAATACTGAACTATTCATATGCATACTCAACTACTCAATTTTCAAACTGGAATTTATTTTAGCATCTCTCAATTACTACTAAAAACTGGAATTTATTTTCAAACTACTAAAAACAGCATACTCAACTACTATATTTAGTTTAGTATTTTCAGTTTTTACCAGTTTTTAGCCATTGGTTTGCAATACATATGAAGAGAATATAATGGGAGTCTGATTTTTGCCATACATGTATATTGCTATGGAAAAAAATTACAATATATTGCATATGAAAAAAATTATATAGCCATTGGCAAAAATCAAATTTTTTTGAATGCCAATGATATAGCCAATGGCATTATATATACAGCATGTAAATATACTCACCATTGGCAAAAAAATATTGGTTTGCAAATGGCTATATAATTTTTGAATTTTTACATGCTGTTTGTATTTCGTGGCAATGGTGTTATATACTCACCATGCTGTTTGAATTGAGTGAGTACACATGTATATTGCTATATTAATGGTTTATTGTGAGTACACATGTATATTGCTATATTGCCATTTGACCATTTGCATATAACCATTTGCAAATAGCTATATATAACCATGTATAACCATTCTCCTTTATATAGCAATATATAGCCACTGGGAAAATTCAAACAGCATGGTGAGTATATATAGCCATTTGCAAACCATTCTCCTTTATATTGCCATTTGCAAAATTCAAACACATGTATATTGCTATATTGCCATTTGAAAATTCAAACAGCATGGTGAGCATGGTGAGTAAAAATTCAAACAGCATGGTGTTATATTGCCAATATATATAGCCAATTGCCAATAAATATAATTTTTGAATTTTTACATGCTGTTTGTATTTCGTGCCAATTGCCAATGTAAAATATTGAATTTTTACATAAAAATAATGCCATTGGCAATGGTGAGTATATTTACATTTTCATATTCAAAAAATTTGATTTTTGAATTATACTCACCTTATTTTTGAATATGAAAAAAAATATTGCATAGAAATTGCCCACCTATATAAACAGCATGTAAATATAAAAAAATATTTACATGAACTATGAAGAGAATATAATGGAACAGGACATAGAGAATTTGGCATTCCGTATGTCATTTTGGCATTCCGTATGTTATGCTAATCAATTAACATAGAGAATTTTGCAACAGGACATTGAGAATTTTTGGTTCCTGTCATTTTGGCATTGCTTTTAGCCTTCATTGAAAGCTCAAATACATTGATAGCTCAACCATTCTCCTATTCAAGCTCATTCAAGATCATCCAAGCTCATCCATTCTCAAAATACATAATGCAAAACAGAATATTAACAGGACACCAATTGCCAACAAAACTCACCAAGAGTTGAGGAGGAGAGGAAGTGATGAAGCTCTCAAGCTCTGAAACTCAAACTCAGCAAACCGTGTTGAAGCTTCTTGATGATGTGCTGCTTCGTGATAATGGAGGTAGAAGAAGAAGAGGGTGATCTTCGTGATGTGCTGCTTCTTGGCGTTTGTGAAGGAAGAAGAAGAGGAAGTTGGAGGTAGAAGAAGATGGCGTTGGTGAAATGAGAGTAGCTGCGTAGAAGAAGATGGCTGGCTCTCCAACTCAAAAGCAAAATCCCAAACCTTTCCCTCACAAATTTTGAGTTGATCTTGCCGTCTGTGATTTGATCAAAAAACCATTCCCGCCCAAAATTTCCCTCACAATTTTGATGTTAAGATGGAAACGGAAATTTTGAAATCAAATTTTTTTTTAAAAAATGATTTGAAGGAGAAGCTGTGACAGGATTTGATGTGAGTGAGGAAAATGATTTATTATATCCAATATCTCTTATCTCAATTTCTCATCATACCCTATATACAATCTATACTATATAACCATCACACCCAATTACACATAACCAAAAACAAATTCTCTTATCCATTATCTCTTATCCATTTTCTCTTATCCAAAATCTCTTATACAACAATACACATATTCTAATCCACAAACAACAATACACATAACCAATATCTCTTATCCAAATTCTCTTATCCAAAAACCCATGATAACATCCCTGTTTTATAATATATATATATATATATATATATATATATATATATATATATATATATATATATATATATTTGAAAAGCTAGTAAATCTTTATTTGGCCAAAAATTTTACATCACTGTAGGCATGTAGAATCAATAAAAAGAGGAGAGGGCACAAGCGCCGTCACTCTTTATTAGAGACTCTCCATCCTAGGTAAGCTATAAAAAATACAAATATAAATCATGAATCACGTCCTAGCCCATATCACGGAACTCCCAATTTGCAAAAACAGCTTCCTCCTTAGATGACGAGGGATCCTGGCCTAGCATAGCAATTCTGATATCCGCTGCAATAACTTCAAAAATCTCTGTTTTGACTCTGTTTCTCCCCTCGAATACTCTACAATTCCTCTCATGCCAAATGTGCCAAACCATCGATGAAAGAGCAGTATTAGCTAATCTGCACAGAGCCCCTTTTCCCCCGAAATTCACCAAGTAAAAATCCCCAATATCAGCTAGGGATGCTCCAATCTGGCGCCTGACATTTAATTTTAGCAGAGTTCTTTTTAGGAGGTAACTAGTGTAGGAACAGCCGAAGAATAGATGGTTGATGTCCTCCAGGTCATCATCACCACAAAGAACACAGTTAACCGGTGTATTTAAACCCCATCTACTTATAAGATCACGAGTAAGCAGCTTACCCCTGAAAGCCCGAAGGAGTGTGATGGCCCACTTTGGTACATGGCCTGGATACCATATCAGCTTTCGATAACGGAACAGCTCACCCCGCACCCGAACCCCTTCCCAGGCTTCTTTAAACTTAAATTCATTATCAACCCCAGAAGTTGGGATGTTACTTGAAGACCGTAGGTGGATAGATGCGGACTGCAAGTTAGCAGGCCGAGAATCACCTGGGCGGGGAGTTTGCCTGCCAGATATTGTAGGATGTCGGTTGCAAGATGGGGTATGTGTGGCATTGTGCAAATGTCCAAGAGCAGCAGGCAACGTGGAAGGCAAATTGCGTGTTGTAGCCGGCGCCCAGGCCCAAATGTCCGAGCCTTGTACGAGAGAAACCTGTGCAAGGAGTTGCCTGAAAATTTCAATAGCTGGGTCATTCACCCAAGCCCCATGGGACCAATAATCACTAACATGTTTCATACTGGAGTCCGGTGGAACCGCAGCAAGATTTTTCAAAGGACCACAATCAAGCCAATAGTCGTGCCAGAACAGGGTAGAGCGCCCATCCTTCACCACACGCCTGATTAGCTTACTGGAAGCCGTTCTACAATTCAGCATATGTTTCCAAGTGCCAGATTGAGTCAATGATCCCTTTGCCGCATAGAATCCATTAGCCCCATCGTATCTATTTCTCATTTGCTTCGCCCATAAGATCTTGGAGGTAAGAAATCTCCATGTTAGCCTAATCCCAGACGCAACATTAAGATCCTCCAACAATCTAATACCCACTCCACCTTCAGCCTTAGGGGTACAGATATCCTTCCATGCCCATGCCCGCGAGGGACCCATAATGAACCTCCTGCAAACATATGAAATTTCTCGCACTACAGTGTAAGGCATATGATAAGCTTGCATCCAGAACGCGACCATACCGTAAATGACAGATTTTACCAGCTCAATCCGGCCATCGGTGGATAGTATAGATGACGACCATCCCATAAGTCTCTTCTTGCATTTATCAACCAATATACCGTACATATGAGATTTGGGATATTTGGACGATAAAGGGAGACCCAAGTATGTAGTAAAAGAGGTGGAAACCTTTATACCTAAACAATCCGCAAGAATAGATCTGTCCTTGGTGCCCTTGCTGAATATAGCCTTACTCTTATCCCAGTTTACTTGCAACCCAGTTAAATTCATGAAATCTAGAAGCAATGACTTGACGCACCTGAAAGATTTAAGATTGGCTCTGCAAAATACCAGAAGGTCATCTGCAAACAGAAGATGGGAAATGGAGCGTGAACATCTCATGGGCTGAAGTGTGCCACTACCAAGTGCTTTAGACATAAGGATCGAGAAAGCTTCCATAGCAATAACGAACAGGTATGGAGAGAGATGGTCCCCCCTGCCTGATTCCCCTGTTGCCATCAAAATATCCCACGGGGAGCCCTTAACCATCACCGAGAAGGTAGGAGAAGTAATACATTCACGGATCCAACTTATAAAAACAGAAGGGAATCCTATCTGACCCAAAAAATGTAGAATAAACTCCCGGTTCATTGAATCAAATGCTTTCCGCAAGTCCAGCTTAAGGCACGCCCTTCCCCCCATAGGGTTACTGAAGTCCCTAATCTGTTCATGAGCAATAAGAGAACTATCCGATAATAACCTCCCTTTAAGGAAGGCCGCCTGATTAGGCGAGATAAGTTCATGAATCACCACTCTGAGCCTATTGCATATAATCTTACTGACAATTTTAAATAAAACATTGCAGCAGGCTATAGGCATATAGTCACTAAGAGAGGATGCATTAGAATTCTTAGGAACAAGAGTAAGATGGGTGTGGTTTACTTGCCTTAGAAGGGAGCCCGAAGCAAAGAAGGACTTGACCGCCAAAGATACCTCATCTCCAATCCTGTACCAATAGCGTTGAAAGAAATGCGCATTATATCCATCAGGCCCAGGCGCCTTGTCAGGGTTCATCTGAAATACCACCGTCCTGATTTCCTCATCAGAAATTCTCCTGGTCAGCCAGCTGGAAGCTTCCTCGGTAAGTATACGTTTAGGGGTAATAGGAGGGAACGTAGTATCGTAATGATTTTGGTTATATAATCCCACATAGAAATGAATAGCTTCCTTCTTCAGCACATCCAAAGATCCAGTTTGCCTCCCCTGAGCATCCACCTAATGAGTTAAACAGTTGTGGCTTTCTCTAGACTTCATAGCATTATAGAAGAATTTAGTATTACGATCCCCCAAGGAGATCCAATTTTGTCTACTTTTCTGGCGCAACATCTCCTCCTCCAGACTCATAGCACTAGCTAACTCCTTCAACAAAGCCTTCTCAGTAGATTGTATAGATTCATCAAAGGACAACTGCGGATTTTTCCTAATAGCTTCTAGCTTGGCCCGACTCAAATTCACCATCTTACTCGCATTATAATTAATAGCCCACTTGCAAAGTAATGGTCTCAGCTTCTTAAGTTTTAGGGAAACACAATACATAGGCGAGCCGGCCACATAGCACCCCCTGCTCTCATCAACCACGTCGGAAATCCCAGGACATTTACTCCAATAATTAAAGTACTTGAAAGGCTTGGGGTCAGATTGTACCTGAGAATGGAGCCTGACAAGCATAGGGGAGTGGTCACTAGTAATAGGGTCCAAGTACTCCATGAATGAATCTGTGAGCAGGCCGAGCCAATCACAATTAACGAATACTCTATCCAGACGAGCTGAGATCCGACCTTCTCCCACTCTATTATTACACCAGCTGTACTTGCATCCGGTGCTTTTAAGCTGAAGAAGTTGGCATGTACTAATACATTCATTGAAGTCAAAGAGCATTTTTTGCTCCAACCTCCTTCCTCCAATTTTGTCCCTAGCAGCAAGCACACAGTTAAAATCCTTGCAGACCATCCACACTCCTTTATTCATAGATGCCGCATCACATTTAAGAGAATTCCACAACTCCTTACGCTCCACCATTGTATTCCGGCCATACACTCCAGTAATAGCGCAAGATAGGCCCCCAGAGTTAGTACATGAAATAGTGATATGTTGGTCCGAAGATGAGGCGAGGGTGGCCTTCCAAACCGAAGGATCCAAAGCTATCACAATCCTACCACCAGTAGCTTTGTCCATGTTGTGAAAAGAAGTCCAGTGTTTGGGAAGAAGAGAATTATTAATAGTCTCCATAGACCTAAGTTTCGTCTCCAAAAGAATAACAGCCGAAGGCTTAATGGCAGTGAGTCTGTCCCTAAGATCCCGGCGCCGAACAGGGTTATTCAATCCCCTAGTATTCCATATGAATACCGTCATTGACTAACATGATTTTTGGGAATGCAATTCTGAATCCTGGCGCTCCGCCTAGTACTGGATTCAGCCTGGCATTCAGCCTGACAAGGCGCCTGGGATTTTTGGGAATGCAATTCACTTTATATATATATAAAGTGAATGAAACTGTTTGGTATGTAGGTATTGAGATGTATGTGATTGTTTGCATATGTATATGCGTGTGAGGGATGTACACGGATATTTATAATTATTCGACTATTACGGCAGAATATGCTTAGGATGTGCAAGGGTAGTTATATATATAGCATATGTAGAAAACATATTACGTTTGTGCATTATTGTGTGTATCATGTGTAGTATATGTACCTATCTACGTGAGACAGCAGGTGCACTGCTATGGATGTGAGGTTATGTGTATATTTATTTATTTATAGTTATGATTGTGAACCTTATGTGGCTTGATCATGCATGTGCTAGTACGTGCGCGTGAATGTATGTATGGACGTGACTAAATATTGTGTGTATATAGGTATTTATGTACCTATACATGGAAGTGAGCCCATATGACTAAGTATTGGGTGTATAGAGACCCGGTGTACATACGGTGCGACACCGTGATATTGACCATGTCTAAGGAATGGTGTGTAGATTAATGTGTATTGTGTTGCTTGTGTATTGATATAGACGTATATGTATGTATGTATGTATGTATGTATGTATGTATATACATACATACATACATACATACATACATACATACAGGTAGAATATAAGTCGTTATACTTGAAGGTATCATGATGCGGATACGATGTGATGTCGTATGCACATGGATGTGAGTAGTGATCTAAATACGTGAAATAATACGTATAGAGACTTAATTGTGGCGTGTAGTGTATATGTTAGCGTATGAATATGTGTGCCAAGATGTTTATGTGTAGAACATATACGTATGTGTATGTAATGATGCATATAGTGTTATGGATGCGCTACTAGATGAATAATAGGATGTATCTATGACATATGTGCAATACGGATGTGTATGGATGGTAGTGAAGTATATAGAGAATATAAGTGTGGTGTAGATACGTATTCTTGTTTGTACTTCATGGTTAATAAGACCATCATACCTAGCTGACCTCGACAAGGATCACACCCTAGAAAGTTCGAGGACGAACTTTATTTTAAGCTGGGTAGGATGTCATGCCCTATTTTGCACTATACGTGTATTCTACTGAACACACGGGTATTTCTACCTACGATGCATACGTGGGCATGAAATAAGCGTAGAAATCGATGTATGTGACGTAGTGCACGGGGATTGGGCCGTAATATGTGGCTAAGGGAAGAGAATGCGAATATGAATGCGGGAGAAGTGCAAATGACGTCGTGGAAGTAAAACGACAGGAGTGTGTTAGACGTGTGTGTGTGAAGCATGTATGCTCGCATGGATGTACATGGATGTGTGTAGGAAGAGCCATGCAAGTGTGAAAAGGGTTAGGGGTCAATGGCAACCCCGTAAATTTTTTGAAAGCTCAGGGGCAAAACGGTCTTTTTGACTAAAACTGCTGTGCGTACATACTAATTTTGTCGGTACATAAAGTAATGGCAAACTTGTAAATACTTGGAAGATGGGGGTATTTTGGTCATTTCTACATGGAATATTCCCTTGGAATATTCCTTTCTTGGAAGAGAAGAAAGGAATAAGAAGAGAGGAGAAAGAAAGAGAGAAATCTAGATTTTTCTCTCTTCCTCTCATTTTTCATCCCCTTTTCTCTTTTCCCCTCTCCCTCCCTTGATATGGCCGGCCACCCCCTCTCATCTATTCCCCTTCTTCTTCACTCCAAAACCCTAATTACCCCTCCAAAAATCAAGAGTCTCAAGTGGGTTGCATATGGAAAGAAGATGGAGAAGAAAGGAAGAGAAAGAAATGAGGAAAATCAAGCTTTTCAGGTAGGAACCCTCTTGGTTTGGAATTCCATTCAATAAATTTTTGCTATTATGTTTTTATAGCATGTTTTATCCAATATGTGATGAGTATAGTCAATTTTTACATGATATGGCTCAATTTCACAATTTCACTTTGAAATTCCTAGCAACGTCATCTCCTTTTGAAATTCTGAAATCTGGATGTCTATTGTTGCTTAGATTCTGATTACTGTAGCTCGAATTAATGTTCGAAAAAATATGAGCATGTAGATATTGAAGTTCTATCCCAAAATTATATAAATTTTAACATAGTTTCAATTCGGAAATTAGGAGCAATAAATCCATCTTTACAATATGTCTGTTTGATTTTCAGTGTTGACACAGTTTAGTAAAATCGGCCTATACACCTGCACACATCATGGAATTTTATGATCTTGGTCTTGTTAGAAATTTAACAAGTTTTTCTAAAAACTCACCAGAGTTCTTATATGTCGAATTTCTGGCTCCAACATGCCCAAAATTGGCTTCCAATACAGACCCTGAAATCTGTCTGAAAAACAGAATTAACACACTTCACCAATTAATTCACCATACATCACATACTTCATATTTTTGTATGAAATTTTATCTATAAATCCATAACTGCCATATCTTCAACTTTCATTTATAAAGTTGTGTCAAATTTTCAAGAGAAATGAATGAAATGTGTTGATGTTTATGGCTGTTCTTGCAATTCCAGTAAGTTGGAGTGCTAGTTGAATATTGAATCGTGTGGTGATGTTAATTTCCCCATCCCATTATACATGGATGTTGTACTAATGACATAATGTTTAGTTACGCTATTGTTATTACATTTTATAATGTGACAAAGTTCGTTTTTGTGGCGCCTGCTACGTGTTTGTCGAAATGCCCCAATGAATGTGAAGTTAAAGAAAAATGGAAATTGGGCCTATATGCTCTTGTATCAAGAACCCTGTTATAAATTGATGATGTTGGGGACACGAATGGCATGGATACACTATTATACATGAATGTGTATGTGATGTGATGAAGGGCATGTCACAGAGTGCATGACCCAGATTGCTATGTGATGATGCAATGATTGAGGGCATAGCACTTAGGTGCATGACTCGTGTTGATGAAAGGAAGTTACTGAACTTGTACCATGCCACCATGATTCTTATAATGAAGCTTAAAATTCTTAATTGATGAATGAAAATGTCTCAATCCCCTCCAAAAGGGGGTAAGTTAGCAAAACCCGGGTTTTAGGTGGGATTTGAGTAAATTGTGGATATGAGGCCTGGACTGTGAAGTTGGGAGATGATTATGTGATGTGTGGAGTTTATACCAACTCGCCTTTACCAGGAGTGGAGGGGATTTTTATACCCACTCGCCTTAACGGGAGTGGAGGGGATTTTTATACCCACTTGGCTTTACCGGGAGTGGAGGGAAAGAGGGCATACGAGGATGTGATATGAACATCACTCCTGCCAGGGACCGGGGAGCTGAGAGGTCCGGCGTACAGTGCCCATGTCCACTGGGTCGTGTGCTATTTTCATCCCAAATTTGGGGTGAAATCCAGGTCCTGGTATCACACAGTTTACCCAAGTTCCAATTAACTCAATTATGAAATAATAAAATAAGAATTGCGTGTTACTTCTAGTGCTGGTAGCACTTCCCATTCCCCTTTGCCCGTTCTTTGTGACTATATGTCATGCCACATGCACATGCACTTATCTTATTTGATATTGGTTGCTGGAACACTTGTGTTGTTATTATTATTATTCGTGCTAACCCTTTTCTTGCAGCAGCTCGACTTTGGACAGCAGGTATGATCCCCTTATTTAGCTATTTACTTTTCATTACGTTACTTAATTGCGTGCATTAGTCCCCTTGCCTTGTTTTGTGGATTAATAACTTTAGAATGGTGTTCCAAATCCAAGTTGGTTCCTACTAGGGCATGCATTGACGTGCTCCTCCCTATTTTTCAGGTAGCTGAGGTAGCAGGGTTGGTGATGACTTGGAGTGGGTCTCAAGAGTAGAACTTGGTGTGAGCTGTAGCGGTGTAGTGTGACATGGTAGTCTTGGGAGGTGGAGAGTGGCGGTGTATGTGTGGTGGTGCACCTGGACTATGTATGTTAATGAAAGTTGTTATATAAATTTGCTGTTGTTGTTCTATGTTATTTATGAGTTGTTTGATATTATAATGAAGCTGCACCTGTACTATCCCAGCATGTGCGTAGTGGCCTGCTTATTCAGTTCTTCTTCCTCTCTCTTTTCCTTTCTCTTCACCCTCACTCTTCAGGATACTTGGAAAAAAATATTTAATGTCGGGTATTCTGGGGAACGGAGCGTAACAGGATCATACTCGTTATCGATGTCTATTATGACTACGAAATATGGCATATGGATGTAAAGACCACTTTTCTAAATGGTAATTTAGAACAACAAATTTAGATGGCTCAGCCAAAAGGTTTTGAGGTCAATGGGAGTAAAGAGAAAGCATGTAGACTGTATAAGTCTATTTATGGACTTAAGCAGTCATCAATGAGCTTGAACATTTGATTTGACATAACAATCAAAGAGTTTGGCTTTGACAAAAATAAGGATGATCCGTGTGTTTATAAAAAGTCCAGTGGAAATTATTTATCGTCCTCGTATTATACATGGATGACATTCTTTTGATATGGAACAACATAGAGATATTGAATTATGTTAAAGGATGGATGTCAAACAACAAGTGATGTTGAAAGACTTGAGAGAAGCATCATTCATACTAGGTATAATGATCTATAAAGATAGATCTAAAAGGATGCTAGGTCTCTCTAGTCCAGTTACATTGATACCGTGCTAAAACGGTTTAGCATGGTAAATAGTAAGGCTGGCTTTATACCAACCAATCATGGTATAACTTTTTCCAAGAAGATGTCCACAAAGACTGACTTGGAAAGAGAAAGAATGAAAATGGTCTCATATGCTTTGTTAGTTGGATCCATCATGTATACTATAATATTTACCAGACAAGATGTCGCTTTAGCACTAAGTGCAGTTAGTCGATATTCTCCAGAGAACAATACTAAAAGGCGGTCAAGTCTATTCTCAAGTACTTACAAAGAACTAGAGATTTGGTCTTAATTTATATAGATGAAGAACTCAAAATTGAAGGCTTTACGGACTCCAGTTTTCAGAGTGACTTAGATGACAGCAAGTCTGTATCAAGATATGTTTTACCCTAAATGGAGAGGCAATGAGCTAGAAGAGTTCCAAGCAAGACATTGTTGCTGATTCTATGATGGATGCCGAATAAATATATATCGGTCAATGATGCGACAAAATAAGTAGTTTGGATGGTAAAGTTCGTGGACCAGTTGGAGGTGGTGCCTACTTTTAAAGATCAAATACCCTTGTATTATGATAACGATGCAACCACCAGCTCGGTCAAGGTACCGATGCTACATAAAAGATCCAAACACATTCTATGTAGATATCACCTCATACGTGATATAGAATTGAGGAAAGACATATAACTCTAATGGGTCTCTACAAAAGACAATTTAGCAGATCCATTGACAAAGGCTCTACCACGTGATTGTCTAGAGAGACTCATGTGTAAACGCGGCATGAGATACCATCATAATTGGGCATGAGATACTATCATAATTGGGCCTGAGATACTATCATAATTGGGCCCGAGTGCAAGTGGGAGATGTTGAGAGATGTATGCTCTTGAGGCCAATTATTTATGGTCTGTAATTGCCACCTCTTGTTCAAATATAATAGTATGCTATTTGCTACCCTTTGCCTGAGGATCTATTTTTTTGAAAGGTAGTGATTATATATATGTACTAGTCTATAACCCGTGCCCGAGGGCACGGTTCAATTTAGATATTTCCCACTCAAAATCTTAGTTCCCCCGAAAATGTGGGCACGATTCATTGTAGATATTCCCCCCTAAAAATCATAGTTCCCCCGAAAATGTGGGCACGATTCATTGTAGATATCCCCCCCCTCAAAATCTTAGTTCCCCCGAAAATGTGGGCACGATTCATTGTAGATATTCCCCTCTCAAAATCTTAGTTCCCCTGAAATTGTGTATATGATTCGTTTTAGAAATACCCCCTCAAAATCTTAGTTCCCCAATCAAAGTCTTAGTTCCCCAAAATTTAGGTCACCTCAAGAGATTTTAGTTCTCACATTGCTTAATTACTCAAAAAAATTTTAATTACTGGCAAAAATGTTTGTCCCCCAATATGTATTTCGTTTATAAATTTTTTTGTAAAGTTAGTTGCATTTCCCCCCATTTTTTAGACATCTATTCTATAAAGATGGGAGCTAAAACACATGTTACAATATTAAGATACATGAACAAACATAAAAATAGAGAAGGACGTAAAAATTAGCCATGTCACCAAAACCTAGGAGTGCGAAAGTTAGCAGCATTGATCAAATTATGTGTATTAGCCATGTCACCACGTTCCCCCCAATCACATCCAACCATGAAAACAATTGAAATTGGTGAAGTAAAAAACCATACAAGCAACTATTGAACTTTACATTTCTAACATCAAAAAGTAACACCTTAATAATGTTACACAAAAGTAATATAGATCCAGTTCTCTTAGTCTAAGCCAAGTAACACCATAATAATATTTACATTTGTTACATCAAAAATACATCTGTTACATCAACGCTGTTAATACGCAATCCATCATGGTTCAACAGGAAACTTCCTCTGCATTACAATATAAAAGGAATGCGTGTCAATCTCAATCCAACAGCGTGTGTCATCTGGATGCACAATAACCTAGGTAATTACAAACGTAAATTGGTTAGAGAAATAAAGAAATATGTGATAACATTAATATTTAAACTTAAAACGCTTTTACCTTATGCGGGGGGAGCATATGTGGACGTGCTTTACGGACCCAATCAAGCTCCTTAAGAACTAACTTCCAATTCTATAACACAAACGATATTATGTTGATATTCAATGAAAATGATAGTGTGGGAATAAAATTCTAATAGTTTTTTACATTACCTCCATAACACATTTTTCAGGTGCATCAATATTCCCTGTCACCTGTGCATCTACAATTCTTTTTGCTTCTTGCTGTTAATAATAATAATAATAATAATTTACTAACTTAAAAAGTCTTAATATGAAAATGATAACTTATTTATTGATCAGCATACCTTGTCCCACCAAATTCTTTTATAATCACGCAACTTGACAGCTATATTATTGGCAGCAAGTAACACAACCTATAAGAACAAAAAATATTAAGAAATCAAATGAAATGAAATGAAATAAAAGAATAAAAAGTTATGATTAAAGACTTACAGTTTTAAACAAATCTGCATCAACCTGTATATAAAAATACAAACAAATATTTTAGCTAACCATTCATATTTAAAGATTCAAATTGAAACAAATAATAAGGCAAAAATGATTTTTTACTTAAGTTAAAAATTTCTTACATCGCCATATATAGTGACGCCAATCCACATTATGCAGCTAGTGGTTATATGATAATGGTGTACCTGTATGGTAGATAACAGTCGATAAATAATTTTTTTAAAGAATGACTAAATGAATAAAATAAATAGAAATATTTACAAAAAAATTAAACTACTAACTTACAATATTAATCATATAGTGGAATTCATAGCAAAACATCTGGATAAACGATGTTTAATGTTTTATTTGAATCGGCCGGAAGAAGGACACATACACGATCAAAAGATGTGCACCGTGAAAGTGCCACATAAAGATGTCCATGACTGAAAACTGGGGTCCGCAAATCCACTCCAACAAACTTTACAGATTGTCCCTGAGCTTTATTAATTGTCATGGCATAAGTTACACGGACAGGAAACTGCCGTCTTGTCATATGAAATGGTAATGTTGTAGCCGAAGGTGACAAAGATATTCTTGGAATAAACACAAAACTACCGGCTTTATCCCCATTTAAAATTTGAGCTTCAATGACACGTGATGCACATCTGACAACCATCAATCGAGTGCCATTGCAGAGCCCATCTTTTGGTGCAATATTTCGTAATAAAATAATAGGACAACCCACCTTAAGATCAAGTTTAAATTGTGGCAACCCAGGAAGATCCAAAGAGTTTATGTACTCAGTTGGAAATCGATTTATAATGGTTGGGTCTGTTTCATCATTTTCAGACAGGCTGTCTGCAGCTAGATATGTAATCTTTTGTCCCGGAAAAATGTGTAATGCAGCAGCATTTATAAAAGCAACATCATCATTCCGTGCAGAAAGAATTATTCGTTCAGTCAGGTATGCCGGAGTCACTGCACCCTCAATATCAAGCTGCGGATAAATTCGAAGTAATAACTCGTTTAAATCCTTGCACCTGAATATGTGAGAAGGAAGTTCTACCACCTCTGTAGGATTTGTGCCAACCTAATACATTATATAGATAAAATTTAAGTTAAGGAATGGCTAAGATAAAAATAGTAAGTAAAATTAAATTAGGCATGAAATAAAATACCTCCAAAATGAATTTTGCAAAATTTGCATTCTCAACTGATGAGTTATTTAACCGCATATTTTGATCCAAGATCAAAACTTGTACAGAGCACCATAATACAGATCGTCTCAATGAGGCACCAACAATTTCTTCTCGAACCCCCTTTGGTATGACGGGCAAGATTTGTCGGAAATCCCCACCAAGAACAACAGTAATACCACCAAATGCTCTGGGGTTATCACAAATATCTTGTAATGATCGATCCACTGCCTCAACACAGTGCCGATGTTGCATAGGTACTTCATCCCATATTATAAGTTTTGCTTTTCTGAATAATTGAGCTTGCATGGATTGCTTGCTAAAATTACAAATTGAAGTATCATGCACATCTAACGGGATACGAAATGTGGAATGTGCAGTCCGGCCTCCGCTAAGCAGCAATGATGCAATACCGGATGACGCGACGGTGATAACTATATGTCCAAGACTCCGCAACATTGTTGCAAGTGCATTGTACAAAAAAGTCTTTCCAGTTCCAGCACCGCCGCTCAAGAAGAATGTAGTACCTTTATTTTCAAATACAGATGAAGTAATTACCGAGTAAGCATGGCGTTGTGCATCATTGAGGCAATCAATGTCTTTTTGAGCATCCATTTGTTTAGCCTTATTTATAAGTTCCTGATGTTCATACAACAATCTATTGCCAACAATTGCATTCCAATCTCCAGCAGGAAGTGGCATTGGTGGGAAGTCAGATAGACACTTACCGTACTCCTGAAGCAATTCATTGATAAGGAATAATCCATAATCTTCAAGTTGGCATTGAGATGGGAAAGAAATTGCAAATAAAGTTTGCAATTTATGTGGAAGATCATCGCAAATGTGCACTGAAAATTCATTCCATAATGCAAGTGGGTCGATCGGCAAACATTCGATAAGAATAATGCAAAACAGTCTTCGTAATTGATATCCTGTTTTCATAATTGAAGCCTCGGAAAGACATTGTCTCCACTCGGAATCATCTTCAAGAAGACCTCTTGCAATACATGTTGCTTTGAATGTAGGGTACTCGATAGAATTGAATGTGCGTAAATTTTCCCACGATGTTGGCCCTTTAACAACTGTTAGTAGCAACCGTAGATAAAATCTCTCACCAGAATTAGGGGAGGCAAAATACATTCGGCCAATTGCATATCCAGATTGTCTTGGAGTCCAGACCTTTGTTGACGAATGCCACACAAACTTTTGAGGAAATTCTTGATATGTGAGATCATGTGCAGACTCATGTAAAGCTCAACATGTAAAAAATTCAGTCAAAGTTGTCTTATCATTTTCAGCCCTAGACCTTATTGCATCTACATCTTCATCTGGATCAAAAATAACACGGTGTTGCCCTGGTAAATGAAGTATCAATCTTTGAACTGACGGAATCTCTTGATGCAAAGGATGCTCGAATATTCGCCAAGCAGCCTCAGGTGGTCCAATATATCTTGCATCAAGGTATTGTTGGATCTCATTTACTGCGCCCAATACCATTGTGGTCCGATCATGACCTTTATAAATATACTTATGAATGTACTTCACACATCTTACCCCGGCACAAACTTCGACATTAATGTGGCAGTTAAAGAGCCTTGAGAGATACCTGTTGTGCGGCACAACATCGCGGTTATCAACCTGATGCCCCCTTACAGTATATAGATGCCCATTACTACGACGACGGTAAATAGGATATCCATCACGATCCAAGGTTGTTGCATCTGCATAATTTCGAGGGTATTTCTTAGTACACTTACCATTTTCCATGCATGAAGCATTTGGATTCCGAGCACCACATGGTCCATGTACCATACATTTTGACACAGTATCGAATAATGCAGGATCTTGAGCAGGATCAGGAAATTCAGCACATACAATTCTATCCACTTGATCACATGTATGAATCTTATCGGGTCCACGAAGAAAGAAAAGAGCATGCATATGTGGAAGACCCCGTTTCTGAAATTCAATTGTAAATACATGTGCTACTTTCTTTCCAAATACATTATTGCCATCAATCTCCTTCATCAAAGCCTTTCTTTTTAACTCAAATACACGTGCGACTAAATCTGGACGGTCGGTAGCCTTTTGATTGGGCAGTAGAGCTGAAGTAATTTCTGGCCACTTTGGATTTGCGGTCATGGTAAGAAAAATATCCGGGTGCTGGTTATAACGTGTGATAGCCATCGAGTCTTGAAATATTTCAAACATGTGACGTGCACTGCCAGTGAAAGATGAAGGAAGTATCATGCGCTGTCCAATTTGGTCGCATCTGGCATATGCATCGATATCTGCAAGACCCTGATAGAGCTCTGAGCGGAGTTTTCGTTGATTAAGTTTGATGAATGTCAAACGATGTTGCTCAATTGCTGCCCAAGCATCAACTATGAACTCCTGGAATAACTTTCCCGCTCTCAAAATTGAAGAATACTCGTTCTGTCTTTCAAACAGACGGTAGCTATAAAACTCACACATGGTCAGGCGTCTACTTGATGCTATGTTTTGAACTGGATCCCACTGCTTCAACTCAGGTTCCCATCCAAGCTGACCATCAGGAAATAATAAGACGTAGTGTAATGGTAAGTATGCAGGATGAGTCTCATTGATTTGCATTAATTGATGATTTCCTCGAAGATGTAAAACTATATCTCGCATCCCGGAAGGTCGATAGCCATCGCCAGGTAAAATAACCGCAATCTCATCTACGGTTGGGAGGTTATAACGGCGACGATCCTTGTTTGAATTGTAATGCAGATATACAGGAAGATCATGACCACATGAATCTGCTTGAGATAAAATAGAATACGCCTGACAATATAGTTTGATGAATGGATTTATGCCCGATAAACAATTTTGAATAATTTGTAAGACATCCTTGCTCAAATGTGGATTTCTATTACTTCGAAACTCCATAGCAGAATCCGGATCATATATGTAAAGTTGACAATAACTTGCTGTTTGATCCGGTTGGGGCAGAAGTGATCCTGTTCGATGGCGTAATTCCCCATGAATAGTAAATATGTTCGGGCCTCTGCCAGCAATCAATCTTTGATCCATTGTCACACCAAGGCTGGTAAATGCATTAGCTGCATTATACTCCCGAGTATACATTCGAAATGATTTTGATGCCTCACTGTCACCATCATATAATTCTCTAAGTGCTGGAGGGGGTTCATTAAGTTTCGGCAATTTTACTTTTCCTTGCAAACAACATGTTCCAAAAAGATGTGTTCTCAAAGTTGACTTCGACAACTGTTCATCCAACCAGTGTAAGGCTGAACAATGAGGGCATGGAATGTTCATTAATCCAAGATGGTGCCGACCAAAATCAACCTGAGTTGGTGGACCAGAGCCATGCTGAGTTGACCGACATCGGAAGATCGAGGATGAGCCATCGTCTTCTTGTTCAACTGGAGAAGTTGTTAATCCAAGTGTTATTTGAGTTATACACATAGGAGTCATATATCGAGATATGTTTCGTTGAGCTTTTTCTCGTTCTCTCCTGTGACATTGAGCTAAACACCTAGCCAAAATAAAACCATAATAATTAAATAAAATTAATTTACATTAAAGAAGAGGAGCTCTTATGAATAATAACCTGGCAGATGGTTCATCATCTTCAGCACATATCGTAGAGATGTGCGAGGCTGAGACCTCATCTACATGTTCAACATGAGAAGTTGGTACTGCATATGTGCTTTGAGGCATGTCGAGTACACTGGTAGGAGTCATATATCGAGATGTGTTTGCTTGTATTTGTTCTCGTTCTCTCCTTTTGCGTTGAGCTAAAGCCCTATACAAATTTAAATAGAAAAATAAACACAACTAAAATACATGGCATGGTGAAAAGGTTTTATGTACAGTCGGGTTGATAATGACCTGATAGATGGTCCAGGAACTTGCCCGGAGATCATAGCGTTACGCGAGGCTGAGACAGCATCTTCTTGTTCAACCGGAGAAGTTGTCACGGCTGGTGTTATGTGAGGTATATCAAGGACACCGTCAGAAGGCAGAGAATGAGATATATTTCGTTGTTCATGTTCTCGTTCTCTCCTTTTGCGTTGAGCTAAAGCCCTATACAAATTTAAACAGAAAAATAAACACTACTAAAATAAATGGCTTGGTGAAAAGGTTTTATGTACAGTCGGGTTGATAATGACCTGACAGATGGTCCAGAAACTTGCCCGGAAATCATATCGTTACGCGAGGCCGAGACAGCATCTTCTTGTTCAACCGGAGAAGTTGTCACGGCTGGTGTTATGTGAGGTATATCAAGGACACCGTCAGAAGGCAGAGCATGAGATATGTTTCGTTGTTCCTGTTCTCGTTCTCTCCTTTTGCGTTGAGCTAAAGCCCTATACAAATTTAAACAGAAAAATAAACACAACTAAAATACATGGCTCGGTGAAAAGGTTTTATGTACAGTCGGGTTGATAATGACCTGACAGATGGTCCAAGAACTTCCCCAGAAATCATATCATTACGCGAGACCGAGACAGCATGTTCTTGTTCAACCGGAGAAGTTGTCACGGCTGGTGTTATGTGAGGTATATCAAGGACACCGTCAGAAGGCAGAGCGTGAGATATGTTTCGTTCTTCCTGTTCTCGTTCTCTCCTTTTGCGTTGAGCTAAAGCCCTATACAAATTTAAACACAAAAATAAACACTACTAAAATACATGGCTTGGTGAAAAGGTTTTATGTACAGTCAGGTTGATAATTACCTGACAGATGGTCCAGGAACTTGCCCAGAAATCATAGCATTACGCGAGGCCGAGACAGCATCTTCTTGTTCAACTGGAGAAGTTGTCACGGCTAGTGTTATGTGAGGTATATCAAGGACACCGTCAGAAGGCAGAGCGTGAGATATGTTTCGTTGTTCATGTTCTCGTTCTCTCCTTTTGCGTTGAGCTAAAGCCCTATCCAAATTTAAACACAAAAATAAACACTACTAAAATACATGGCTTGGTGAAAAGGTTTTATGTACAGTCGGGTTGATAATGACCTGACAGATGGTCCAGGAACTTGTCCGGAAATCATATCGTTACGCGAGGCCGAGACATCATCTTCTTGTTCAACCGGAGAAGTTGTCATGGCTGGTGTTATGTGAGGTATATCAAGTACACCGTCAGAAGGCAGAGCGTGAGATATATTACGTTGTTCTTGGCTATTTAATATTTGTTATCAGGACATTCTCTATATGTTATCAGGACATAGATAATATGAGCAAAATATTTGTTATCAGATATTCATAACCAACATGTTATAAGCAAAAATTGGCTATATGTCAGAATTGGCTATGTTGGTTATGATCAAAAAAATTCAGATGTTATGAGCAAAATATCTGAATAATTGGCTATTCATATTCATAACCAAATATTCTCTATAGCAAATATTCATATTCAAATATCAGAATTCTCTATATGCATATTTGGTTATGAATATTTAGTTATGAATGTTTGGTTATAGGAATGCTAATCAATTATGCAGTATTCAGATATGACAGGACCCAATTGAATTTGGTTATAGGAATATGAATTTGGTTATAGGAATGCTAATCTGAATATTTGGTTATGAATGTTGGTTATGAATATTTGTTTATGAATTTTGGTTATGAATTTGGTTATATTTGGTTAGGACATAGAGAATTTTGGTTATAACAAATGCTAATATTCAGATGCTAATCAATTCTTAGAGAATTGACATATGTCCTAACCAAAATTCATATGAGCATTTGGTTATAACCAACAGGACAGTCATTTGCTCATATGAATTTGGGTATAACAAAGAGAATTTTGGTTATAACATAGAGAATTTTGGCCAACAGGACCCAAAATTTTGCTTATAACATAGAGAATTTTAAGCAACATGACACAAAAAAATTGATTAGCATTCCTTATTTTTGGGTCCTGTCATTTAAACAAAATTTTGGGTCCTGTTGGTTATAACATAGATTAGCATAAGGAATGCTAATCAATTTTGGCATTCCTTATGTTATGCTAATCAATTAACATAGAGAATTGATAAAAAAAATTTTGGTCCTGTTGGTAATAACATAGAGAATTTTGCTTATAAGCAACAGGACATTCATTCACGTAGAGAATTTTGGTTATAACATAGAGAATTTTGGCTATATGCAACAGGACATAGAGAATTTTGGTTATGAATGTTGGTTATAACCAAATTCATATGAGCAACAACAAAAATTCATAACAAAAATTCATAACAAAAAATTCATAATTCAGATATTCAGATAGGAATACAAATATTCTCTTGAACTGAATGTACATAAAATTTTTGAATGTACTGAATGTACATATTTTTAAGTACATATTTCTGAGGAATTCTCAAGAGTACTCCTGAATGTACTAAATTTCACATTCAGTACAACTTTTAAGTACTCCTGAATATTTACATGACAATGAATGGGTTATCCTTGAGAATATCCTGATAACAATCAATTTTTGAATTTGAAGATTTTTTAAGTACTCATGTTATGCCTATCATTGTAATGGCTATCAGGATATTCATAACAATGATAGCCATAACAATGATATTCATTGTTTTTTGAAGATTTTTTAATTAGTCCTATTATGGCTATCATTGTTTTAAATTTGAAGATTTTTTAAGTACTCCTGTTATATTTAAGTATACTCCTGTTATGAATATCCTGATATCATTGTTATGGCTATATTTAAGTACTCCTGTGATAATTCAGGATATCAGTTCTCATATATGTTACAGTAATTAAGACATGAATGAATGAAGATTATGTTCAAACTATCAGTTCTCAATTTGAATGAAGATGAATGAAGACAGGAATGAATGAAAATTATCAGTTCTCAATTTGAAGTGTAAATCAAAAATTTTTGTAATCACATATATTCAAACTTAAAATATATGTCCAAACTTAAAATATAGATTTTATGTTCAAACTTCAAACTTAAAATTCAAACTAAAATTCAAGAAATTTATAACCAATTCTCTAAATTCATAACCAAGTCATAACTAATTCTCTCAAACCAATTCATAACCAATTCTCTAAATTTTTGTCCGTGTTTTTTTGCAAACATCTCAATTCATTAGCACATGGACAGAAATTTATATATTCTCAAGTATTATTTAAAAACATCTAGAAATTTTATACATAGGTGAGAATACTACACATGCTTACAATGTGTATTATCCAGTTTACTTGAACTTTAGCATATCCCAGTCCAAGTAACTAAAATTCAAAGTCAAAATTCAAATTGAGAATATATCATATAACAATTCAAATTGATATTCAAAATTCCAATTCATATACAAAATCCAATTCAATTCACATATTCAAAATTGTTACTTGACAGGATATTGCTCTCCCAATTCAATTCAATTCACATATCCCAATCTTGAACTCAATTGTTCATATCCCAGGATATTGCTAGGATCCAGTTACTTGAAATTTAGCATCCCACTTCAAAATTGAGTTCAAAAATGATGAAGAGAATGATGAATATGTGAATATCAAATTCATTCACATATATTTTACAGTAATAAAAAATGAAATTGATTCAAAAATATTTCATGGAATACTCAATTTGAAGTGTATGCAGTATATTGAACTTAAACTTGACTAATATTCAATAGTGCAGTATTCTTAGCAATACAATTTTCTTATCATTTTCTCTTCAATGTATTCTGATCAAAAAAATTCCAAATAAGCTCATCATTTTAACCCAATTTACTCATATGTACTGGAATGATAGGGAAATTTACTTATATGATTAAATACATGGACTTATGTTATTTAGCACCAAAAATTTCATTGTATCATGCTATTCTGGAAGTAATGGCCAAAATTAAGTAAGTATGAGTCCAGGATAATCAACTTTTGACAATTACAACATAAGAACACACAAAAACAAACAATATCATGTGATTGAGGAAATTTCCAGTTTGCATATGTCCTGGAAATTTCCAGTTGATGCAAACTAACATGTCCAGTATCTCCTCTCCAAGGAAATTTGGTTATGTGTATTATTTGAGGATGTTTTTGGATAATATATAATATATAAGCCTAAAATCATAATTGGGGATCCCCAAATTATTATTTGAGGATGTTTTTGGATCCAAGGAAATTTCCAACTATTATTTGAGGATGTTTTTGGGGATCCCCAAGTATTATCCAAAAACATCCCTAAATTATTATTAATATTAGAAGTGATCCAAGGAAATTTCCAAGATAATGTATAAGCCTAAAATCATCCTCAATCCTATCATTGCTAACCAAAATTAGTTTCTTTTGCTTTGGACTAAAAATCATCAATCCTGTCATTGATAAAAATCCTGTCATTGCCATGAATTTGAGGAATTGGGGAAGACAAAATAACTCATATACACACCCAAAGGTAAACAGATCAACAAAATTTCCTGATTGAGGAAATCATCAAATTCATACCCAAAAAAACATTTCAGACATGCTCATAGTTTTTTTGTCCATTGATAATCATTTGAAATGTTTTTTTTGAAATGCATTGCCATCTAATGGTAATGTGATTTGTTTGAATCTTGGCAAATTGATTTGAATAGCAGGACAATGCCATTGATAATCCTGGCCAAATGATAATGTGAAGTGTATTCATTTAGAAAAAAATGGACTGAAATGTTTTGTTTGAAATCCTGGCAATGCATTGTCAAGTGAAATGATTTGTTTTTATCACATTGTTTGAAATCCTAGCAATGGCAATGCATTGCTGAAATGAATTTGCCAAACTATCACATTATTTGAAATCCTGGCAATGGCAATGCATTTCTCAATGTTTGAAATCCTGGCAATGGCAAATTCATTGTTTGAAATCATGACAATGCATTGCCAGGAATGCATTGCCATTGCCAATGCATTGTCATTGCCAGGATTTCTGAAATGAATTTGAAATCCTGGCAATGGCAATGCATTGTCCTGTGAAATGATTTGATTGAAATCCTGGCAATGGCAATGCATTTCACATTTGGCATTTTTATCTAAATGAAAATCAGTTGCCATTTTTATCTAAATGGATTCAAACTCTTACCCAAATGATAATGTGAGACTAAATTTCAAACTCTTACCCAAAACCAATTGCACCAAATTACACATATTGAACCAATTGCACCAAATCATTTTATTGAATGAAAATCATTTCAGGATAGTCAATTTAGTTTAGCATCTATCCTATATTTATTTTAGCAGTTTCAGATTTTACCAGTTTTTATCCATTGGTTTGCAATACATATGAAATAGAATATTGACAGTCCTTATATCATTTTTGATAACCCAAAATTCTCTATTTTTGATAAACATATAGAAGTGAGTGCCATATAAAAGTTTTATATAAATTTACATGATCAACAGGACATCCATATATGGATAGCAAACAGGAAATTTGAAATAGCAAACATGATCAACCAGGACATTTGAAATGGCAAATTTGAAATGTTTCCAATAGCAAACAGGAAATTTGATAATTTCAGAGATATATAAAATGAAATCTCAATTTCAACACCAACATTTGATAATTTCAAGGTCAACATTTTTCTTATATCATCAACATTTCAAGCTCTCTTTTATGCAGGTATAATCTTGTTAACTTCATTATTAAATTTTCAAAGTAACAAAATTTAACAAAATGTCCTGTTATGACATCAAAGTAACATGACATCAAAGTAAAATAATCAACAGAATTTAACATGAAAATGAAAATAATCAACAGAATTTCATGAGGACACTTTCCTGTTAACATGAGTCAACAGGACACTTTGAAACTCAATTCTCTCAACATGAAAATGAAGAGCTTATTCATAACATCAAAGTAACAAAAAAACCACATTTTGAAACTCAATTCTCTCAACATTCAACAGGACACTGAAAGCAGAGAAATTGATGCATTGGATTTATTTTGAATACATGAATTGGGTCCTGTCAACTATTTTGAATTCATGATTTAATTTGCAAACATGTTCACAATTTTAGAAATCAAATCTTGAGAAATTGATCAAGCTTGAGAACATTTTGATTTCTAACCTGTTAACCATTTAACCATTTAACCATCATTTTTGAGAAACCAACAATTTAACCATTTAATCCTGTTAACCATCAATTTGTCAAACATGAAAAAATTGATCAAATCCTCAAGATGGTTCTCAAGCTTGAGAAATTTAAGCAAACATGTTAATCAAGCTTGAGAAATTTGATTAATCCTGTTAACATGTTCAAAATGTTCGAAATCAAGCTTGAGAAATTTGATTAATCCTGTTAACATGATCAAAATGTTAGAAATCAAGCTTAAGAAATTGAGAACCATTTAATCCTGTTAACCAAGCTTGAGAAATTGATCAAATCCTGTTAACCATTTAACCATCCAAGATTGAGAACCATCCAAACATGTTCAACTATTTTGGGTCATGTTAACCATTTAACCATCCAAGCTCATGTTAACCATTCAACTATTTTGGGTCATGTTAACCATTTAACCATTTAACCATTTAAACATAAAAGCTCATGTCAAGATATCATAAAACTCCTGTCAAGCTATACATACACAGTTAAATAACCATAAAAGCAAGCTCATTCTTAAGCATTATAAATGATTCATAACCACCAATTCATAAAACTCATGTCAAGTTATCTTGAATGTTGGTTTTCATGCAAAATATATAAACTTCAAAGACAAAAATTTCAGAGATATATAAAATGAAATCTCATAACCATATACAAAAGTCTCATAAACAATTTTATAACTTCATAGACAAAATACTCACCTATCTTGAATGTTATCAACTTCAGGAAAAAAATTCAAATAATATGCTAAACCCAACATTCAAACCCATTAAATTGAACTTGCAAGTTTACAAAATCCATTCTTTTTAACCCAACATTCAGTTGCAACAAAAGTGAAACCTGAATGAAATTTTTAAACCAACAAAAAAATATAAACTTGCAAGCTATCTTGAATGTGTGTGTAATTGCTAAACCCAACATTCAAAAAACTGATATGCATATTATTTCAAGATTAACATTCAAAAACCTGATATTGATAGTGCAAATTGATAACCTGATCCATAAAAATTTCTTCTCAAATTCAATTCAGAAGTGCATAAATGAAAAATGGACTGAAAAATTTGAATAATTTCATTCTCAAAATTTCATTCTCAAAATTTTGAGAATGAAATGCAATATTAAATCATTCTCAAAAATTATAACCAATCAAAAAAAATACCAATCTCCGAAATTTCAGGTCAAATAAAACAAATAACAGGGACAATATAAAAAAATATTGTATTCTCACCTATCTTGAGCATAACATCAAATACAACATCAACAATGATTGACAAAAATTTTAAATTGCAACATGTATTCAACTTGCAATATCATCAAATACTACAGGACTGACAGTTGCAAATTCTCAAATTGACTAAAATTTTTGTCCTTGTTTTTTTTTTGCAAACATCTCTATCCTGTCAAGCTATACACAGAGAAATGATTCATAACAATAAAAGCAAGCTCATTCTTAAGTAATATAAATGATTCATAACCACCAATTCTCTTATGCAAAATCCTTATATCTACAGTGTCCTATGTATTTTGCAATTTTTCATATGAAAAAAACAATTCCAATATTTCCAATACATAATTTCCAATACAAATTCCAATATTTCATTCCAATACATAATGCAAATCATTGGCATTCCAAGCAAATTGACATTGAACTCAAATTATCAAAGTATCAATTCAAATGCAAATGAACTCATGGGCATTCAAATACTCAAATCCATGTTTTCCATATCAAAAACTCAACACTTTCAAGCTCAAGCTCAAGCTCAAGCTTGCAATATAAACTTGTTGTTAATCTTGTTGTTAATCTTCATGTTCTGAGTAATCCTTCAGAATAGTAATGAGCAATATAAACTTGATGTGAAGAACTTGAGCTTGAGCTTGATATCCTGAGTGTTAATCTTCATGTTCTGAGCAATATAAACTTGATGTGAAGAACTCAAAAAGAAGCAAATCAGCAATCTCTCATCCAACAATAAAATTTTCAGTAACAAATTAAAAAAATCATCAAGATCTTATCAAGCTCTTATCAGCAAGCTCTTATCATTAACAAATTAACAAATTAATAAATGATTTAAAAAAATTTCATTAACAAATTCATTAACAAATTAACAAATTTATAAAATGAAGAGCTTATCAAAAAGAAAAAAATCTTATCATCAAGCTCTCATCCAATAACCAAAGCTTCACAGGACACTTTCATGCTAAATTAAAAAAATCAAGCAAAATGAAAATGATAATGTAGAGCTTAAAATGAAGAGCTTATCAAAATGAAGAGCTTATGCAAAATTAACCAAACCACATCAACAGTCATCTTGCAAAACCAAAAAAATTATCTCAATAACCAAAGCTTATCAGCAAGATCTTATCAGCAATAACCAAATGAAGAGCTTATCAAAATTAGCAAGCTCATCAAGCTCTCATCCAATAACCAAAGCTCTCATCCAATCACAAAATGAAAATGAAGAGCTTATCAACTGGAAATTCAGGAAATTCAGGAAATTCAGGAAATTCATGAATTTGCTGAATTTCCAGTTGCAAATATCCAGGAAATTCAGGAAATCCATATTCAGCAGATTCAGTCAAAATTTGAAGAACTGTGAAGATTTTTAAAACATAAAAATTAAGTGTCCTGGGAATTCAAAACATCATACCCTATATAAAGAGGATGAATTTTGAAATTAAGTGTCCTATGAAATTCAAAGCATCCCATTTTTAAACCCAATTTCAAAATGAAATTAATTGTCCTATGAAATTAAGTGTCCTATGAAATTTTTAATATGAAATTTTTATTCAAAATTCAAATTTTCAAAATTTCAAATTTAGTTGCAAGTTAAGTGAATTCAAAACATAAAAATGAAGAACTGAAAGTTGATGGGTTTAAAAATGGAATGCCAACAAACTTTAGGACCAAAAAACCAAAATAGCTTGATGGGTTTAAAACTTTAAGATATTAACAATTCAGTATTTGAATTCAGTATTAACAATTCAGTATTAACAATTAACAAATTCAGTATTAACAATTTTCAAAATAACCAAAATGTCCACAGGACAAAATTCAGCTGCCTTAACTAAAAACTATACAAACTATACAAAAAGCATAAAAACTAAAATTGACTTAAAGTGCAACTGCCTTAACTAAAAAGAGATACTTGAATGAAGGGTTGAGGTGCTCACCAAGTGTTGAGGTGCAGAGGACGTGATGAAGCTAGCAAACTCACAAACCAATGGTTGAGTTGCTGAGGATGGGATGAAGCTCAATGCACTGCAATGGGGGTGCTCTTCTTGATGAGGATGAAATAAAGTAAAAGAAAAAAATTGAGGAGAAGAGGAAGAGCTAACCGTGGTTCAAGACATCAAGCTTGCTCTTCGTGCTCTCCCTTGCTCTTCTTGAGCTGGAGGTAGAAGAAGATGGCGAGGAGGAATGTGCGCTTTTCCTGACTCTTCGTGATCTCCCTTTGAAGTGAATCAAAATTCCCTGACTCTTCGTGATCTCCCTTTGAAGTGAATCTCCCTTTGAAGTGAATCAAAATTTTGTGAGGCCTTTGAATTTTGTGATGGCGAGAAGTGAAGCGTAGCGGGAAGAGTTTTTCCCTTCGTTTGTGATGGAGAGAACTGATGGGATCAAAATTTTCCCTCCGTTTGTGATGTGATCAAAATAAAGAGGATGTGATCAAAATTTAAAATTTGAATTTTAGGTGATGTGATGATTTCTTATATCCAATATCTCATTCCTCAATTTCTCATACCCTATATACAATCTATATAAACATCACACCCAATTACACATAACCAAAACCAAATTCTCTTATCCAATATCTCTTATCCATTATCTCTTATCCAAAATCTCTTATACAACAATACCCATGATAACATCCCTATTATACAACAATACACATAACCAAATTCTCTTATCCAATTTCTCTTATCCAAAAACCCATGATAACATCCCTGTTTTATAATATAGATGTGTAAAATGTAGAAGTATACAAGACCCGTCAGGCCAAGCCATAGACGAAAACAGAATCAGGAGAGGTAGGGAAGCAATCACCAAGTACAAGAATAGCCCAACGCAAAGACTAACCTAAATCAAGGGGGAAAAGAGGAAAAATATGTAGCTTGGGTAAACCCCAATTATCAAAAATAGAGGAGACCACATGATCCAACTCCTCCACATCAAAAGTGGGAAGGGAGGTCACCACATACGAAGACACCTTTGCAAGGACATGGACTTTTGAAAGTGCCTTGGCAAGAAAAATGCAAGCCTCCTTCCATATATGCCAGACTACCACGGAGAGCACCAGTTTACTAAGCCGACCAAAAGCACGGGTCTTCCCTTTCAATCCAAACCGCGCAGGAGAGAGGTGGCCACATGGAGCGTATAGAGTAGGAGGGAGCCCCAGCTTGAGCTTAGCAGCAGCCCAGATGTAACTACTAAATTTGCAACGAAAGAAGAGATGGAGGGCTGACTCCTAGTAAGAAGATCACATCACACAAGTAGGGGATACCATGACATCTCTACAGAGAAGACGATTACTGGTGGGCAAGTTGTAGGAGAGAGCATGGAGAAGAGTGGGGGAGAACTTTGGAACGTTCCCAGGAAACCATACTAAACCATGCAGATAGTAGGGAGGGGAGCTTTCCCTAGTGGCCGACCAAGCAGAGCGAAGAGTGCATCCCACCCAATAGTCCCACTCATAATAATCAGGGCTGCCCTCCAGGGAGATCGGGCAGAATAGTCCAATGTGGGGGGGGGCAAGATGTCTGGCAGGCACTAGTTGGAGCCATCCCAGCAGTCAGTGACACAGAGGTGGATCAGAGAGGGAGGTGGTGGGCAGAGGCGGGCTAAAGTGCCATAGGGGAGCCAAGGGTCGAACCACAAGGAAGTCGAGGCACCGTCCCCACAATATGCCATTGGCTAGCGGCAGCTACGTCGCAGCATATGAGAATGTGCTTCTAGTTATTAGAATCAAGGAGGCTCAGAGTACACTGAAAGAGAAGGGTAAGCTTCAGATTGGTGGCCCTCTTTTCTGAGGATATATAAAGACACACACACACACACACACACACACACACAGACACAGATATGTGTGTGTGTGTGTGTGTGTGTGTGTGTCTTCATTAATACTTGATAAAGTCCTAAGGCTTAATGCGAGGTCAAACATATATAGAGATATAGATCACAATCATGAAAACATGTTTTGGCCAGTTGAAGCATAAGTCTGAAACAGTTCATACTCGTATATGCATTAAGATACGACATCGATGTACTGGATAGACTATTATATTTCTGTCGTCACCAACTGTCGGTGGCGATGATCTCATGATCGTTTGATTTGGAAAAATTGGAGAAGAGACACATGTACTCATTAGAGAATGAGTACATTAAACGACCTAATGAGAGCTCTCGCATGGTGGCATATACCGATCTATCAATGGTAGCTCTCAGTGATGACATTCAAGCTGATTATCTAACTTGATGTCACTGTATGAGCCTGTGCATGAACGATATCACTTAGATTTCTGACATAGCTTCGAGGCAAGGCCTGTCGAAAGGTCTTTGGTTGGGTGGCACTTAGAGAGCAAAAGGGGAGTAGTGGCTGACATAATGATTTGTCTTTACTGGTATTCGGGTTAGTGTCGTAGAGGTAGTATAGTCCGTAGTGAAATCCTTGGCCGAGGTATGTTGGATGGTATTCAACAATGACAAGCTAAGACCGAACGATACTAACCTGATCGTGGAGCTATTCGGGATTGACAATCAACTATATTCTAGGCTTCTCATCGACATAGTTATGATGACGGGATTAAAACAGTGGCATTCATTGCTGGCATAGCTAGGGTAGTTCAAACAACACATATGTCAAAGGGACAGACCATATAAGGATGATACCAAATTAGGGATGGCACATGCTGCTCGCGGTCACTATCGTCAGGGGTTATGAGTCCCACCAATAGCAGGGTCAGGCTGTAGGGTCTCACAAAGGCTGGGATCTTGCAAACTAAATCATCGCAATGTGTTTGCGAAGGAGGTTTTGGTCACATATGATATGATATGAAAATCGAGCTATTTAAAATAGCATAAGAAAATCCATTAATGGAAACCGGGTTTGGAGCATGCTCAAACCTAACTACTTTAGCTCAAAAGTAGGCTCAGGCTAAGCCCGGGCCATAGGCTCGGGTGGGATTGGGTTGCATGCGAGCATGGGCTCAGGTGCAACCCAAGCAAGGTTGGGCTCAATCCATTAAGTTGGGGGTTTGGTAGTGGGCCATCTTTGAGTAGTGGGCCATCTTTGACAACAGATTTGAAGGGTCATATGACCTCGAAAATGGGTGCTATCAATTTCTATATGCCCTCGGTATGAAGCTCTTTGAGATGAGATCTTAAATGGCTTCTGGTATTACCTAAGAAGGAGAAACATCGGATATGACTTTGGAGAAATGATTGGCTCACCCTATAAATAGGAGTCAATCCCTTTCCTCCAATACAAAAAGCTTCGCCATAATTTTTTTAATCAAAAGTGCTCTTCAAATTTGAGAGAGCATACCTTGATCTGAAAGCTGCAAAATTTAGTTCTACAACCTTTTTCCTCTATACTCCTATTTCAAGTTCTGGCATGACTTGAAGGGAGATCGGATCTGATCCGAAACTTGGTGGTGATTCCAATCGAGGTGAAACTTTTTAGGCCAAGTGGTCGCTTGTTGACGAGGTGTCGGATCGCTTTCGGAAAATTGCTCCGAATGAATTGTTTTTGCAACCACAAGAACAAAGGTATACTCTTTATTAGAGTAGCTAATTTCTCCTAGATTATAATAGTAGTTTAATAGATTTATCCATAAGAGGATGGTTTGGCCAACTCCTGCATAGTAGAGATCTTGCATATGTTTTGTTTTTCCATAGGGTTCTTCAATAAAAATGTGATTTTTATGCTTTTTATGCTTCAACTCCCCTCCCACATCTGTTAAGCCTTGGGCTAGATGATAAAAACCCCCTATGTTTTCCTCTGCAAAACCCTTCAAGACTAACAAGGTCCCCAGCCTGGGATGGGGGTTTGATCTCCCACCCATCGTGGTGCTCTACCACGAGAGCTTGTAAGTAGGGCTTTAATGACCGACCATGTCTCCACGTAGAGCTTGGCCAGGCCGATCTGTGGAATTATGAAAAGCTAATTTTCCCAATAGAGCTGTGCCTGGAGCTCAGCCATGCCAACCTCTGAAGCTATCCTCGGATGTCTACCACTGAGGTAGCTTTATAGCACGTTGCTACTATGGTGTCAACCTCATGTGTAACCAATATGGTTGTCTTTAAATATCATGACCTTTAAGGAGCTGACAGTGGGTGTAACCACTAGGGTTGTCCCTATGAAGTATAGTTGTTACGGAGTCGACATGTGTAGAGGTCATTCTTGTAGAGCGTATCTATTAGGGAATTGACTTCGGGTGTAACCGTTGTTGGGGATCCTGAGATGGCAAACAAACACTAGAGGAGGTTGATTAGTGTTTCTTAAAAATTAAGCTAAACTAAAAATAATCATCTAGTGTTGTCAAAGTCTCTTAAGAGAGTTATCCCTTAAGTACTAAATCGATACACAAATCTACTTGCAATAGAGAGTTAGAGTTATGCAACCGAAGTTAAATCACAGTAAATTTCAAGTAAGGAAAATGTAGAGACAAATTAACAATTGCAAACACAATGATTTTTATCCTGGTTCACCCACCCATGGGATACATACAGTCCCCAAGCACTATGGGATTTTCCACCATCAAGCTCTTAACCAAAGAGAGCAACCATGCCTCAAAATAGAGGGCATCTACACATCGTCTAGCTCCTCTTGCTAGGAAATTCCAAACACAACAAAATAACCTCTTCTCCAAAGAGGACATCACTTGATGTTTTTTACAATAATTGAAATACAACCAATAAAAAGAACTCACCACCACACTGAATGTGGATTTACATACCTCTTGAGATAGTGATGATGTTACAACTTCCTATATCCAATAGTGTTGGGGCTTTAAGTGAGAAAGTGGCAATAAGACAATCTTCCTTTGATCGTAAAGAAAATGGAATTGAAACACAAAGAAGATAAAGGGACACTATTTGTATCACTCTAAAAAATAATCAAGATTAAACTTGTAAGAAGTGATTTCAAGTGATGGCCAAGAATTTCGCTTAAAATCTTTTGAGAATGAAATTAATTTGGCCAAGAGAGTTGGAGAAAAAATGTATTGAATGCTTATAAAACACAAAAATATTGATCATTAATTGTGGCAAAAAATACAACCATCTCCAACAATTTATAGGGGATTAAACCATTCAAAACTGTTCTTAAAATGCCCTTACAACGGCTAGAAAAACACATTCCATAATATACGAAATTATGTTTCTTCTTATCGTCAAGCCATAGTAGCGACTACAGTTCACTTGGTAGTCGAATCCCAGAAGAGTGATAGTTGACTACCAGATCAACTATAGCTGGCTTTGAGCAAGAGAGAATTCACCCTCTTCCCAGTACATAGTAGTCGGCTACTATAGTAAAAGTAGTCGGCTATCATAAAGATACATCGGAAAATTACTCAAAATTGTTCAAGGAATCACTTTAAATATATTCAAAACATTTTCAAAATATTTTGTGAGTTTAGTATAATGTTTTAAAACTTTTCTAAGTGTGTGATGCTCCAAAACTAAGGTCTACATAAAATCTAAGGACATGAATGAAATTACGTCAATGTTACCCATCATATTGGCTTCTTGATGCTCTTTAATTTTTCATCTTAATGTCTTATTCTCTTTTGCTCCTTTGACCTTAGATGAGCTCTCACACTTCTTCTTCTTCATTCCATTGAATGTCTTGGTCTTTGAGTGTCCTTTGATCAGGCTCCAATGCTTCATATTTAGTTCTACATGGCAAGTTGACTTTTCCTTCACTTCTTTGACTTTGACTTTGAACTTCCTATTTGATGTGGCTATTTAATTTCTACACACTTGAAAATGATCATTCATTTGCTTGATCATCTTTAAAATATAATTATGGGTGTCTCAATATCCAACTTTCTCCCCCTTTTTGGTGATGACAAACAAATGATATAAAATGACCAAATAATATGAAATTCACATAATTTATTTACTCCCTCTACATCAATGCATGATTGATATGGAGAAGTTACTTCCCCTACATTAATGCTCGTCAGAGATAAGTTGTAATGAAACATAATTTCCATATTATTTATCAAGTGTGTGTGAAATGAGTTCAAATCTATAAATATGAGTCATGAATTATAATTCCAACAGTAACCATGTGTCAAGCACATGAAGTATGAAGCATATCAAAATCATATGAGCATATACAACTAAGTGAGCATATACAACAAAGTCATGAATTTTATATGCATTTCACCTTATTTCTCTACCTTTGTCACATCAAAAAGTCAGAAAAATAATGTGAATTGTCTCAAATCAATACAATGAATGAGGCATAAACGTATTTTCAATTGTAATCAGATAGATATTAAAGGATAATCTCATAGATTATTAAAGTAGGATATCCATCAAATGAAGTCCAAAGCTCAACATAATCAAAATTTGTTCAATCAAGTCTTCAAGGAAAGATAAATCATAACACAATTCATGATAATGTCCAAACAACTAATTGCATAATCAAGATTTTCCACAAAGTGTGTCAAAAAAGATAATGAAAATTATTCAATACAATCCATAACATTGATTATAATTTTCCAAAAATAATTTCATACACAAGATTGCCACAAAATATTCAAGAAACCTTCATATATATCACATGATTCAAATGAACTCCCAAACAGACCATAATAGTAGCAAACCAAATTGTAGCAAAATATTACATCACCAAATGTTTTGCAACAATCATAAAGAAACATACATATAAAAACATCATAACAACCACACTCAATCTTACCAAAGAAAATATAACAATCTAACTAGGTGTAGCTTGGCCTCTAATCTTGTCCTTCAACTCAGCAATATCCTCTCGAATCTCATCAATCCTACCGTTAGAGACATCTATCCTCTCATAAAGTCCTTCTATCTTCACATTTAATCTAGAAAACAATTGTCGCATCTCTTACTTAAGATCTTGCTTAAACTCTTCAAGGTTGACAAGCAAGATGGATTGGTCAAAAGGATGAGGAGCAAAATGTGAAGTAGGCTGTGTGTAGGGGGTTGCTCCTTCTTCTTCTCTATATCAAATCTGTCCAATTTAATTTTATTGTTGCTATGAGGGCATCGACACATTTTGCTTGGCACTGAGATAGCACTGAATAGCTTTCAGATCTCTTAAATATGTTGTAGGACAGGATTAATTCAAGAATCATTGCCCTAGGCAATAGTGCACTCGTTGCTACATTATGAACATAATGCTTATCCTTATAGAACATTTTTCCAATGACTTGAGGGTTATTCATGAAAATTTTCCTGATTGTAGTTCCCTCGTTAGGTATGCCTAAAATTGCACCAAAAGTGGATGCACCTAGTCCAATGCGTGTATTGATGACATTGGTAGTGAACCTACGAGCAATGGGGTTGACCTCTAAATTTGTATAAGACAAATTAAAAAGTCGGGGATAGCATTTACAAGAGTCTTTAGTGGAGAATAACCCCTCAAGCCGATAAGCAAAAATATCTCTGATCTCGTATAATCCGAGATCATCAATTTTGACAAATCTCTCCGCAAGTATTATTTTCTAGCAATGTGTTGGTAGCGTGAAAGGAATCTATCATTATTCAAATAACGAATTATGAGCTCCTTTTATGAAATGGTTTGGGAGGATGTAGGTTGTGTGGGCTGAGAAGAAGAAGCTACTGATCTTTTCTTCTTGATGACAGGTCGTCTACTCTTGATGCAAATGCAACTAGATGATGCAAATGTATTTCAAAAAGAGATGAGATCAAATGTAATACCTAGCCAAGATTGAAACTTCACAGAGCTTACAAAATCCTTCTGAGATCGAAAGAAAACTGAAACTTTTTGAGGAAATTTTCATGTCCTTTCGGTTCTGAAATGAAGAGAGTGAGTTTAGGTGAAATATTAGTGTTTAGATAGAAAGAAGGATGATCATAACCATAGAATATGAAATGTAGGGCTAAGATCTGTAACGATCACATTCCGACCGTACGTATTTAGCGCGTAGTTGTGTTTCATGTGCATTTTATGTACTCGATTTTTTTTATTACCGTTTTCCGTAGCTCGGACTTGTCATCGGACCTCGTATTCACGACCCTCTCGGAGGCATGAGCGCCTCGTTATTTTCTTTGAAATTTTGGGGCGTCACCAAACGTATTTTCCTTATCTCATTACAATTTATAAAATATTTTTAATATAAATTTATTTATTACAAGGTTTGTGCGTTCTCTCCACTATAAACCAAACTATTAGTTAATATCTACTTTAAACCCCTTAACTTATAATTCCTATTTAACATTAACTAACCTTGATATTACTAATTCAATATTTCATTAGTTTTTGAAAACTGAACGTGGGGAATCAAATCAAAACAACAACCTTATTAACTTTTTAACCACATTTTTTTCTTCCTCGTCTCTTGCAACAAAACCCACACTTTTCCCCTTAAAATCTTCAACCGTACCCACTACCCCATCTGAACTGCCTCCCCCAGGATTTTCTCTCCCCACGTGGCCTCTCTCCCCAAATTTCCCTTCCCCACGTGAATATCTCCCCTCCTATTCTATTATATAGTTTCTGCTAGGGTTTTTTTAGTTTTCAGCCTTCAATTTCTTTTCCAAACAACAGAACCCCAACAATTTTCCAGACTAAAACCCGAGAGCACCTTCCCTAGGCTCTTAAGCAACATCGCTATGCCCTTCACCCCTCAACCCACGCCGGCGACGTCGACGAGCCTGCGCTCCGCCCTCTCGCCGTCAGAGAGTGCACGTTGTCGCCCAGGCCGGCCATCTCTTCTCCGGACCCCCCCCCCACGCATCCAGCCTCCGCCTACCTTATTCGCCATCGACCCGAGCTTCACCGCCCCTCTCCAAGCTCCGTTCAGCCACCCCAGGCCACGTCGCCATCTGCACACCTTCGCTCCCGCAGCGCCTACCGCCTTCGACTCGCCGGCGATCTGTTCTCCGCCTTGCCTGCCTGAGGACCCCGCCATCCGGAACCCCACGTTTTGCGGCCCTACTGACCGCACGTGCCACCATGAGTCACTCGTCGAGCTTCGACGACGCATCACCGGCTAGAGCTTTGGCCTGCCTCGCACTGCTGCTGGGTCGACCGCTGTCGCCAATAGATCCGAGCCCTGCCTCCCCCTGCAACCACAAGGCAACGTTTTTATAAAAATGTGAGTGATATAACTGTAGTTGCATATGATATTATTAGTAAGTAAATATTATTATATGTATACCTGTAAGATTCCACCACCTGTAAAATAATTACATATATAATTTAGAGCTTGTACGTTTTAAAATCTGTGATATGTTTTACTTGTTACATCATAGAGTGAGTGTGATATATATAGGTAGGAGTTTTTAAAGCATGAACAGTATAGACTCTAATTTTTCCCATGCTTGAACAATAACATAGTACTGTGGTATGTCAGTTGAATACATGATGTGTCTATATATATATATATATAATGAGCAGTAACACTTTTAGTTTTAAGTTATAAAATTTGTGATAGGTTACTTTAGTTTTGTTAGTAAGTGAGTACAAATAAGAGAACAATAACTTTTAGGCATAAACAGTACCCTATTGGATGAAGTTATATTAATAAGTAAATTTTTAGAATGATATATGAACAATGTTTTATATGTGAATTTTATGTTTTCCTCGACTTAAGGTTAATCTAATGATGCAGATGTAATACATCTTTCATGCGACCCGTTGCCGCTTTCAGACCCGACGTCCGATCAACGTTCAAACGCCGTAAAGGTTAGTCCCCTAACGTGTAGTAAGAACCCACCCGTAGCAAAACATAAAACCTAATCTAAAATTTGTCAACGTAAACTAAAGTTATTTTTTGCTTCTTTTAAACGTCGTCCACTGTAGAAAATCGACCATCGGACATTTTTTTCTGTGCATATAGGGTAGTGGTCGATCTAGGCTGACAAGAACACCAAAACGTGACTCCGATGATTTGGGTAGTCCCGACAACCTAGAAACAAAACCTAAATTGGATTAATGTAAAACGCGACCTGACACCGTCGCCGTGACACTGTTTCAGACGGACGACCGCAGACGAGACGCCTGGACGAGACGCCCCGGACGGACGACACACTCGCCATCACAGGCAAGTGTACCCACTTGCGTTTTTGACCGTGCTTGGTCTTAAATTGTTAGAACTGTTAGGATGTGACTGTATAGAACCGGACGTGAAATGATAGCGTCCGGATCACCATGACGACTTAGACTTGACGACGAAGTCTAAGTCTGATGAACAACAACTTGTGACACCGTAGTATTATCTTGTGTGTGCGTGCGTGTAGACACCCTAGAATAACTTTCCCTACACTTGTCATGTCGTGTCCTGTTACACAAAAAGCCTTCGGGCGTTTCAGATGCTCTCCTTGCGGGAGTGATCTCCGTGATACAAAAAGCCTTCGGGCGTTTCAGATGCTCTCCTTGCGGGAGTGATCTCCGTGATACAAAAAGCCTTCGGGCGTTTCAGATGCTCTCCTTGCGGGAGTGATCTCCGTGATACAAAAAGCCTGCGGGCGTTTCAGGTGCTTCCCTAGCGGAAGTGATCTCTGTACTTCTTGTCCTGAGTTCCTGGGTTTGGGGTAGGGTTGAGCGTGCACACGGGGAGAGGGTCTGATCCCCCTCAACCCGTAAGGCGTGAACCCTTCGTGTCTCACGTGTCGTGTCCTGTCCATCTTGTCTTGTCTAGTTCCGTCTTGTCCTGACACCTTTAGGATAGTCCCGTAGTCGGTAGCACACGCTACGACTACTGCCTGCTACGCTTTACTTTCCTGCTATGTTACTTCTTTTGTTACTTTGTTGTAACCCCAGCATGCTAATCAACCAGTAAAACGATGTTTAATAGTTCAGTACACTTGCAGTAGAGTCTAACCCTTTTTGTAGACTTTACCTGACGTACAGTTCCTCTCTTTTGGGTGCTGTACGTCAAGTGTTGAGCCAGAGTTCGTGGACGAGGCAGACTTACCGGAGTACGTGGAGCTGTGGACGTCGACCCAGAGTACGTGCCTGACGAGGACCAGACCTCGAGGTCTTTTTAGTCGTCACTTTCAGAGGTTACTGCTTTTAGTTTGCTTTTAGATAGTTTGTTGCCATGCTTAGGCTTCTTTTTAGACTTTGTACTCGCTGGATATTATATCTCTAATTTAATGAACGCCATTTCCTTTCTGTACTTCCTATTGTTCCGAATTTTATTAATGCAAGAACATGAAGTTTTCTTTAAAATGGTACCCCCCCTACAGACGCTTATTGGGTCAGAGCTTCTCAGCTCTGGCCTAAGCGGGCCTTAGTCACGCTTCGCCTCCGTCGTTTTGGGAAGCGGGGCGTGACAGGTTTTAGTGGTGGCCCATGCAGGTCATGCAAAAGTTCGGAACAATAAGAGTACCGCATTCATTTAATATCCATGTGCAAGTCTAAATTAGGTCTCCCAGTTTTAGATGGTAAAAAGACTTAGATAGACACCCAAGTTTGATAGTCTGACGCCTTGGTTAAGATTTAGTCATCCCCGTCCTAGAATATCTTAGTAGCCCCACTTGACTCTGACCGTGTTAGATTTCTAGAGCTCTTCTTTTAGTCGTTCGCTCGGGACCATCGACTTCGGGCCCAGCAGAACTAACCTTGAATCTCTTAGGAACCTTCCCATTAGATCCTGGTTATAGTCTAGCTCATTAGGAAATCTTAGTGCCGAGCTCTCCTGATCTTTAGACGACACGATAATTAGAATCCCTGACTTCTAGCGTCTACCTGATCATTACCCTTTCGTGTGACCGACTGTAGAATTCCATCGTAGCTTCGTAAATCGTATCCTAAGTGCATCCATCATACGATCATTTCCTTTTCTCTTGATTCACGTGATCGTTTCCTGACGATCATCGCAGATCCTTCGAATCTTTCTCCTTGCCAATTTTGCCTCCTCTAATAGTATTTTCGAAATTCCTTATTAAGTCCTTCGCACAGCTTAATTTCTTTGAAACCCTCTTGGAATTTTCGTTGTTACTATCTCGTACTTATTTTCAAAATCGTTATCTTTCATATTTCGGTTTTTAAATTGCTACCATTTTGAGAATTCAATATTTCGTTTTTTTTCCTAAACTACGAAATTTATTTCTAACCATTTACCGTACGAACTTTTAGAATATTTTCTAAACCAAAGAGAACCTTAAATTTCTTTTTATATATAACAGCCCTATGTTCATCATGCTCGTACTTCAAGAATCTTTGTTTAAACTTATTTTCATTTGCAAAACAATCGCTACCGCACCCTACTTTTATTTCTTTCATCCAACTCTTTTCCAAATTGTAATAAATTTTTTCCATCTGCTCATTTTTTCCCTACATATTTTTTTATAAGTATAAAGTATACGATATCATATTTTACACGTAAATCTCCTTCATCTATCTAGTTATTCTGAGAAATATTTTGTCTCATCCAACCAACTATCTCCTTACCCCGTCTTATTTGGACTCGTTCTTTCCGATTTATTTTGTTACACTTTTGGTTTCTGTTTCCCTTATTTTGTGTAGACATTAGTCCTGGTAGTTGTCTATGTTTTCTCCAGTTTAGTAGTGGGCCCTTTGGTTTGGGATGTCGTTGTTGTGCATGAGTATAGGTAGAGTGTGTAGACCTGTATGAGTGTGTTATCTCTAGGATCCTGATGTTTGCCACTTGTGTCTTGGATGTGTACTCAGTGTTAACCGTGATACGCTTGAAGTTGACTAAATGATGGTATTCATATAGGTGTGAATAGCGTCATAACAGGCAATTCCTTAGACTTAGTCTCTCGTATTATGGTATGACTTATCTTTGGCTGCATATGATTGTATCAAAATTTTTGTTTTCGTTAAAACCAAATCTTTAAAGTTTTGAAACTAGCCCACGAGATCACAACCCACCTACCCTCTCTCATCCAGTACCACAACTCCACACGTTTTTCCCATATGTTTAAAAAAACGAGGTGTCCAAGACTTATTTATAATACCGATGTGTGAAGGACCCAATGGAGAACTCTAATTGGATGAAATTATGTATAGGGAGATGAGTACTTAATCGATCTGAAACTTGGACGAGTGGTAGATAGGAGTAGCTATGAAGTATAGTATGAGTTAGGGTGATCATGAGAATGAGTAGAACATTTGAAGCATCAAGACTTGATTATCGAGTTGATGTGAGGAGACCTTGGGAATAACACGACATGTTGAGATAAATGGATGGTTAGGTAGCCAGATTTAATATTGGTTGGGATTAGTTATAGTGAGTAGGATAAGATGTGATTTTGATAGTAAAATTATTTGGCGGATAAATTTATGAGAAGAAATGACGAAGCATGTATGGAGGACAAGGCGATTGTTGATTTGGGAAAGGTGTTATAAGATAGACAAAGTTTTGTCTTAAATTGGTGATTGGCTAGAACATCTTTTTAGCGATTGATTAATATTGGGAAGAGATTGGGAAATTTAAGGATGTTATGGAGCGACGATGTTTAGTGGAGTGGTATGGTATCAGAAGATGATTATTATTTTTATGAGAACTTGGAGTTGGAAATTGGAACGGAAGTGATTAGTCTATAGTTAAGTGTTAAGATATGAGTTTAGTCGTAGCAGCATCCAGTGAAAAGACGAGTAATGATGAATTGTTGTGGAACGCTGGTTGAAGTTGTAGGATTAGCGATCTTTATGTTGAATATGGGAGTTGCGGGTATAAGGGTATATAGATAGTATTATTATTAGTATAAGAGATTCTGAGGGCAGAATCATTTCTAAGGTGGGTAGAATGTAACGGTCACATTCCGACCGTACGTATTTAGCGCGTAGTTGTGTTTCATGTGCATTTTATGTACTCGATTTTTTTATTACCGTTTTCCGTAGCTCAGACTTGTGATCGGACCTTGTATTCACGACCCTCTCGGAGGCGCGAGCGCCTCGGTATTTTCTTTGAAATTTTGGGGCGTCACCAAACTTATTTTCCTTATCTCATTACAATTTATAAAATATTTTTAATATAAATTTATTTATTACAAGGTCTGTGCGTTCTCTCCACTATAAACCAAACTATTAGTTAATATCTACTTTAAAACCCTTAACTTATAATTCCTATTTAACACTAACTAACCTTGATATTACTAATTCAATATTTCATTAGTTTTTGAAAACTGAACGTGGGGAATCAAATCAAAACAACAACCTTATTAACTTTTTAACCACATTTTTTTCTTCCTCATCTCTTGCAACAAAACCCACACTTTTCCCCTTAAAATCTTCAACCGTACCCACTACCCCATCTGAACTGCCTCCCCCAGGATTTTCTCTCCCCACGTGGCCTCTCTCCCCAAATTTCCCTTCCCCACGTGAATACCTCCCCTCCTATTCTATTATATAGTTTCTGCTAGGGTTTTTTTAGTTTTCAGCCTTCACTTTCTTTTCCAAACAACAGAACCCCAACAATTTTCCAGACTAAAACCCGAGAGCACCTTCCCTAGGCTCTTAAGCAACATCGCTATGCCCTTCACCCCTCAACCCACGCCGGCGACGTCGACGAGCCTGCGCTCCGCCCTCTCGCCGTCAGAGAGTGCACGTTGTCGCCCAGGCCGGCCATCTCTTCTCCGGACCCCCCCCCCCCACGCATCCAGCCTCCACCTACCTCATTCGCCATCGACCCGAGCTTCACCACCCCTCTCCAAGCTCCGTTCAGCCACCCCAGGCCACGTCGCCATCTGCACACCTTCGCTCCCGCAGCGCCTATCGCCTTTGACTCGCCGGCGATCTGTTCTCTGCCTTGCCTGCCTGAGGACCCCGCCATCCGGAACCCCACGTTTTGTGGCCCTACTGACCGCACGTGCCACCATGAGTCACTCGTCGAGCTTCAACGACGCATCACCGGCTAGAGCTTTGGCCTGCCTCGCACTGCTGCTGGGTCGACCGCTGTCGCCAATAGATCCGAGCCCTGCCTCCCCCTGCAACCACAAGGCAACGTTTTTATAAAAATGTGAGTGGTATAACTGTAGTTGCATATGATATTATTAGTAAGTAAATATTATTATATGTATACCTGTAAGATTCCACCACCTGTAAAATAATTACATATATAATTTAGAGCTTGTACGTTTTAAAATCTGTGATATGTTTTACTTGTTACATCATAGAGTGAGTGGGATATATATTGGTAGGAGTTTTTAAAGCATGAACAGTATAGACTCTAATTTTTCCCATGCTTGAACAATAACATAGTACTGTGGTATGTCAGTTGAATACATGATGTGTCTATATATATATAATGAGCAGTAACACTTTTAGTTTTAAGTTATAAAATTTGTGATAGGTTACTTTAGTTTTGTTAGTAAGTGAGTACAAATAAGAGAACAATAACTTTTAGGCATAAACAGTGCCCCATTGGATGAAGTTATATTAATCAGTAAATTTTTAGAATGATATATGAACAATGTTTTATAGGTGAATTTTATGTTTCCCTCGACTTAAGGTTAATCTAATGATGCAGATGTAATACATCTTTCATGCGACACGTTGCCGCATTCAGACCCGACGTCCGATCAACGTTCAAACGCCGTAAAGGTTAGTCCCCTAACGTGTAGTAAGAACCCACCCGTAGCAAAACATAAAACCGAATCTAAAATTTGTCAACGTAAACTAAAGTTATTTTTTGCTTCTTTTAAACGTCGTCCACTGTAGAAAATCGACCATCGGACATTTTTTTCTGTGCATATAGGGTAGTGGTCGATCTAGGCTGACAAGAACACCAAAACATGACTCCGATGATTTGGGTAGTCCCGACAACCTAGAAACAAAACCTAAATTGGATTAATGTAAAACGCGACCTGACACCGTCACCGTGACACTGTTTCAGACGGACGACCGCGGACGAGACGCCTGGACGAGATACCCCGGACGGACGACACACTCGCCATCACAGGCAAGTGTACCCACTTGCGTTTTTGACCGTGCTTGGTCTTAAATTGTTAGAACTGTTAGGCTGTGACTGTATAGAACCGGACGTGAAATGATAGCGTCCGGATCACCCTGACGACTTAGACTTGACGACGAAGTCTAAGTCCGATGAACAACAACTTGTGACACCGTAGGATTATCTTGTGTGTGCGTGCGTATGGACACCCTAGAATAACTTTCCCTACACTTGTTATGTCGTGTCATGTTACACAAAAAGCCTTCGGGCATTTCAGATGCTCTCCTTGCAGGAGTGATCTCTGTGATACAAAAAGCCTTCGAGCGTTTCAGATGCTCTCCTTGCGGGAGTGATCTCCGTGATACAAAAAGCCTTCGGGCGTTTCAGATGCTCTCCTTGCGGGAGTGATCTCTGTGATACAAAAAGCCTGCGGGCGTTTCAGGTGCTTCCCTAGCGGAAGTGATCTCTGTACTTCTTGTCCTGAGTTCCTGGGTTTGGGGTAGGGTTGAGCGTGCGCACGAGGAGAGGGTCTGATCCCCCTCAACCCGTAAGGCGTGAACCCTTCGTGTCTCACGTGTCGTGTCCTGTCCATCTTGTCTTATCTAGTTCCGTCTTGTCCTGACACCTTTAGGATAGTCCCGTAGTCGGTAGCACACGCTACGACTACTGCCTGCTACGCTTTACTTTCCAGATATGTTACTTCTTTTGTTACTTTGTTGTAACCCCAGCATGCTAATCAACCAGTAAAACGATGTTTAATTGTTCAGTACACTTGCAGTAGAGTCTAACCCTTTTTGTAGACTTTACCTGACGTACAGTTCCTCTCTTTTGGGTGCTGTACGTCAGGTGTTGAGCCAGAGTTCTTGGACGAGGCAGACTTACCGGAGTACGTGGAGCTGTGGACGTCGATCCAGAGTACGTGCCTGACGAGGACCAGACCTCGAGGTCTTTTTAGTCGTCACTTTCAGAGGTTACTGCTTTTAGTTTGCTTTTAGATAGTTTGTTGCCATGCTTAGGCTTCTTTTTAGACTTTGTACTCGCTGGATATTATATCTCTAATTTAATGAATGCCATTTCCTTTCTGTACTTCCTATTGTTCCGAATTTTATTAATGCAAGAACCTGAAGTTTTCTTTAAAATGGTACCCCCTACAGACGCTTATTGGGTCAGAGCTTCTCAGCTCTGGCCTAAGCGGGCCTTAGTCACGCTTCGCCTCCGTCGTTTTGGGAAGCGGGGCGTGACAAGATCTCTTCTATCATGTGGATTTGAGTCATAACTTTCCAATACGAAGTGGATATGTACTCAAGATGCTCAAAACAAACCTGCAAACCTGTAAATAAATCAAGAAAATCGAAATAGATCGGTAGAAATAGTCAGATATCTTCATAAGTGTAGCCGACTATCTCCAATACTGTAGTCAGCTACTTTTGGAACAGAGGCTTGGTCCAAAATATAGTCAGCTACCGTACTGCAAGTAGTTGGCTACAGTGTTTAAAGTAGTCGAATTTCAGCTGAAGACTTTCAGCTCAAGCTCAAACAACTCTCCTCTCTCTCATCTAAATTCTAAGGGTTTCTAATCATACATCGTAATACCCTGTTTTCATATATACAAGTATTATACTATTTACTTTTTGTATCATATATATATATATAATAATGTGCGGATTTCATGGAGAGGGCGATTCCGAGGAGTATGGGAAACTAGCAATGGTGGCAGATCTTCAAATGGGATTGAAGGCAAGGGGAATTCCGGCAATGGGAACTCTGGCATCGGAGATGATTCCGGCAAGGGGTATGAAGGTAAGGGGAACGATGGTGACGTCGGTAATGGGAATGATCAGGTTGAAGGCAAGAATGGATGTCAAAGTGTCTCTTACGGTAAGAACAAGAATTTTCTCAACAAGGGAGTTTCATTTGGCAAGGTTGATCATGCTCCAGATCATAGATCATCTCGGCCTAGAGGTTTCAGGAGAGGTTCCTATTTCTCTTCATATCAGGGCCATAGAAAGCAATCTGTTTCTACAATTCGGAACCATACATCTCATAAACTAAGGCATAAGATGCCTGATAGAATGCCCGTAAGACCACCGACATCTATTTAGATTAATCCTTCAGTCGGAAAGAAATCATGGGTGGACATCTGTGCCACACGTAGAAAATATGCAGGCCCCTTGGTGATGACTCATATTCCTTCCTCCATCATTGAGGAAGGTGTGGTGAAGGTGAGGGTTGCAGATTCATTGGTTGAAGTTGGTGCTTCTAGGTGGCAGAATACACTGGTCGGGTATGTTCTAGGTGACGTTCCATATTTTGGGCAGATTTAAGCCTGGACGGAAAGGTTATGGCGTATTAAAGGTGGTCTCCGAATTTTCTCTCGTGAAAATGGCTTCTTTTACTTCAAATTTGAAAATGAAGATGATCGAGATGATATCCTGCATGGGGGGCCATGGCTCTTTGATGGTCGACTTGTGGTCCTTCAAAAATGGACGGAAACTACTCAACATGATCGGGATATCCTAACAGCTGTACTGGTATGGGTTCAATTCCATAATTTGCCTCTTCCGATGTGGACGATGGATATCATTAATATTATTGCTAGTGCAGTATGTGTCCATATTTGCCTTGACAAGGCTACTGCTAATCTAGATAGAATTTCTTATGCGCGATGCTTGGTTAAAGTTGAAGCTAAGAATGCTCTCCTGAAAAGTTTACTGATTGAGAGGGATGACTTATCGACAATTTCAGTAGAAATCAAATATGAAGGTGAACCCCCAAGATGTGGCGGCTGTGCCTGTTTTGGCCACCTGGACAACCAATGCCCTTTATCGGTCCAATCCCAAGAGCCCCCTTCAATCTAACTGGGGGGTCAATCTGATGCTGGCCAGGAAGTGAGACCTACTAAAGATGATTCCACTTTTGTGAATGCTGAAGAAATGAGTGATAAAAAAGATACAACCATATTTGTTAATGCTGAGGGGATCAGCTATGTTGATGGGGGATCAGCTATGTTCTATGGTTGAGTTAGCCCAGAACTCTCAGGATACTACCCAAACGAAATACAAAAACAAGCTACAAAAGGCCAACCTGATTTGTGCCAGTCTATTGCTAATGTCGAAAAACCATGGCAACTGCACCATATTGAAGATGGCGAATGAAGCTATTTGGCTACTCAGGACCCTAAAACTTTGGCCCAAGACCCTGTTGGGGTAGCAACTGTACCATTCGTAGAATTCGTGATTGGCACTGTTGCAGATGGTCGAAGTCACAACCCAAGTCCATCTCTCCTGCATCATGCTGATGACCCTGAACCGCCCACCGAACCAACCTTGTAAAATCTGGATTGGGATGATGAGCACACAGTGTTGAGAGAATTGGTGGTACAGACTAAAGGTAAATCACCCTCTGCACCCCCAATCTGAAATTAGACGGAGTATGAGGCTTGCTGTCTCGGCTAGTACTCCTCCAAGCTCCCAATGTTTGTAATGTCTGTCCTCTTCTGGAACACTCGGGGCCTCAATAATATATCGCATCAGGCGGATCTCAAATACATGATCCGTAAGCATAACCCATCAATTGTATGCCTTCTTGAAACCAAAGAGGATAGGATTTCTAAGTGTTTTCCAAAATACTGGTCATATATTGATAATAAGTCTCACCATAAAGGAGGCAGAATTCTAATTTATTTCAATACAACTATTTGGAGCTACTCGTCCATTTCGGTCTCCTCGCAGCACATGACTTCTATGTTCACTAATACGGCGGGCCTTGAAATGGGACTTACTGCAGTATAGGCTTTAACATTACGTAATCCAGAATTCCTCTCTGGTGTGATATTATTGCTGACTCTTTGATGCTTAATAATAAGCCATGGTTGGTTGGCGGTGACTTCAACTGCATTCGTTACACCAGTGAAAAAGTCGGTGGACATGCGGTTGATCCTCGTTCTATGGATGCATTCAACGCTTGCATCAGGATATGTCAGCTCATTGAGCTAAAAATTATTGGTCTTTGCATGATCTGGAACAATAGACATGTTGGTGCTTCACGCATAACGGCACGATTAGACAGAGTTCTTTGCAATGTTGACTGGATCAATCTTCTGCCTCATGCTTATTTTGAATACTCTCCAGCTGGCACTAGTGATCATGTCGGTATGCTCGTTTATCTCCATTCTAAGTTATCTTCCTTCCCCAAGCCATTTAAATTTTATAATTCCTGGACCTCTTTCCTCGGATACAATGAGCTTATATGTAACAATTGGGGGTCTCAATCGGGGGTGTCGGTAATGCAAAGGTTAGCCAACAACCTCAAACAATTAAAGGGTATGCTGAAAGGTTGGGCATCCAAGAACAGGAAAGCTATTAATACTATTACTTGCAGCCAGAAATTGGAGGCTTTACAGCATGATAAAAATTTGGCAGATACTGTATGGTTGCAAGAACAAGAGAAAAGAGCTTCCTTGAACCTTGCCCGCTCTTTGGATATAGAGGAGGAAGATCTAAGGCAGAAGAGCAGGCAAAATTGGTTATCAATGGGTGATAGAAATTCAAAAAAAAATTTACACTTCTATGAAGTACATGCACTGTCATAACAATCTGAGCCATCTGTTAATGCTAAAGGAGAGAGAAATTCTAGCTCTGATGAACTTAGAAAGGAAGCCCCTCTTTTCTACTTGAGGTTATATAATCAAGAAGACCACTGGAATGTGTTTCCAAATCTAATTCCCAAGCGTAAACTTACAACAGAGGCCACAAATTGGATGGATAGAAATGTTTCGGCCACAGAGATTAAGACTGCTGTTTTCCAAATTGGCAAGGACAAAGCACCAGGACCTGATGGCTTCAATGCCCACTTCTTCCAACATAATTGGCAGGTTTTTGGTAACGATGTTATTAATGGTGTCTCCTCTTTTTTTAAATCAGGCCGCATGCTTCCTCATATTTATCATACCTTCCTTATGCTTGTTCCTAAAAGTGCCAATGCTACGAGATTAAGTGATTACAGGCCTATTGCCTGCTGCAATGTTATCAACAAAATAATCAGCAAGGTCTTGTGTAACAGATTAAAAGATGTCATATGTGATCTTATATCTCCTAATCAGGCTGCATTTCTCAAAGACAGATTGCTTGCCCATGAGCAGATTCGTGACTTCAGCAATCTAATGGGAGCTGAGCTTGTATTAAACTGGACATTAGGAAGGCCTTCGACTGTGTGAACAGAGCATTTATTTTCTTCCTTCTTCATTAGATGGGATTCAGAGACAGGTTTATTAATTGGATATCAGAATGCATCTCTACTCCAATGTTCTCTGTATTAATTGAAGGGTCTCCAGAAGGTTATTTCTCGTCCAATAGAGGTCTCCCCCAAGGTGATCCTCTCTCCCCCTACCTCTTCATTCTTGTTATGGAGGCTTTATCCCTCCTCATGGCCAGAGCTAAATCCAGCCGATCTATTCTTACAATGCGAAGGTTTGGGTCTATTTCTCTTCTACTATTTGCAGACGACCTCCTTGTCTTCAGCCAGGCTAATCCCCGATCCATAAATGGGCTAAAGGATTTATTAATCAAATGTAATCTTCTTTCTGGTTTACAAGTTAATTGGAACAAGAGTTTTGCCGTATTTAGCAAAGGTGTTCATAATCCTGATGGCCTAGCTGATAGCCTTGGTATTAAAAAGGTTTCTTCCTTTAATACTTATTTGGGCCTGCCACTGGCTACAAATTATCCTAAAGCTTCCTTATTCAATCGGCTTGTGGATAAATGCAAAAAGATACTATTGGGTTGGTTATCCTCGCTACTGTCTACCTCTGGTGGTATAGAGCTGGTTCGCTCTGTCATTTATGGTATTGTCTCCTTCTGGATGCCAGCTTATTGTATTCCCCCTTCTATTAATCGTGCTATTACTACTGCTTACAAGAGGTTCATTTGGGGCAATCTTCACATCTGGGCTTGGAAGGATGTATGTGCTCCTAAGAGGGAAGGGGGTGTGGGGCTGAGACTTTTGGAAGATTTGAACATGGCATCTGGTGTTAGACTAACGTGGAGAGTGCTTGCCACAAATGGGGTTTAGGCTAATTATATAAGGAAGCATTATGATGCTATTGCCAGTGGTTTTTATACCACCAAGGCTAAACCCCCTCAATCCAGAACCTAGAAGTTCCTTCTTAGGTCCCGTAATATTTCTCGAAAGCTCATCAACGTACAGTTAGAGATGGTACCATAACCTCATTTTGGTACGATAACTGGCATCCAAAGTGACCACTACATCTCCTGCAGACTCCATCGCCTGGCACGGAATCATTTTGCATCAGTGACTATTGGTCTCCAAGTGGCTGGAAGGAAGATCAGCGCACCCGACCTTTGTCCTCTATCCTACGGCCTATTTCCCTATCACATGGGCCTGACAGTTGGGCGTGGATACCTGGGGCAAATTGCTCCTCCAAGCAGCTTGGGAAGGGGGCAGATTTGTAAGACCTCCCTTTAAATATTATAGAGCTGTCTGGCATAAACATCATGTGCCCAAGTGGTCCATTTGCTTGCTTCGGTCTATTCAAGATAAGCTACCAACTAAAGAGAACTTATACATGTGGGAATCATTCAGGAAAAGTCTTGTGTCCTATGTGATGGCCACCCATCTGAAAGCATCAATCACCTCTTTTTTGAATGTGATTACTCTTGGTATATTCTCAGTAGGAGTCTTCTTTAACTAGGGTACTCCGAAAATGTCCCGTCAACTCTGGCAAGTACCTGTGATCTAATTCTCTCTCGTTATAATGCTTCTGATCTAGTTGGGGTGCTGGCCAAAGCTGCTTTGGCGAGCATGGTATGGCATTTTTAGAAGCAGAGAAACAAGAGAATATTTGAGCGGCTCAAGCTAGGGAAAACCTTCTTATCTGAGGACATAGAGGCTGATGTCGTGCTATCCATGTGCAATATGGATATTGATGATGCTACAGATACTAGCCCTTTGCCAACTGGGGATTTATTGATGCTGGTTAACCAGTCTCACATACTGTTTTCTTTGTTGTTCATTTGTTTCATATGTTAATTTTGGAACGACTAGTAGAATAGATGCTAATAGGATGTAGTGGGTGACGACACTTGTGTCATATCCCTACTCTTTCTATTATCTTTTGCTTCTAACTAGCATTGATTCTTTGTACATTTCTTTAGATTTTAATAAAGACTGCCTTTTGCTCATCATATATATATATATATATATATATATATATATATATATATATATATATATATATATATATATATATATATATATATATATATGTGTGTGTGTGTGTGTGTGTGTGTGTGTGTGTGTGTGTGTGTGTATTATACATTTGACAGCGATTTTTGAATCCTAGGGCTGACTAGAACAAGCTGACTAGGACAAACAGATTGATAGAAAAACGGTTTGGATTTAGTCTTGGGAAATCAACGGTTGAGATGAGATTTTTGTGTAAAGTTTTGAGGGGAAACTTTTGTATTTGGGGGGGGGACGTGTGGGAGAAAACCAAGTTATCTTCCCTTATTTAATATTCTTTATAAAAATCATGTTGAACCGTCAATCTCTATATTTTCTGGGGAATGATGGCTCTGGGGGGCCACCTGCTCATCAGGGAAACTGAGAAGATGATGCCACCTTATCGATCTGCGGTAGTGGCAAAACGCAAAGCGACCACCTCATCGATCTGCGGGAAAACATTTGTAAGGGAATAAAAACAAAACTCTCATCGATCCTAGGGGCAGACAGCCAGGCTTGGGCTGGATCAAATGGGGCTGAGGGTTTTAGTGAGGAGGCGGGAGACCAGGGAGAGTAGGGTGAATCCGCAGCCGAAGAAAAGGGAGCGGATGTCAGTGGATGCCCTCGGTGGAACGATGGAGGTGGAATGCACATGACATGGCATTGGCAAGCTCGAAGGAGGGGATATCAATGGTGGTGGTGCCAGCGCCATTGCCGAGATGTTGGAGAGGGAAAGATGGAGGTGGACGTCGCATGACATGGCATTGGCAAGTTCAAAGGAGAGGATATCGATGGTGGCAGGGCTAGTGCCATTGCCGAGTTGTAGAGGGAACGATCCAGGTCCATCTTCTAAGGAGATCTCCCCACTTGCATAATCGCAGGTAATTAGTTCCTAAAATTCGCTTTAATTTCTTATTGTATGGAGATGGTTCCAAATCTTTACTTTGAGATCGGTAAGAAGGCCATAGGGTTGATCAAATTTCCCTGTTTTTTTCCTGATCATGAGGAGGTGATTTTTAGTGTATTTTGGGCTAATTTTAGGATTATCGCTTTTTTTCTAGATCTTTTATACAAGGATTATTAGACAAATCAAAAGTTCTCTCTCTTTCTCCTTTTCTTTAAGCAACAGATTGGTGTGTTAGCTGACTCGCCTGACCAAGAAATAAGCTTTCGTTTTTATTTTTGCCGAATATGCATGGCTTTCATTGTGTTTCATTGTGTTTCTTGCTTATGGTTCCTTTAGTTATGTTTCAAGCAGAAGTTCAGCAAGCAGCCAAGTAGGCTTTGTATCGTCTGCAATCTGATGCTTATTTATATATAGATACTTCCCCCTGTAAAATTTGTCATTTGTAGTTGTGGGCGTCAATATAGAAAATGAAGCATACGCTATATTACTAGAAGAATAGGAGTCATACATTTTTTATATTTTATTGATATTTTTTAAATCAAGCAATGTCCATTATCCTGAACAAAACTCACGAAAGGGTGGCATATTTTAAGACGATGCTTGAAAAAGAAGAATGTTGGATCTGGATCGTAGCCTAGAGGGGGGGTGAATAGGCTAATAAAAATATTCGTGCAACCCACGAACAATCCCACGCAGTTATAGGCACAGACAGGACAATAAAAAAGCAATCACAGAATACGCACAGATATACCCTGGTTCGGTCGTCCCCACGACCTACTCCAGCCCCCGAAAGCAACTACTAGATAGATATGTAATCAAGTACTGCTACAATGAGTCAAGATCCCAAATCTACTCTCACCTAGCTCGTACGCACACCACGGGCTCTACACTATCAATCTAGTCAGATGCTCTCCCTCCGTGACGACTCCCACAGTCGTCAGGTCCCCAAAAGTAACACAGATGGTAAAGTTTCCCCTACGAGGATCTAACACAACAACTACACAAAATAATGATAAATAGAGTTTAGGAATCTCAGTTTGTGTAGCGGCGATGTCCTCGTCAATCAGCACGGATCAGATCTCGTCTGACGTAGATGTAGTCTCTGATATCCCCTCAATAATTTTGCTTCCCTCTCAATGAAGCTTGCGCCCTCCACCAAAATTGTGCGGCATGTCTCTCCTCTGATTTCAATAACAGATTGCGGGAGCCTCCTTTTTCTTTTGTAGGCACCCTCAATTGCTCCTAACAAATTGCGTTTGTGTAGCAATGAAGACTTCGTGACCTTCTCTTTTAATTTTGGTTTGCTTCACCAAACATGGAAGCCTCCAAGCAATTAGAAAATAAATGAGGAGATTAAAATCAAGTGCTTGCAACAAAACAAGTCCCTTTATAATAAATGGGCAATTAAAAGCAATGAAGACAAGTGCAGATCTCTCTTGAAGAGATATTCAGCCTTTAAAAAGAATTAGCACTAAAATAAAACTTTGTGCTCAGACTTTCAAAAGAAAGTGACAGGCTTTGATATATTTTTTGATAGATGAAGGATGCACATGAAAAAATGAGAGAGTAAAAAGTCTTCCCTATTCAAAATATTTTTCCAGGCCGTGCTCCTCCTTTTTGTTGCGGCTGACCTCTCAATAAAAAAACTTTGTGACCATGAATCAACAGGCTCCTGGGTCAATTTTTGATTGCCTCTCCTTAACAGTTGCAACACCTTTTGATCACCACAGAAATCGGCTGCTTGGCTTCTTATCAGAATTCAGCGCCTCTTTGTTTTCGGCCAACCCTAAAAACAATTGCCAACAAAAACAAAAATCACACAACACTTTGAAAACTTAGACGCAGCAATCAAAAAAGTGGCCGGCTCCTGTGCTCTCCCAAATATTTCTTACGGCTGCTAATAGAATTTTAGGGGATGCACGCTTAGGTTCTTTTTGAGCGGCTGTGCCTTTCTTAAATTGCAACACTAATTTCGGTAGGGCTCTTTTGATGATGGGCCAAGAAAAAGAATTGTAATCTTTGGGATTTTTGATGGCCATATTCAAGAATTTGTGCGCCGAGGTGTTTTTGGTTTTCAAGGGGGAAGATCAGATTTTATTTTCGGCACTGGGCTTAAACATATTTGATTGGCTCTTGGAAAAATTTTTATTGGCTATCAAAAAGAATGGGAGAGCCTGTGTATTATTTTTAGGCACAGGGCCTGCCAAAAAAAATATAGTGCTCTCCATTCACCATTTTAAAAATATATAAGCCTAGGACCTTTTTGTTTAAACCTGAGTGCTATTTCTTCAACAAATCAAGTTGATTTGGTATTTATAAAACTGAGTGCTCTCCATTCACCATTTTAAAACGTGAGTGCTCATTCCCATCAATATACGTGAGTGCTCATTCCCATCATATTTTAAATATGAAACACTTATAAATATATGAATCAAACCATTTTATTGTCTCCTCATTCCCATCATATTGACCAAGTCCTTCCGTGGATTAGTCACACGTTCGCCGTTCCTGAAACACTTAACACACACGTTAAAACGTTCACATACGTTTGTTATCATCAAACAAGAAGTTCATAGATCGTTGTTACCAACAATCTCCCCCTTTTGATGATAACAAACTAAGTATAAGATTTGCACAATAAAGTTCCAAATAGTGTGTGCAGGTGTGAAGATAGAAGATAATGGGTGACATGCAATAAGATGTAATGATGTGCAAACACCGGTATGCAAAGCTAACAATATGGATGCTCCCCCTATTTTTGTGCTTCCCCTATATTCATGCTCCCCCTTAAACAAACAATCAAATACCAAATCTTCCCAATTTTTCTCCCCCTTTGTTATCATCAAAAGTCGAAGCACGAAGTCAAAAATATATAACATGCAAAAAGAGAGTATTATTTACCAATACCAACAATTGCATGAATACAATCATGGAATAATCAAGTCAAAATCCAATGGAATCAAACAACTACGACTTCAACACCAACGTGTTTAGTGTGATGATTAAAATTGAAGCACATAGGGAGAATCATTAAGAAATTCAACCAGAACCAATCCACATTTTCCAAATAACATTCTATCACCTAGGATTGATTTTTCCCACCTCATTAAAAATGAGTTCAAGGTACCACACCCCAAAACATAGCCTATAAGGACTCTTATATGTGGGGGTGGCATTGCTTGACGAGTAAATACACCAACGCTAAAGTTTACCCATAAAGCTTATGTTGGATACTCGTGGGTAATACCGTTGCCACGGATTGTATCCATTTTTCATACAGAGCAATTATTATTCTTTTTCGTTTTTTTTTTAAAATACTTATAACAACACTTTTTTTTGCTCAGTTTTTATCCATGGCAAGGTATATCATATCCCTTAGACTTTCAGTTAAGTTTTCCTCCTACATTCACTTTCCATACTCCATAAACGATATCTCCAAATGTGCAACAATAATAATACATGTGGAAGTGAAGTAGGTGGTGTAGAAATCAGGTTATTTTCATTCATTGAATATGCCGTGAATATTTAGAAAGATGAACATGCGCATGTGGCACAAGCAATAATACACCAATTTCTACATAGATATGAAAATCATTCGTGCATACTTCAAAGATGAATCACAGAGAAAAGATACACATTTAAGCACCAATTTTTTTATTTTCTGATTTTCATTTTTTTTTATAAATGCATGAAGTACTAAAACAAACATGAGATGCAATCACACAAACAAAAAGAAGTCATGCACACAATGCAACTACTAGCACACAAACAAAGAAAAGTCACGCACACACAAAAAAAACTATGAAGATATTCATTAAGTTCAAAGAATGAGATATACCTTCGCGTCGCCGTTTGACTAAGGAGCTAAAAAGTAATGCGACATTCAATTTATCGCTCCTCATCAAATTTCCATCCACCTACAAAAGAGGTGTCGTGTGTGACCTTGGAATCCAACAAGGTCCACTCACGTTAGTCATCAAAGATTTAGGAACCCATATTTGTTTGAACTTAATATTTTTGTTCCTATATTTGCAATGATATGAAGTGTGACCAACGCATCCACATGTAAAGTACTTAGCATGAAAATTTCCAATCTTTGTTGATTCAATGTGAACTTTTCTATATTTTGATTTTTCAACATTTTTAAGACCATATCCTAGTCCTCGCCTATTATTGCCATAAAGTTGATTTCCAAGAATAATGTCCAAATTTTGTTTTCCAATGGAAAATCTCTTTAATGACAATTCTAGGGTGGTGACTTTGGATTTCAAGACATCGTTTTCATTCACAAGCAAAGTGCATTTACTAATGAAAGCTTGCTTATTTTCCTCTTCTTTCTTTTCAAAATCCATCATTTTTTCTTTAAGTTCAAGATTTAGCATGTTAATCTTTTCAGAAAGCAATTCATTTTCAGTTTCAAGCTTTATCTTATCTAGCTTATACATGCTAATATCCTTTAATAAAGAGGGACATGAAAGACAATCAGTTTTTTCAGACAAGCTAGCTTTCTCTTTTTCTAACATAGTAATGGTAGATTTGCATGCAACAAGCTCTTGTTTAATATTTTTTATTTCTATAGACATGTCATACTCAGTTTGTTGCATATCAAAATTATCATTTCTATAACTATCCACATCAGCTTCTAGTTCATCAATTCTATGTTGCATTCCTTTACAGATTTCTAAAAGTTCAACTTTAGTGGGAGATTCTACCTCATTGTGTTTGGCCATTAATGCCATGCATGAGTGAGCTTCATGTTCCTCATCCTCCTCCTCAGCTTCGCTATCCATGTCCCACGTCAGCACTTTCGTTTTTCCTTTTGCAACTTGAGCTGTGTGTTGTTGTGGACAATCTTTTATGTGGTGCCCTTTCTTCCTGCATTTAAAACATTCACTTCTATTAATAGCTTTCTGATCATAGGAATTTCTACCAAAATTAGAATTATTAGAACGAATGAACCTTTTTCACATCTCAGCTCTTCCTTGATCAGTCTGAATGTATCTCCTGAAGTTTCTGACCATTAAAGCTTGCTCTTCATCAAGATCATCGTCGTTAGCTTGAAGAGCTAATGGTGTGGAAGCTTTGGTCTTCTCTTCAGGTTTCTCTCTGGCTTCTATACTCTGCAACTCAAGCTCGTGTGACATTAGGTTGCCTATCAAGTCCTCCACTTTCATAGTTGACAAGTCCTTAGCTTCTTGAATAGCGGTGACTTTAGGCCTGAACGAGCTTGGTAGCGCCCTTAAGATCTTTCGTACCTGTTCATGGTTAGAGTATGGCTTACCGAGGGAACTGGACTTGTAGACGATGTCTGTGAACCTCGCAAACATGTCTTTAACTGATTCTGTTGGTAGCATGCGGAAGCTCTCGTATTCTGTGCAAAGAAACGCAAGTCTGGATTCCTTCACTTGCGATGTTCCCTCATGTGTCACCTCCAGAGTATGCCAGATTTCATGCGCAGTTAGACAATGTGAGATGCGATTAAACTCAGATTTATCAAGAGAGCATATAAGTGCATTCATAGCTTTACCATTAAGAGTATTAAGTTTTTTATCAGCTAAATCCCACTTGTCTTTAGGCTTAATCATAACAGTGTCTTCAATTTTAATAGTGGGTAGACTATAACCATTTTCAACAATATCCCACACATCATAATCTACAGACACCAAATAGATTTTCATCCTAGCCTTCCAATATGCAAAGTCTACACCATTAAATTTTGGGGGACGGGCTATAGACTGACCTTCAGCAAAAGCACAATCAGATATATTCATGGTCATCTAAAAATCTAGACTAGATCCTCTAAACTGGCTCTGATACCACTTGTTGGATCTGGATCGTAGCCTAGAGGGGGGTGAATAGGCTAATAAAAATATTCGTGCAACCCACAAACAATCCCACGCAATTATAGGCACAGACAGGACAATAAAAAAGCAATCACAGAATACGCAAAGATATACCCTGGTTCGGTCGTCCCCACGACCTACTCCAGCCCCCGAAAGCAACTACTAGATAGATATGTAATCAAGTACTACTACAATGAGTCAAGATCCCAAATCTACTCTCACCTAGCTCGTACGCACACCACGTGCTCTACACTATCAATCTAGTCAGATGCTCTCCCTCTGTGACGACTCCCACAGTCGTCAGGTCCCCAAAAGTAACACAGATGGTAAATTTTCCCCTACGAGGATCTAACACAAAAACTACACAAAATAATGATAAATAAAGTTTAGGAATCTCAGTTTGTGTAGCGGCGATGTCCTCGTCAATCAGCACGGATCAGATCTCGTCTGACGTAGATGTAGTCTCTGATATCCCCTCAATAATTCGTCTTCCCTCTCAATGAAGCTTGCGCCCTCCACCAAAATTGTGCGGCATGTCTCTCCTCTGATTTCAATAACAGATTGTGGGAGCCTCCTTTTTCTTTTGTAGGCACCCTCAATTGCTCCTAACAAATTGCGTTTGTGTAGCAATGAAGACTTCGTGACCTTCTCTTTTAATTTTGGTTTGCTTCACCAAACATGGAAGCCTGCAAGCAATTAGAAAATAAATGAGGAGATTAAAATCAAGTGCTTGCAACAAAACAAGTCCCTTTATAATAAATGGGCAATTAAAAGCAATGAAGACAAGTGCAGATCTCTCTTGAAGAGATATTCAGCCTTTAAAAAGAATTAGCACTAAAATAAAACTTTGTGCTCAGACTTTCAAAAGAAAGAGACAGGCTTTGATATATTTTTTGATAGATGAAGGATGCACATGAAAAAATGAGAGAGTAAAAAGTCTTCCCTATTCAAAATATTTTTCCAGGCTGTGCTCCTCCTTTTTGTTGCGGCTGACCTCTCAATAAAAAAACTTTGTGACCATGAATCAACAGGCTCCTGGGTCAATTTTTGATTGCCTCTCCTTAACAGTTGCAACACCTTTTGATCACCACAGAAATCGGCTGCTTGGCTTCTTATCAGAATTCAGCGCCTCTTTGTTTTCGGCCAACCCTAAAAACAATTGCCAACAAAAACAAAAATCACACAACACTTTGAAAACTTAGACGCAGCAATCAAAAAAGTGGCCGGCTCCTGTGCTCTCCCAAATATTTCTTACGGCTGCTAATAGAATTTTAGGGGATGCACGCTTAGGTTCTTTTTGAGCGGCTGTGCCTTTCTTAAATTGCAACACTAATTTCGGTAGGGCTCTTTTGATGATGGGCCAAGAAAAAGAATTGTAATCTTTGGGATTTTTGATGGCCCTATTCAAGAATTTGTGCGTCTAGGTGTTTTTGGTTTTCAAGGGGGAAGATCAGATTTTATTTTCGGCACTGGGCTTAAACATATTTGATTGGCTCTTGGAAAAATTTTTATTGGCTATCAAAAAGAATGGGAGAGCCTGTGTATTATTTTTAGGCACAGGGCCTGCCAAAAAAAATATAGTGCTCTCCATTCACCATTTTAAAAATATATAAGCCTAGGACCTTTGTGTTTAAACCTGAGTGCTATTTCTTCAACAAATCAAGTTGATTTGGTATTTATAAAACTGAGTGCTCTCCATTCACCATTTTAAAACGTGAGTGCTCATTCCCATCAATATACGTGAGTGCTCATTCCCATCATATTGTAAATATGAAACACTTATAAATATATGAATCAAACCATTTTATTGTCTCCTCATTCCCATCATATTGACCAAGTCCTTCCGTGGATTAGTCGCACGTTCGCCGTTCCTGAAACACTTAACACACACGGTAAAACGTTCACATACGTTTGTTATCATCAAACACGAAGTTCATAGATCGTTGTTACCAACAAAGAAGGCAGATGTGCATCAACAACCATATGGTATAATTAAAGAAACATCAATAATTCTTTATATTAGAGAGAATTTCAACATAAAAAAACCTCATACAAGCACTACATATGATTTTTGCTAATTTTTAACATAGGATGGTCAGTAAATAAAACATACAAACATGAACATATCCATATTTTCCTTAAATTCTACAACACTCCTACTACTAACTAGACTGGTCATTACACAGTCCATAGCTCGCAAACTTTAAGCTTTACCCTTACAATCTATCACCATTTGGCGAACTTTGTATCCAACCATCATCTTTTAAAAAGTCAGGCCAAAAATCTGACATTAAGCTTTAGCCCTACAATGACTTGGTGATATTTAGGACTTTTTTGTTGTTGCTAGCCTTGAAACTCTTCCAGTATTTATTTGCTTACATTTTTATATTGGTATTTGGCTAATTTATCAAAAACTCGATTTCTTATAATCTTCCTTTTGTGAAATCCCTCAATTGCAAATTTTTTTCTACTATGTCTATTTGATGCTGCTTGATTGTGTTTTGGGTTCATTGATGCAGAACTCTGTTATAATGTGAAATATTAGATGATGATTATGTTAGTTTGTGTTTGCTTTTGGTGCTATAATTTGTGACTATGTTAGTTCTGTTGTAAAGTGAAGGCTAAATCAGAACATATGATAGGAGTTCATGGTGGTTTAACGGATTTCTATTTGTTTTCAAAGTAATACATGGGCTTTCTCAATTCCCTTGCTTGAAAATCGAAGCTAGAAGAGCTCAAGATCCATCATATCTTAACTTATTTTGAGTCACGCTGGAAGTTCTTTATCGGCTCAAATTTTTGGGTTTCATCGAAGAAATACGAATCCAATGCATATTGTCATAGATGGGATTTGCAGAAACATTTACTCGCAAAATTGAATGACTTCGTAAATTTTGAAAAGAATGCCAAATACCAATTTTTTATTTAGTTGTTTGTATAGGCACTTATTTTGTTGTTTTTCCTCTGAAACCAACAGGAAAGCTGATTGATGATGGTGAGCTTACAGAGAAGGAGATTATAAGATTTGAAAGACACTCTAGTATCATCAGTAATAGAGTAAGGGAAATACATGTATTTTTCATATTGCAATTATTGCATAACTGTCATGATTCATGAATTGCTTCCCCTGCAACATGATGTTTTATTCAATAAAAAAGAATCAGGGGTTTAATTTCTTCTTGAGGAGAACTTTTGAGGAAAAACCTTGGGGAGAATAAGCGGAAGCTGGAAGAGCTCAATATCCATTATCGCTTCCTCTGTGTTTAAGAATTAGCTCTTAAACCATGTATGTTCTTTTGAGTTATGATGTAAATTCTTTATCGGCTTATGTTTTTGGGTTTATGGCCAAAAAATGTGTTTTGTCATTGATGGGAGTTGCAGAAACATTTACTCACAAAATTGAGTGACTTTGTAACTTTTGAAAAGAACACCAAAGAATAATTTTGTATTTATTTGTTTGTAGTAGCACTTATTTTGCTGTTATTTTTGAAACCGATTGGAAAGCCGATTGATAATGGTAAGCCTACAGAGAAGGAGATTATAAGATTTGAAAGAAACTCCGGTGTCATAGTATTAGACTGAGGGAAATACATGTATTTTTTATGTTGCAGTTATCGCGTAACGGTCCTCATGAATTGCTTTCCTATGGAACATGATGTCCTATTCAATAAGAAAAGAATCATCTGTTTTATTTTGATCGTGAGGAGAAATATTATGTTAATATTGTTCACAAATTAGAACCAGAAGTACTATATATCTGCACATTTGTGTACGTTTATGTCCACATGTGCGCAATTGTTTGTGGCTTAGCATTTTTGACAAGAGTAGTCCTAAATTTTCACATGATTCGGCATTCCTGGAGCTCATGTCTGCTTTTCACAATTTAAAATCAGAAGTACTATATATGTGTGCATTTCAAAGGTATTATTTGTTTTTTGGGAAAAGAAACTGAATTTCGGCTTATTTTGACATTGTTATTGTCTTTAGGTTGCTAATGATTCTCAATGAAGGATTTGATTGAAGAGCTGGAAAGAGATGTTGTACATACTTCTTTTATGATTGTAAATAGTTGTCATTTTAGTTTGAATGCATGTTACATGAGTAAATTTTTACATGGACGCATAGTTTTTTGACACTAAGTCATATACTAGATAAAGTAATCAATAGTGATTTGCTTAATCCCGGAGTAGCAGTGAAGTTTGATTTTTTTTTCATTGTTTGTGTATGTAATTTGTGATTGAAAAATATGTTATTGGTCTGCTATCTAATGATAAACAAAACACTTTGCAAAAATTATATGTAGTCCTTTTTTCTATTTCCTTTTGCTAATCACATACAGTCCTTGATATTGATATGCAGTGACATAGAGATAATTTCCAGAAGTTATATATATAGCATGAAGGAGACATACTTACATTGACCTGAAAATAGATACTTCCATACTTGGTACTGGATGTGTATTGATATCCTTTAAGAGTATTTGACTCAACATCAATTTGTAATCAAATACAAATAGAAGAAATGAAAAGCAGGAAAAAAGAGCAGTTCCTAATAATGCTAGGAGCGTATGACACCTAACATGGATTTAGAGTATAATGCATTTTATTGTGTATACAAATTGAAGAAACAAAATTTTGCATGTTGGTCATTGATATTGTTGATATAAAGGTAGAAAGACATTTGGGATTTAAATATACTAAATAAACTAATCAATAGTGATTTGCTTAATCCTTGAGTAGTAGTGAAGTTTGATTTTTTTACATTGTCTGGGTTTATAATTTGTGATTGCAAAATATATTATTGGTCTGTTATCTAGTGATAAACAAAACACTTTGCAAAAATGCTATGTAATTTTCATGTTGATTATTATTGCAAGGATCTCATGTCCAGTTTCTTAAGAAAACTATATCTTTAAGTTCTGCATCTTGATAACTTCTGAATGAAACATGAGCAAATGATGGTGCCTTTTTTAAGGGAGCATGTGTGGCTTGATTGTCAGGATGAAATAACTCAACAATTAATAATTTTAGTTTTCCCAAATTTTCTTTTTGGCCAAGACTGTAAGTGCATTTTAGTTGAATCATGCCGACAGTTGAATAAAATGAGTGCATTGAACAATCCTAAATAATTCTTATACTTTTTCCCTTTCCTTTTCTGGGAGTAGTTTTTGTTACAGTAGTTTCTTTACATGATAACTTTTGGTAAACTTTAGGTGAAAATAAATTCATTAGGGGGAACTAAATGTTAGGGAACTAAATGTTTTTAGGAAAACTAAATAAATAATGGGAGAACTAAATTCTCTGAGGGGAATTAAATTTTTAGGGAACTAAAATTTTTAAATTTTTGTGGGAGAACTAAATTCTCTGTGGGAAACTAAATTTGGGATGCAATAAAATTTAAAACTAAATCACAATTATTACGCTTTAATTATTATTATTCATTTAAAATTAGGGAATTCAAGATTTTGGGTGGGAGAAATATTTTAAATAAACCGTGCCCTAAGGGCACAGGTTATGACTAGTATGTGTGTGTGTGTGTGTGTGTGTGTGTCTATATATAAAGACTCTGTGTTGTGCCTGGTACCTTTCTTTATTGTAAAAGCATGTATTTTATTTTTTTGTATGTCATCTGTATTGTCCCAGCATACGCAGTGGCCAACAGGTTTATATCTTTATATTCCATTTATGTTGGGTAGTATTTAGAGTCAAGGGGCCAACTTTTGGGTCTAAATACTGCAGCAAGCCTTGTCATCTCCGTTCTCTACGAATTTCTTGGATTTCCAGGTATTTTGGAGAACGGGGCATAACATGGTTTTTGCCTGTCACATTCTGTTATCTACATATGCCTTGGAAAGCTTTGTATTTCCAGGTATTTTAGAGAACGGTGCGTGATATACATGCATTCAATAAAATCAAGCACACCCATGCAGTTAATGTACCCTAATTATGTGAGATACCAAGGGTTTCATTGGGGGTATCCCACTTAGGTTCAAAACTTAGTCTATTTACCTTAGGAAACAAATCCACTTAGGTTTGGAATCCCCATCTTTTATGTATTTATAATTTGGTGAATGATGAACATCTTGCATAAACTTTGTTACATAATCATTAATGATTTTTGATTTAAAGATTTTGGAACATGTTATGAATCATCAACATCCGTTCACAACACTCCCCCTTATCCAGCCATAGGTGTGGACTCTGCTCATGAATACGTCATGATTCTAAGTGTTATAGGAGTCTCACATAGGGTGGATACTTCAGGATCCTGAGTTGATGATGTTTGCCTCGTTAAAACCTTTGGATATGGAAAACACTGTGAGAAAACCTTAGTTACGGAAAAAGAGTACAAAAGTTCTCTAACTCCCCATGATCTGTGCAAGGGATTAGGCTTACAGATCTCTTAGGCGCCTCATACAAATTTTCTATACAAACATCCTAAAGGTAACAGTAGGAAGAGATTTAGTGATCAAGTCTGCCAGGTTGTCACATGATACTTGTCTAACGTCGATCTCGCCATCTCTTTGTAGCTCAAGCGTCCAGAAGGATTTAGAGAAAATATGCTTCGTTCTGTCGCCTTTGATGTAGCCACCTCATAACCTAGCGATGCAAGTAGTGTTGTCCTCGAACATAGTAGTAGATTCAAGGTCCCCAGTCTTCAATCCGGTCATCACCAGGATGTGATTTACAACTGATCGTAGCCAGACACATTCTCTGCTTGCTTCATGGATGGCGATGATTTCTGAGTGATTGGATGAGGTCGATGTCATGGTTTGCTTGACGGATCTCTAGGAAATGGTTGTCCCACCATAGAAAAACACGTACCAAGTCTGTGACTTTACATTGTGGGGATCAGACCTGTCACCTGCATCAACATAACCAACAAGTGTGGAGGATAATCCATGTTTGTAAAAGAGTCCCAAATCTATTGACCCATGGAGGTAGCGCAGAAGGTGCATAACCCCAATCCATTGGCACTGCATAGGTGTTGCATTGTATCTGGCTAGTAAATTTACTATGAATGCTATATCGGGACGCGTACAATTGGCCAGATATAGAAGTGCTCCAATAGCACTTAGATAAGGGACTTTTGGACCAAGTATATCCTCCACCTCTTCATGCGGCCGGTAGGGGTCTTTATGTACATTGAGAGATCGTACAACCATTGGTGTACTAAGTGGATGACATTGGTCCATATGAAATCTTTGCAACATTTTCTTTGTATATATGGTTTGATGTAACAGGATTCCATCATTTAAATATTCAATATGTAAGCCATGGAAGAATTTCATTTTGCCTAGGTCTTTCATTTTGAATTCTTTTGTTAGGCTTACAAATATCTCAGTGATCTCTTCAGAAGATCCAATGAGTTTTAAATTTTCTACGCAGATTGCTATTATGACGAATCCTTTTACTTTTGCTCTTATAAAAATGCAAGGGCAGCCTTCATTATTGTTGAATCCTTGTTGTACAAGGAATTCACTCAGTCTGTTACACCACATTCTTCCCGATTGTTTAAGACCATACAATGATCTTTGAAGCTTAACATAGTAGACGTCCCGAGGTCTATCTTTTAATTCAGCAGGCATTGAATAGCAGTCAGAAAGTTTCATATATATCTCTTTATCGAGATTACCATATAGATATGTAGTTACAACATCCATTAGCTGCATATCTAAACCTTTCTTTGCTGTTAAGCTTATCAGAAATCGGAATGTGATCTCATCCATGACTGGGGAGTATGTTTCTTCATAGTCAATACCCTGTCTTTGGGGAAATCCTTGAGCTACAAGCCTTGTTTTGTAGCGTATGATCTCATTATTTTCATTTCTTTTTCTGATGAATACCCATTTGTATCCCACAGGTTTGACACTAACTGGTGTCTGGACTATTTGCCAAAGACTTTGTGTTTCTTAAGCGAGTCAAGCTCATCTTCTATTGCCTGATTCCACTTTGGCCAATCATTTCTTCGTTTGCATTCAGCAAAGGAATGTGGATCACGATCATTGTCACTTTCATCGACGTGAATGACAATGTGAAATGTGAAGTCATCGTCAACGACTATATTCTTTCTGTCCAACACCTCCCTTGTATGTACAAAATTTAATGATATTTCAGTTTCTCCCGGTAGTTCCTCTACAGTGGATTCCTGGAGGGGTAAGGGTATGGACATAAGCTCATTTTTCTGTGGGGGTATCGTCCAAGGTCTCCAGGTATTTTTTTTCTTAGATTTTTGTCCTTGGATCCTGGTGGTCTGCCTCTTTTCTGTTGAGGAGCAACCACTTCTGCTACTGGTGGATTGCATCCATTCTCGAGGATGTCAGCCCTAGTTGGAGTATTTGCAACAGGGATGTGTGATCAGACAATCTTCTGGTTGTCAGTGATGAGTCCGATAACTAGAGAACATTGTTCTGTATGTTGAGGATCTTCAGGATCTCATCTTCACATTGTTTTGTTACTGTATTATAGTGGGTCAAGCTTTTTGTATCCTACGTTATAATTTGCTTCGTGCTAGATTTTTCAATATCTGAGCCCATTTTGGGGAAATTTGTCTCATCAAATTCACAGTCTTCAAGATGTGCCTTAAATGTGTCCCCCGTTTGGGGTTCTAGGTATCTTATAATTGAAGGTGAGTCAAACCATACATAGATACCAAGGCGAATTGAGGACCCATTTTTGTTCTCTTTAGTGGTGCAATGTGGATGTAAACTATGCAACTGTAGATTCTTAATTGAGAAATGTTCGGTGGCATTCCATATGCAAGTTGCATTGGAGAGAGACTCCAACCTCCAGAGGGTCTTATTATTATAAACGATGCAGCATGCAAAATTCCATGTCCCTATGCATCCACCAGCAACTGGAATTTCATTAATAATGGACGTGCAATCCATTGGAGTCTTTTTATCAGTGACTCTACCAACCCGTTTTGGGTATGAACATGCGGCACTGGATGTTCAATTTCAATTCCCATTGCTTGGCAGTACTCTTGAAATGACCGGAAGGTGAATTCTCCAGCATCATCCAGAAGTATTTTCTTTATTTAATTGTCTGGAAAGTGCGCCCGCAACTTTATTATTTGTGCCAATATCTTTGAAAAAGCTAAGTTGCAGGTCGATAGTAGACACACATATGAATATTTCGAGGATGCTTCAATCAGTACCATAAAGTACCGAAATGGCCCACTTGGGGGGTGGATAGGTCCACATATATCTCCTTGTATTCGTTCGAGGAAGCTTGGAGATTCAATATCCACTTTTAGACGTGATGGCCGTGTTATTAATTTCCCCTTGAAACAGGGGATGCAAGGGAATTCTCCTTTTGAAGAATCTTCTGGTTCTTCAAGTTTTGCCCATTAGATTGAAATAAGATGCGGTGCATCATTACTGATCCAGGGTGGCCAAGTCTGTCATGTCAAAGTAAAAACTTGGCTGATGTCGGGCACTTTAGGTGCGCCATTAAATTAGCTTCATCTCTCCGAATCTTTGTATTGTAGAGGCCGGATGAATGGCTCTTAAAATGTTCAAGTATGGATTTTACTCCTTTTTCTTGAGACGTTCCATACAGAAGTTCTTTTTCGTTTACATTTGCTGTTTCCAGATGGAATCCGTTTGAACAGATGTTCTTGAAACTTAGTAAGTTCCTACTAGAATTCGGAGTGAATAGTGCATCCTTTATTTTTATTTCTGTTACATTTGGGAGCAACAAAGTTGCATTCCCAGAACCTTGAATAAATTTGATGACCCTGAAATTGTATTTACCAGGCTTTTATATGGTATAATGCTATGAAAGAGCATTTATATTGAAGGATCGTATGTGTCGAAGCACTGTCTACTAAGCAGTCATGAGAGTGATCCTTCTATAAAAGATGAATAAAAACATTTACTTTTCAGCAACATAATCAAATTTTTATTCAAAAACAAATTCATAATGTTCAAATAGCTCTCATAACATAAATTGTTCTGAAACAAATGCATAAATAAATGGTTAATCTAAAAGATCATCTCTTTCAAAGTCGTCAGTTGAGAACTTGACTAGAGCATTTACGGTCACCAGGTTTGTTTCAGCTTTCTTTTTTATGTTCTCTTTATACAATTCCTGGAGATGCCGTGGAGTTTGGCACACTCTGGACCAGTGACCTTTCATACCACAGCTGTGGCACTGGTCTTCATATTCCCTCTTGGGTGGGGGTGCATCATTTTTTTTGTTGTCATTTCTGTGACAGGTAAACTTCTGCCTCCCTTTATTTCTTTGCTGTTGGACTTTGCCTCTGGCCCTTTTGTTCTGTCACCCTTTCTGTGGCCTTTCTTTCCTTTATTATCTTTCTTCTTTTTAGAAGAAGATGCATTGTGAGCTTCTGGGAGGGGAGCAGGGCCAGGGGCGCATGTTGTGAGTGGCGATGAGAAGCCCTCTGTTTTGTTTAGCCATGAGTAAACATGACATCAGATCAGAATACTTGGTGAAATTTCGTTCACCTTATTGCTTCATCTGTATCGCATCCTTCTCGTGGAAAGACGTGTACGTATTTTCCAGCAAGCGATCTTCTGAGAGTTTTTCACCACACAACTTCAGGCGTGATGTGATGCTAAAAAGAGCTGAGTTGTACTCAGCTATAGACTTAAAGTCCTGCAGTCTCAGGTTCTCCCACTCATATCCTGCCTTTGGAAGTAAAACATCTTTTTGATGTTTATATCTTTCCTTAATGAAAATTCACAGCTCAAGTGGATCTTCGACCGTAAGTTATTCAACCTTTAGGGTCTTGTCCATATGGCGGCGAATATAGATAATGGCTTGCACCTTTTCTATATCATTTGCATTACCATCTTTTGTCATAGCACAAACAAGGGACTTAGCGAGCAGGTGAAATTTGACATCAAGCTGCCAGCTAAGATAATTTCTCCCTGATGCATCCAGTACTTAGAAATCCACATTTGTGAGTATTGCCATTTTATCTAACAGAGCACAAATTTGCATGAATTAATAATAATACATCAAATATTTTCATGCAAAAGCAATTTTTAAATGAAAAGCTAATTGCGTAGATCGGCCAGTCCCACATAAATAAAAGAGTCCAAAGTCCATATTACAGTCCATATTACACAAATGAAAGCGAAAAAAGAAATTACAACTTTGGAAACCCTGTGGGTCCCATTTATAAAATCTTCAGCTTCAAGAGTGGCCTTCGTCTCCATGGAAAGTAGTCATCGATCTTGGACATTACATAATTTTCTCACTATAATTTCTCTCAAAAAGAAAAGAAAAATGGAGGAAAAGTAAAATGAAGGACTTAAACAGCTGATTCAAGACCACAAGTAGCCATCCATGCAAAAATTTGTGCTCATCAGACATTTTTATCTGACATTTTCATCATAGGCATCACAGATTCATAGAAGATAAACATAACGATTTAAATACTTAATAATTATTGGACCACTAGGAAACATTATACACCGTTAGCTTAGATGACTAACGGCATAGCAGTCACAGGATCTTCTTAATTATTAAGTTGATTCCGTACAACCAAGTAAAGTTTATCCACAGAATAAGCCTTAAACAGTGATGCAATGCATATAAGTATGATCCTATAATGGTATCATAGAATGCAAAAAGTTGTGCTTGATGGGCTTATTCAAAAGAGTTTGAAAAATGCCCAAAATTACATGTTCTTCATGAAAAAGGAAATAGTTTTCCCTTTTATATACTCCCAAATAATCCCCACAAGTCCCCAAATGTCCCCATAAAGTCCCATTTTAGTCCCACTTTTTTATCATAATTTTCTGCAATTTTTTAGGTACCCAAAAGCCTATTTATTCTTATTTATAACGCTTTTCCCTTTACATTTTCAATTCCTTTTTCTTTTTCCTTCTGTTTTTTTAAATAATTCAGCCTGCGGGCCTGAAGCTTGCAGTGTGGCTTCAGGCTTCAGGCTCGCGCGCGCGCGCACACACACACACATACATTGTTTTGTTGCAGGCCTGAGGCCCGCAATGAAGCTGCAGGCTTCATGCCCGCGCACGATTTTTTTTCAGTTGGGCCCGAAGGCCCAACTTGTAATGCGAAAGGGGCGGCAGCTAGGGTTTAGCCGCCGCTGCCCCTACGAATTGGGTCGGGATAGGGTTTTACCGCCGACAGGAAGGGTTCGATGGGTAGCTCCCCGTGAGGCGGGGTCGGGGAGCAGCCCCGGTAGCGAGACGGGGGTTGGAACCCAGCAGCCCCCGCTGTGAAGCAGGGGGAGGGGCGTTGCAGGACAGTAGCCCCCGCCGTGAGGCAGGGGCATTGCGGGACGATAGCCCCTGCCGTGAGGTGGGGGGGAGTTGTGGGAGGACCCCGTCGCGAGGTAGGGGGGCTTTGGCAGACCACCTTAAGTGTAGGTGGTAGGCAGCCCACGACAGCTGGTGGCAAGGCCGCCGGTAATGGCGTGGGTGGGGGTATAAGGTTTTTTTCAGTTTTAATATGTTAAAATGTGAAATTTTGACGATTAAAAATCGTCGATATAGGCAATCAACCCTATTTCCACTCCTATCTTGCGAGATCGATGGATAAACAAATCATGATCATGGTTAAAAATTGAATTTTTGGGGATAATATCTCTAGATCCGTCCTCCAGATCTAGCAACGGTTGACAAAGCCTACGCGTGGATGACGACGCCCATTGGTAGTAGACGAAGCCGCGCACATGGATCTACCGCCTTTCCTTCGCTTTCGCAACGATCGGTTTTTGTGGAAATTATTTAGTGGCTCGTGCTAATAACGTGTTATGAATCATCAACATCCGTTCACAACAGAACCGAAAATTTTAACCAGTTTTCCTTTATTAGTGTTAGAAGTTGAAGGAGTAGTCTTTTTAGTAAAAGTTTGTTTAGGATGAGGATGATTTTTATTAGTCCTAAAATTATTAATGTTAGGATTTGAAACAAATTCTAGTCCATTTTTATTATTTTTAAATACTTTAAAGCCTTTTAAAACATTAAGTATCTCATTTCCCTTATTAAAATTTTGAACATTAAGATATAATTTATTATACTTAGTGAAGATTCTATTTCATTACCTAATTTTTCTACCTTATCATTCAATATTTTAGAATCATTTAAAAGATTTTTATTATCAATTTTTATTAGTTGATTTTCTAACCTAAATAATTTATTTTCATTATCTAATTCTTGATTAAGAAGGGTTAATTCTTCGAAGGTCGCCTTTAGTTTTATTAATTCCAATTTCAACCTATTGTTTTCTTCTTCTACATCTTTTATATTAGAACAATTTTTATTGAGTTTCTCTAATTCACATTACTTCCTAATTAGTTTTTCATGAGCACCACAAAATTCGTCATAAGCAATTTACATCGAATTCAAAACTATCACTATCACTACCACTATCACTATCATTGTAACTACCAAAATCACTCTCTTAGGTACATGCACTAAACTTAGAGGTAGAGGCCATACAGCACATTAGGGCTCTCTCTCCCTTTTCTTCATTTGATGAAGAAAATGAGGAGGATGACAATTTATCTGAGCTTTCATCATCGTCAATGTGATCCCAAGCTGCAAATGCTCTATTCTTAGGCTTCTATAGTTTTTTCTCCTTATAGCACCTTGTTCTCTTCTCCTTGTCGTTATCCTTGTCATTGCTGTTATCATTGTCATTGCTTCTTCTTTTGTCCTTTTTGTTAGGTATTGGTGTTTTAGACCAATATTGCTCTGATGATGATCACAATATTATGTTGTTGCTAATGACTCTCAATGTTTTTAGTCCCATGTTTATCATTTGGAGAATAGATTTTTCGAGACTAAATGTGTGTGCAAAGATGGACATCAAGAGGAGCATTGCCAAAGCTCGGAATTTGATAAAGGGAAGCTCATCATGATGATGGTGAGTTCAAGGCCACTCATGCTTGAAGACTTAGGCTCTAGGATATGCAAATTATAATCCATGTAATTCTTTATTACTTGCATTTCTCTTTTTGAGTCTAGGATCTTGTAATGCCTTGAGTAGATGGTCTCTCATTCATGCATATGTATTAACCATATTAGTGAACCCTAGGATCTTCATTGAATCCAATCCAATAGGTTTCCCATGCCAAATAACTCAATTGGAGTCTTGGCCTTCCAACAGACGCCTGCTGAAGGCATGACAGGCAAATGGGTGATCTCCAGGTGACTGGCCAGTCTTCTACAGGCGGTTGTGATGCACAGGCTTAAGCCAATTTTTTTGACTCTATCTTGAGCTTTTGGTATAGACGACTGAAATACAATAGATAGGTGCATGTCAACCATCAGGCGCATGACGATTGTTCAGAAGTCACATATGTGCCAAAGTACGTAACTTATCAATTCTGTGCTTCACACCATCTAGTGTGTTAGTCGACTTATGTAGAGTTTATAATCGCATGTCAACCATCAGGCTCTTGGACTTTGTTCATCAGTCGTTTGAATGCAAAAGTGCAAAATTTGACATTTCTCAGCTCCTTTCCATCCCTCCTGACAGTCTCCTGCTGAAGTCTGTACAGGCGCCTGCACAGTGTACAGGTGCCTGTATAGTCTTCTACAGTCGCATGTCCTAGCTCAGATTATAGCCATTGGAAATAATCTGATCGTTGATCAGTCGCTTGTTCTTTGATCATCAGGCGCCTGTCCGAGCCGTAAACTACCAATATCTAGCCGTTGCAGATTTGTCCTTTTGGGTGTTTGCTTGGTTTTTATGCGGTTTTCTTGGCTTCCTATATATATGAGTGAGCTTAGTTCATTTAGAACTCTTGAAACACTTGTCATTATTGAAGATCATTAAGAATCTCATAGCCACTCCTATTCCTCATTTTCCTCTCATGAGCACATTCCTCTTCATGTATTGAAGTTAGCTCAAGGAAAATCCTCCAAGTGTAATCAATCTCATCTCAACACTTGGAGATCATCTTCCATGTCTTGCATCCATCATTGAGTAAGTTCATCTCATCAAGGCATAGGTAAGAGTATATTTGTTTCATCTTTTATTAGAAACCCTTAATTCTCTTTGTGGGAATTAGTTACTCTCTTTGTGGGAGTTACTCTCTTTATGGGAGTTTGACCCTTGTGTTTGGGGTGATTGTGATCTCGTGTAGGATTACCCTAACTCTCTATGTGGGAATTTATTTCTCGCTGTGTGGGAATTAGACCCTTGTGTAGGGTATATTGAGTCCTTGTGAAGGACAAATCCCTTCTGTAGGGTATCCCTTGTGTAGGGATTGTATTCACTACCTTGTGTAGGATCATATGAATATTTTGTGTGGCTGGATGTACCCAAGATGGAGAACCATGGTAAAATCCTTTGTGTTTGCATATGTTTAATTGTGCAGATTAAATTCCTCTTGCACTTATAATTCCACATTTGCAAGTTCAAAATTTAATTGCACGATTATTGCCTTTACTCTATTCACCCTGCTCTAGAGTGTTTGTTGTTAGTATTACAAGATATATACGGTCCTTACATTTAGTATCAGAGCGATGTTGAAGAATACAAGTGTAGTGCCCTGGGAAGCTACTGCACATGTACTAGAGGGGGGGTGAATAGTACTTTTAAATAATAAGGAGTGTTATTCCTAATTATCGTGCAATTAACAAACAACAATGCGGAATAACAACAATCAAGAAATAATGCAAACGCAAACACAATGGATTAATGGGTTCGGATCCACCCAAGTCTCCCCGACTTGTTCCCGGTGATCCTACGTCCCAACCACCCGGATCCCTTCCGGATACTTGAGTTAGAAACCCTAACTCAAGATTTCCAATATGAACACTTGCGAAAACCTCACAAGTGCAATCGACCTACAATCGATGACCATGACTCCCACAACCCGGGATCACGCAAAACCTCTCACAACCGAGAGTATACAATTCAAATATAACTGAAATGAAATGCTTACCAACAAAATACCTATGCCTTGAGATTTCTTACCAAATTAGGGCAAAGAGGATTTTGATGGAGGAAGAGTCACCAAACCCTAGCTTCAAGAAGATGACCAGCAATGGAAGCCTAGGGATGAGATGGATGACCTAGAATCAAGCCCTTGGCTTGGAAGGCTCACAATCAATGAATCTCTCTTGAGGAATAAGAGTGAGGGAGAGATTCTTGAGAATGGGAGAGCTTGAAGATGAGAGTTGAAAACTTCTCTTTGAATCAATAGAACTCTGAAATAGCAGCCCTTTTTTTTATGAAATAACCCCTTCAGGTATTTAAAGGATCAAGGGAAAATGGAGAGAGAAACGTCGCTTTCAAAACACCAACGGATCTAAATCTGAAGCAGACTAGTCGGTCAAAGAACAACCACTGACCGACTAGTTCATCAACTAGTCGGTCGGTGAGACCACATGGACCGACTAAGAGGTGAACAGAGAACAGATGAAGATTTCAGACCTAGATAACTAGTCGGTCCAAGAAGACTTTCTGACCGACTAGTTTCACAACTAGTCAGTCGGTCAATAAACTTAGACCGACTAAGAGTCAAAAACAAATAGTCTGAATACAAATGATTTAGTCGGTCCAAGAACAAATGTTGACCGACTAGATCAACAACTAGTCGGTCACCAAACGTTCTTAGACCGACTAACGATAAACAGTAGCTTAGGAGAAATTTAGTATGAACAGTAAGACACAACTAGTCGGTCAAAGAAGCATCACTGACCGACTAGTTCACAAACTAGTCGGTCGGTGAGTCAACGTAGACCGACTAACTGTAAACAGTAAAGTCCAAGAAATTAAGGAATCAAACTAGTCGGTCCAAGAAGAGTTGCTGACCGACTAGATCACCATCTAGTCGGTCAGTACTTATTCTTGTACCAACTAACATGCACAAACAAGTCCGAATCGAAGCGCGATGCTTCGAGGAAGTTAGAATGAACTTGTACTAAGATCCTAGAGCTACGATATGAGCGAAATGAAGATATAGATGTAAGAATTACTCAAGGCTTAACATTCTATAGAACGAAGCTAAAAGACTATAAAATAAACCTTAGCGATCCGTCTTCAAAGCTTCAATCTTCATTCTTGACTTCAAAGAAGGTACAAAAGCTTCAACGAAGCTTTAGGCATGCGATCACGCGCTTTGAGAAGTCTTAAGACGTCTCTTTGGATGTTCACATGAATTTGGCGACGATCTCCATAACTGCGCTCACAAATTGTCAGTTCATGATATATTTATGTTTGCTCATCATCCAAAACCAAATCCGGGGAGTCCAATACTCAACATTCTCCCCCTTTTTGGTGATGACAAACCAACATATAATAATAATCAAAAATAGTGAACTAAATGAAATATACTTACTCCCCCTGCATTGATGACACATTAGTTCCATATGAAATAATAAGCACATACATCAAGCAGACGAGGAAAGTAAAAATGCAAATCCAATATTTGAGATTTAGGATTTGTAATCCATTTTTATATCTTAACTCCCCTTGAATCTAACATATCAAATTAGATTCATGGTAAATTATCATTTAGCACATGCCATTATTATGCCATTATTATATCTCTCCCCCTTTGGCATAATCCAAAAAGTGCGGGAGGAAGCCAATGACAATAAATCATGTCCAAATAATCCATTAAGCATGGGAGTCTAAGAATACGACCACGTTTCATATGACACCAAAATAAAATTCGAATAAAATCAAAGCGTGTCAATGAGACCATAGTCGAAAATCGAAAACTTAAATCATCAAAATATCAAATGTAAATTCACTTATTGATGAAATGAATTTACTCTCCAATATCAACATTTATAGCTATTTTAGTGCATGGAAAACAATTCTATGTTTTCATACAACTAAAGCTATTGATTCAAAATAAATCGTCGAGCGACGAAATCAATATCAGAGACATACATAAAAAGTGCACAAAGGAATGAACCATCAGAAAAGTGGTGCACATCATAGAATATCAGATGATACAATATCGATCGAAAATGAACATAAAGTAAAAGCACATCAAAACTAAGTGAAGTGTGCAATGAGAAGTGACAATGTGATAAAAGTAATACGAAAATTATCATTATAACTTTTAAAAACATGTCATGCCAAAAATAGATATGAATTTCAAAGCATTTATGGCATTCACAATTCTATCATGCTAGGAGAAACAAAATGATACCAATGTAAAGAAATAGATTTTAACCAAGCATGCATTCAACCCTCATGGATACCAAATGTAATATTATACTTACAACATTAAGCTCCCCCTACATTGGTGCATTACCTAAGCACCATCAACTCCGTTTGAATGAAAGTCTTCCCAAATCGAGGAGTTGGTAGGGTTGGTATCCCACGGTGTATTGAACCTAGAAAATTTCATTTTGGTATCCAAAAACTCTTTTGGATCCAATGGGTTAGACAACAAATTTGAAATACGAAATATAAAAAATAAAAAATTATTGTAACCCATAAATTAACATAATCAAAATCAATTTTATAAACATATGCATTGGTACCCATAACATGATCATAAACTCATGGTACCAAGCAATGAAGGGTTAAAGGAACTAACCCTTCGGAAACCAAGTCCAAGAGGAACTTGACTTTCCAACATAATCATCATTCAAAATAACATCATTAATATAGGATTGCACATAAACATTCATAGCATCATCGCTAGTGTTCTTGGGACCCCAAATAGTGTACATTTTGGGAATCCTCTTCCTAGTGGTTGCATGCACAAAAGGTTGATTTCTATGTGGTGCATGTGGCCTAGGAGCATGAGATGTGTATGCATGAGGATGATTATGAGAGAGGGCATTCACATGTGGATTAGATGTGTGAACATAAGCATTAGGATGTGCATGAGCATGATTACGTGCATGTGGATGTCTCATATGAGTGTTAGCACGTGCTCGTGGGTGCGGAGTATAAAAATCATCATTAATATTAGCATGCACCGATGGAGTAGGATGTGTGTTCCTACGTGGCATAGCATGTAAGTACAAAAATGCATGACCCCTCTTTGGAGGTCTACCCAAAGTGGGTTTCTTTCCAATCGGGTGTGTGTACGAAGTGGAAGCACCATTGGTAGGAGAACTACCAATGAGGTGTTTGCTCCCACTCGTCGAGGCATCGGATGTCGGCCTAACAAAGGTGGTAGGCGATTTGGATGAGTCTCCCATCTTATACCCCAAGCCAATGTGGTGTTTGGCCGGAAGTAAGTCATTTAGGATATTATCCAAATGGCCCTTACCTTTATTGAAATCATTGATACGGCCTAACGTGCACTCATACTTCTCTTTGAGAGAATGCAAAGAAGCATCCAAAGTGGATACTTGCGATGTGAGTGCATAAACACGTGATTTGAGATTCTTATTCTCAATACTCAAAGTTGAGTTTTGAGACGTCAAATCCGCTATCACATGTTCATCCGAATCCTCAACACAAACATGCTCAAGTTGAGATTTGAGGGACTTCACCTCATTTCTCAACAAGCCATTATGAGTAAGCAAACTTGCTTTCTCATTGGCGAGAGTCTCAACAATGGTGTCATTGTTGGTGATGGTAGACTTAGGAGAGGTTTGGAGGCTAACAAGTTCATTTTTGGTCTTATTATATCTATCTACTAATTTAGTAAATTTAGACCAAATTTCTTGGTTTGCTAACCTCATTTCATCAATAGTAGGTTCTCCGTTTTCATTCTCGCTACCATCCTCGCTTTCATCCTCGCTATCATCGAAGGAGGACTTTCGATCTTTTGCCTCATTAGCCATGAAGCAAAGTTTTGCTTTCTCCACTCTTCCATCATCCGACTCTCCACTTGAGGAATCCTCTTCGGAGTCGGTGAATGTTCCAACAAGTCCTTTCTTGTACTTTCTCAACTTGTCGTACTTTGATGCTTTCCCCTTCTCCTTGTGTTTGTAGAGAGGACAATCCGGTTTGATGTGTCCTGGCTTGTTGCATTTATAACACACGGGAGTAGAAACATTAGTCGAACTAACTTTAGATTTATTCAAAGATATACCTTCTCGGAGGAATCGATCGAACTTCCTTGCCATACGGGCAATGGATTCCATGTCCAATTCGTCTTCCGATTCTTCATCATCGGTAGATGGAGCGGCCTTGAAGGCAATCGTCTTTTTCTTTGGCTCATCTTGCTTCAAGTACGCTTTCATCTTTTCCTTCATTCGGATCTTACTATCCTTGCGTACCTCGTAAGACAACAAGGTACCCATTAGTTGTGTGACGGTATATTTATTCATGTCGTTACCTTCCTCGATGGCGTAGGTACGCTTTTCCCAATGTGATGGAAGACCGTCGATAATCTTCGCGACTTTCTCCTTTTGGGTATAGACCTTCCCAAGAGCTTCCAAGTCGTTTGATATATCCACAAAGCGAGCGTAATATTCCTTCATGGTTTCGCCCTGCTCCATATGAAACAACTCAAATTCTTTATTAGCAACGACGAGTTTAGAATCTTTTACCGTACTCGATCCTTCGTGCAATATGAGGAGTTGGTTCCATATTTGATATGCACTCTTACATGTGCATATCTTGTTGAAGTCCTCGGGCTCCAACGCACAATTCAAGGCATTCATTGCCTTGGCATTTGCTACTTCCGCGGCGACCTCCGCGGGAGTCCACTTCGCAAAATCTTCTTCGGAAGGCTCGACATACTCCGTCATGGTGGCTCTCCATAGTGAAGCGCTCCGGTGGAAAATTTGCATCCGGCATTTCCAGTACCCATAGTTGGTACCGTTGAAGTGTGGAGGCCTGACTGAGGATAGTCCTTCCATAACTGAAGAAGCTCCATCGCGGTTCCTGAAGACGTTGTAGTCGTTGTTCGTCATAGCTTTGAACCTTGGCTATGTGTAGCTTTGAACTTGGCTCTGATACCAATTGTAGTGCCCTGGGAAGCTACTGCACATGTACTAGAGGGGGGGTGAATAGTACTTTTAAATAATAAGGAGTGTTATTCCTAATTATCGTGCAATTAACAAACAACAATGCGGAATAACAACAATCAAGAAATAATGCAAACGCAAACACAATGGATTAATGGGTTCGGATCCACCCAAGTCTCCCCGACTTGTTCCCGGTGATCCTACGTCCCAACCACCCGGATCCCTTCCGGATACTTGAGTTAGAAACCCTAACTCAAGATTTCCAATATGAACACTTGCGAAAACCTCACAAGTGCAATCGACCTACAATCGATGACCGTGACTCCCACAACCCGGGATCACGCAAAACCTCTCACAACCGAGAGTATACAATTCAAATATAACTGAAATGAAATGCTTACCAACAAAATACCTATGCCTTGAGATTTCTTACCAAATTAGGGCAAAGAGGATTTTGATGGAGGAAGAGTCACCAAACCCTAGCTTCAAGAAGATGACCAGCAATGGAAGCCTAGGGATGAGATGGATGACCTAGAATCAAGCCCTTGGCTTGGAAGGCTCACAATCAATGAATCTCTCTTGAGGAATAAGAGTGAGGGAGAGATTCTTGAGAATGGGAGAGCTTGAAGATGAGAGTTGAAAACTTCTCTTTGAATCAATAGAACTCTGAAATAGCAGCCCTTTTTTTTATGAAATAACCCCTTCAAGTATTTAAAGGATCAAGGGAAAATGGAGAGAGAAACGTCGCTTTCAAAACACCAACGGATCTAAATCTGAAGCAGACTAGTCGGTCAAAGAACAACCACTGACCGACTAGTTCATCAACTAGTCGGTCGGTGAGACAACATGGACCGACTAAGAGGTGAACAGAGAACAGATGAAGATTTCAGACCTAGATAACTAGTCGGTCCAAGAAGACTTTCTGACCGACTAGTTTCACAACTAGTCGGTCGGTCAATAAACTTAGACCGACTAAGAGTCAAAAACAAATAGTCTGAATACAAATGATTTAGTCGGTCCAAGAACAAATGTTGACCGACTAGATCAACAACTAGTCGGTCACCAAACGTTCTTAGACCGACTAACGATAAACAGTAGCTTAGGAGAAATTTAGTATGAACAGTAAGACACAACTAGTCGGTCAAAGAAGCATCACTGACCGACTAGTTCACAAACTAGTCGGTCGGTGAGTCAACGTAGACCGACTAACTGTAAACAGTAAAGTCCAAGAAATTAAGGAATCAAACTAGTCGGTCCAAGAAGAGTTGTTGACCGACTAGATCACCATCTAGTCGGTCAGTACTTATTCTTGTACCAACTAACATGCACAAACAAGTCCGAATCGAAGCGCGATGCTTCGAGGAAGTTAGAATGAACTTGTACTAAGATCCTAGAGCTACGATATGAGCGAAATGAAGATATAGATGTAAGAATTACTCAAGGCTTAACATTCTATAGAACGAAGCTAAAAGACTATAAAATAAACCTTAGTGATCCGTCTTCAAAGCTTCAATCTTCATTCTTGACTTCAAAGAAGGTACAAAAGCTTCAACGAAGCTTTAGGCATGCGATCACGCGCTTTGAGAAGTCTTGAGACGTCTCTTTGGATGTTCACATGAATTTGGCGACGATCTCCATAACTGCGCTCACAAATTGTCAGTTCATGATATATTTATGTTTGCTCATCATCCAAAACCAAATCCGGGGAGTCCAATACTCAACAACAAGCAATAATGGCACTCAATGCTTCATCTACGTCTCATGAAGAAGGTCTATCAACTATTTGACCCCAGCTCTTTGATGCGCCCGGAACTAAGACATAAAGCCCACCAAGCAATGGCACGAATGCCAAGGATAGATGTATCCCAAATGTAACTCCTGGAGAATACCGCAAGCGTACGGTGTCAAGTTATAATATAAAAGATATCGATCCCACAGGGATGTGAATGCTATTATTTTCTTGGGTAATCTCAAAATATCTAGAATAATGCTAGCAGTCGGTTTCAGAAGATTGTTTGTTACAGAGTTATCTTTCACGCGAGATTTTAATCAAAAATAAAAGACCAGCGCGTTAGGACTCACCACTAGGATCGTCGGATGTCGATGCTAGATTACAAATCTTACGTTGCATTAGATTTATTAGAGGTTGTCGTATCTAAGATGTAGAACAATTGCCAGGTAAAATTAGCACCATTTGTCTAACATATCGCACGCTTACCACCACTCTCATGGATGGCCTTGTAGGAGGATATATGCCCATACGGCAATTTATCCTAAGTATACGTCTTGTTCATACTGTATATGGTACATATTATCATAAGTATAAAATCGTTCGTATTAATATACTTAGATAATATCCATAGACTTATATTTAGGTCCTTACGTATCTAGATAAGATCTCGATTATGAGTAAGTAAGCGACCGAATAGAAACGCAAGTCTTAAACGGTTCGTGGTCATAAATGTGTCGAGAACTGGATATCGACACATCGGATAGACCACTGTGTCTTAGTCTTACCTTATGGTAATGATGATATCATAGTCATTCGACTTGGTGAGGTCGGAGACGAGACACATGGGCTCATTGGAGAATGAGTTCATTGAACGACCAAATTAGAGTTATTAAATGGTTGACTTTAACTAAACTGTCTTTAATAACTCTAGGGTGATGATAGCTAAGCTGGTCCTTATGACCTGAAGTCATTTGTACGAACCTGTGAGCCAACGGTGTAGCCTAGACCCAGGATCTAGCTTCGAGGCTAGGCCTACTGAAAGATCTTAGGTTGGGTTGCACCTGAAGCTCTCGAGGCGAGTAGATGACTAAGATGGGATTCATCACTTCCGTTAAAGGGAATTTAGTGTTACAGGCTCAATACGATCTTTGTGTTAATCCTCGGCTGGGGTACGTTGTAAGAAGTACAACGTGAATAAAACAAAGACCGCCGTATACTGACCAATGTTATCTAATAGGGTGGCAGTAAACCATACCCTAGGCCAACAGGAACACAGTCTTGACGAATGAACTATAGCTAACGGAGTTCATCACTGACACAACCAATGTAAACCCAATGATGCTTTTGTCAAAGGGTCGATCACGTTATGATGATTCTGAAACAGGGACGACAGCTACTGCTCGTGGTGATCGTCGTCTAGGGGTTCCGAGCCCCAACCTGTAGTAAGGTCAGGCTGTAGGGTCTCACACAGAGTAGTGTTCGTGTCTTAGTAATAGAAAGATTAATTGAGAGAAATTCATTTGATTATATTGAATAGTTAATATTCACAAAGCTTGTTGTGAAAATTAGTCGTTATAGCAATAGGGAAAAATGTTGCATCTGATGCAAACAATGATTAAACGTGTCGTAAATTGGTTACGACAAATTTATTAGGAACAAATATATTGGAAAGGGTTACCTGGATGATGGGAGCGTCCCGGTCTAAACACAGGTTCAAACCGCGTCCAAATCGGAGTTCAAACGAGCCCAGAAACACGAAAACAGTCCAAGGCAATGTGGGTTAGACCCACTAGGCTAACAAGCCCATACCCAGAGGCAAAACGGGCGCGGCCCACTGGCCGCAGCGGGCCAACGCCCGCTACACAGTGGGCTTGGCCCGCTGTCTTGGCCCGCTGTCTGCAGCGGGCCAGCGCCCGCTGTCTGCTGCGGGCACGGCCCGCTACGGTAGCGGGCACACGCCCGCTGCCCAGCGGGCGCTCGGCCCGACTCCATGCATTAGGTGGGCGAGTCCGCTAAGCTTAGTGGGTGCGCCTGTAACTTAAGTGTTTTTAGGGTTTTTTGAAACCCCAAAAGACATCTACGAAATTGATTTTTTGCCCAACTTTGGGCAATTGTTTGAGGGGTCAAACGAAGTCGAAATTCGTCGCCGTCGGTTCCTACGCGTTCACCATTCGAAGCCCTTCGGATTGATAGCTTGTTTGGTGTCTAAAGTTTAATGAACGAAGAGAATTAATTAGTTGAAGTTTTCTTTTATGAAAAGCTCTCTAACTTCAAATTAAGCTAAAATTAGCTTAATTGAATTCTCTTCAATTTGGCTATTGTCCCACATTGCTCGCAACGAAAGAAGGAGTGCCGACTCCCTATATAAATTGGGGTGCACTCCCTTCGTTGAATGATGCACCAAGTCCTCGATCGAGTAGCTCCAGACTTTTAGAGCAAGCTCGATCGGCGACTAAACTATTCTCTCTCTCTCTTTTCCTATTCTCCGGAGTAGTCCTAGCAAGACTACGAAGGGGGTTTGGATTCGGATCCAGACGTCTAAGACGCAGGTTCTACTCAAGTGAAACTTTCTACCGCGTGTGATCGGCTTGGAGGCGAAAGTCGGCTCGGGCGAATCGGTTCGAGGGTGCGAGGCGGCTCAGGCGGATCGAGTCAAGGCGGCTCGGCTACATGGAGCATCAGAAGACGGTGCGGTACATCTTGCCTGCTCCAGGGCCAAAATTCCGGGTATGTGGTTAAGTAATTTTTAGTGTAGATTTAATTTGTCGATTTAGAATAGATCCCTCTTGGGGTGGTCGTTGGTATAGATCGGGCTAGGTTCTGGCTCCCTCAGAGCCTATCTAAATTGTTTAACTAGCTTAAAAGTTTTGTTTTTTTTCCGCTGCGTTTTACGCCCCTGTGGTCCGTCCGACTTAGGACAAACACAGATCCGAGCTCTGAGGGTCCGCCAAAACCCCAACAGTGATATCAGAGCCACGGTTATGCTTTAGATCTATTTTAGCGACGTTTTTTAAATCTTTAAATTGCTTAATTTTAACATACGAACTATTTTAGCTTTATGTTAAAATTAGTTTAAAAATTATTTTGTGTTTTAAAAATTGTTTTTGCAAACACGAAATTTGTTTGGGACAATTTAATTTTATGCGATAAATTTAAATGGGTCTCTAATGTTTAAATGCTTTATAAAAGTTTTTATGAGATATAATAATTTTTCGAGCATTTAAATGTTTATGTAACTTTAAAGAAATATTTTATATTTTGAAATTTAATTCTCTTAATTTACATAAAGGTTAGAAATTTTAAAAACTTTATTTTGAAAGCTTTTAAAACAATTTCTAATGATTTTAAAAAATTTTTAAAATTGCTTTAAAGGATATGTATATTAAAAGAATTAATTTTCATAAGATGAACCAATAAATTAGTTTCTTTTAAAATTACATATAAGTTTCTAGATTATTTAAGCGATATTTTAATCTTAGAAATGATTGATTCAAAATTTTAAAGCCTAGGTTTTAAAATTATTTGATAATTTTATGAAACCTAGTTTTATGTGATAAAATGTTTAAAGCTTTAAATTTTTTATCTTTAAATTTAAATGTTAGATTTGCGTGTTATTAATTATGTAGAAAACTTTAACTTGCAAATTCTCATTATATGTCACTAAATGAAACTTTTATTTATGCGGATAAATTAGTTGTTTCGTTTTCTTTTAATGGACATGTTGAATAATGTATTCATGAACCCTTTTAGGTTAGCCATTAAATGATTAAAATTTTATAAGATGAAATTTTTAATAAACTAGTGACATGTTATGTTTTATAAACAAAAACGACATCAAAACCTAATACCAGATTAGGGTAGTCCCTTTGATTGTCAATCATTTCATCAAATCGTTTAATTGATGATTTTCATAAAAGACTAATGTTGAAACATGTTGTAATTGTTTTATAAAATCCTAATTAGATTGGGGTAGCACGTTGAACGAATGAACCTTATAGTTGATAAGGAATTAATAAAAATTGTTCAACCAATCCATAAAATTTCGAATTTTAGGATCCACTAGTTGATAAGGATTAACTAGTTCTTTTAATTAAAAGCCATTAGTTGTTTGGATGAACATAGAATTGATGAAAACTCCTTCACTGGATCATGATGTCGGTCAATGTGCTTGGCTAAGTTTGCTGGACTAACCTAGCTAGTCTAGGTGCCGAGTGGTCCTGGCTTAGTCAATTCTCTGGATGCGTCCGCTGGACCGCAAGGAGTCGATTCATGACTGTGTAAGTCCATCGACTATACCTAAGTCAAATACGATAATAATCTTGTTCAAGATAAATCGTAGCCCTCCTTTTTTTAGGAGTTGGCAACTGTAAGAAACATGTTACGGTTGTTGAGCTACACTCAAGCCGTGACATGTCAATCTTATGGAAACCGATTTCTTGATTAACATATTGACCTGACTGAAACCGTTGTCTCATCCTCCGAGCATCGGCGTAAGTCTAACCAAGAATGCAGTCTCAGTCCTGACCCAAAACGACGTGTCGTGCATACACCGAGCGGTGGGGCAAGTCAGGCTAGACACAAAAACAAGGGTCCGACTAGGCTAGCCATTATGATCCGGATGAGCACACTTATGATCACAAATGACTAGGGGTAAAACGATAGGGAATCATAATAGATATGATTGACGACGAGTTCGTCTACCGACTGCAGAGTCGGACAACTTGTTGAGACACACTCAAGGTTGTCAGACTCAGTTTAATCGGATCCCTCTCTCACAAATGTTATTATATAATAAATTGTTTATTATTATGGCTTTAGTAAATTTAGTGGGAGAATATAGTTTTATTAAAAACCATTAAAACTATACTACGAACATATACTGACTTAAGTATCTATAAAATGCAGAATGGATTCGGGTCTTAGATATATGGTAGAGAATAACGTGCTCGATGGAACGAACTACAAAGACTGGCTTAGGAACATTAAGTTGGACCTTTCCCTAGCCGGGATTGGATACGTACTGTTCGAGGGCGCTCCGGAGAAGCTCGATGACGATTCGACCTTCGAGGAAAAGGAAGCCTATAAGCTATACCAGAGGGATGTAGAGAAGGCCGGGTGCCTTACTCTGGCTTCGATGAGTAACGAATTGCAGAGGAAGCATGAACATATGGATGTTCAAAGTATGCTTCTGAATGCACAAGAGTTATACGGCAAGCGGTCTAGAGCTGCCAAGTTCGAAGCCACCAGCAACCTCTGGGGCACAAAGATGGAGGCAGGGCCCGTACAAGATCATGTTATCAAGATGATCGGGTACGTAGAGGACGCCGCCCAGTTAGGATTTGTCCTGGACAATGAGATGTCCGTGGACATTATCCTTAAGTCTTTAACTCCTGAGTTTAAGCCTATCATCACTGGTTTTATAATGAACAGTCTTGAAACGGATCTTCCTGGTCTCATCAATATGCATAGGTAGTTTAAGGAGATTGAGAAGAAGCCAACTGCATTGGTTGTTGGATCTGCTTCTTCCGACCAGCCGAAAGGCAAGGGTAAGAAGTGGCAGGTCCCGCAACCTGCGAAGGCAAAGAAAGGGAAGAAAAAGACTAAAGGGAACCCATTAAAATCTGAGTGCTTTCATTGCCATAAGATTGGCCACAGGAAGAGGAACTGTAAGATCTATCTTGCAGAGAAGAAGAAGGGGCAGGCTGATGCCTCTACCTCAGGTACGACAAATTAAATTCAAGAAGAGTAATTATTTCCAATCACATAGTTTAAGATATTGAAATATCTGTGTAATGTATACAGGTGGGTGATATGAAGCGAAGATTGGGAGAAGTGCGGAGGATGGTCGGCAATCTAAGCAATCGTTGCTGCTGTGGCCGTTCAAAGACTTCGAGAGACATGATCGAGAAGGATATGATACAAAATTTTAGTTGAATAAAATGTATCATTCTTCCAAGTGAAAATAATGATTGAGTGTTCTACACTCAAAGTTTATTTAATAAACAAATTACGGTACATCTTTATGAATCCGTTGTTTTTGAATGAATGTCTAGGAAATTGCGTTTTCTGTTGAATTGAAATTTGATTGAGATTAGGTTAAATTTTCTGTGATTGTGGCTTTCTGAGATGGTTGCGAAAATTCTCGAATTGTGATACGAAGCTTCAGAAATTTTGTTTTGGAGCTGACTTAATGTTATAGTCAATCGGTAGTTAAATATAGGTTCCAGGGGCGTATAAATTGTGTGTGATCACAATTATACGCATATTAAGATTAATTCTTAATAAACTGCATTTAGTTATTAAAGAGTTAATATTAAATGTGGTTAAGGGAAAAGTACAATGTAGGACGTTTGATTGAGTGAGTCAAATTCCAAGATTCCTTAAACCGATCTTGACTTGACTCATTCGTCAAACCGAACCTGACACTAGTACATTCCATCTAAAGCACTTACCAAATGGTTATATCTTCGTATATATAATCTAAATATGATTTAGATATAATATTGAAGTATTTAACCAGGTAATTCTTAAAGTCAGTGGGAGCCAGCGCATATACTTAGTTCCGGTTTCTCGGACTAAGTAAAAGGGATTTCCAACTTATATAAATCATCTATATAAAACATTGAATCAAAATCGTTTTGATTTAATCGTATATAGAGACTAAGGGTGTCGTATATGTACTTGACATATTGACACAAGAAAATTGGAATGAGGTGAAACTAACTTATAGAAATGTTAGACCGTACATCTAGATTGTATAAGCTAATTGTTAGCTAATACAAAGAAAGGAAAAAATTGATCCAGATCATTTTTCAAGGGATCAACCTTTTGTGATCAAGGGATGTATTTATTAATCCACTAAAATACAATTGTAGATACTCGTTAGTAAATCCACTCTTAGGTTTGTCATATAAATGTCAAAGTGACTGATATGTTATAACGGTATGAGATACCGAGATAAATAGCCTAAGTGCAAGTGGGAGATGTAGGAGGATATATGCCCATAAGGCAATTTATCCTAAGTATACGCCTTGTTCATACTGTATATGGTACATATTATCCTAAGTATAAAATCGTTCGTATTAATATACTTAGATAATATCCATAGACTTATAATTAGGTCCTTACGTATCTAGATAAGATCTCGATTATGAGTAAGTAAGCGACCGAATAGAAACGTAAGTCTTAAACGGTTCGTGGTCATAGATGTGTCGAGAACTGGATATCGACACATTGGATAGACCACTGTGTCTTAGTCTTACCTTAGGGTAATGATGATATCATAGTCATTCGACTTGGTGAAGTCAGAGACGAGACACAGGTGCTCATTGGAGAATGAGTTCACTGAACGACCAATTTAGAGTTATTAAATGGTTGACTTTAACTAAACTGTCTTTAATAACTCTAGGGTGATGATAGGTAAGCTGGTCCTTATGACCTGAAGTCATTTGTACGAACCTATGAGCCAACGTTGTAGCCTAGACCCATGATCTAGCTTCGAGGCTAGGCCTGCTGAAAGATCTTAGGTTGGGTTTCACCCGAAGCTCGTGAGGCGAGTAGATGACTAAGATGGGATTCGTCACTTCCGTTAAAGGGAAGTAAGTGTTACATGCTCAGTACGATCTTTGTGTTAATCCTCGGCCGGGGTACGTTGTAAGAAGTACAACGTGAATACAACAAAGACCGCTGTATACTGACCAATGTTGTCTAATAGGGTTGACAGTAAACCATACCCTAGGCCAACAGGAATACAGTCTTGACGAAGGGACTATAGCTAACGGAGTTCATCACTGACACAACCAATGTAAACCCAATGATGCTTTTGTCAAAGGGTTGATCACGTTATGATGATTCTGAAACAGGGACGACAGCTACTGCTCGTGGTGATCGTCGTCTAGGGGTTCCGAGCCCCAACATGTAGTAAGGTCAGGATGTAGGGTCTCACACCGAGTAGTGTTCGTGTCTTAGTAATAGGAAGATTAATAGAGAGAAATTCATTTGATGATATTGAATATTTAATATTCACAAAGCTTGTTGTGAAAATTAGTCGTTATAGGAATATGGACAAATGTTGCATCTGATGCAAACAATGATTAAACGTGTCGTAAATTGGTTACGACAAATTTAGTAGGAAAAAATATATTGGAAAGGGTTACCTAGATGACGGGATCATCCCGGTCTAAACACAGGTTCAAACCGCGTCCAAATCGGAGCTCAAACGAGCCAAGAAACGTGAAAACAGTCCAAGGCAAGGTGGGTTAGACCCACTGGGCTAACAAGCCCATACCCAGAGGCAAAACGGGCGCGGCCCGCTGGCCGCAGCGGGCAAACACCCACTGCACAGCGGGCTTGGCCTGTAGGCTTAGCCCACTGTCTGCAGCGGGCGCGACCCGCTGCCTGCAGCGGGCGCACGCCCGCTGCCCAGCGGGCGGGCGGCCCGCCTCTATGCCTTGGGCGGACGAGCCCGCTAAGCTTAGCGGGCGCGCCCGCAACTTAAGTGTTTTTAGGGTTTTTTGAAACCCCAAAAGACGGCTACGAAAGTTGATTTTTTGTCCAACTTTGGGCAATTGTTTGAGGGGTCAAACGAAGTCGAAATTCGTCGCCGTCGGTTCCTAGCGTTCACCATTCGAATCCCTTCGGATTGATAGCTTGTTTGGTGTCTAAAGTTTAATGAGCGAATAGAATTAAATAGTTGAAGTTTGCTTTTATGAAAAGCTCTCTAACTTCAAATTAAGCTAAAATTAGGTTAATTGAATTCTCTTCAATTTGGCTATTGTCCCACATTGCTCGCAACGAAAGAAGGAGTGCCGACTCCCTATATAAATAGGGGTGCACTCCCTTCGTTGAAAGATGCACCAAGTCCTCGATCGAGTAGCTTCAGACTTTTAGAGCAAGCTCGATCGGTGACTAAACTATTCTCTCTCTCGCTCTCTCTTCCTATTCTCTGGAGTAGTCCTAGCAAGACTACGAAGGGGGTTTGGATTCGGATCCAGACGTCTAAGACGCCGGTTCTACTCAAGTGAAACTTTCTACCGCGTGTGATCAGCTTGGAGGCGAAAGTCGGCTCGAGCGAATCGGTTCGAGGGTGCGAGGCGGCTCAGGCGGATCGAGACAAGGCGGCTAGGCTACGATGAGCATCAAAAGACGGTGCAGTACATCTTGCCTGCTCCCGGGCCAACATTCCGGGTATGTGGTTAAGTAATTTTTAGTGTAGATTTAATTTGTCGCTTTAGAATAGATCCCTCTTGGGGTGGTCAGATCCACCCCAAGTTGGCATAGATCGGGCTAGGTTCTGGCTCCCTCAGAGCCTATCTAAATTGTTTAGCTAGCTTAAAAGTTTTATTTTTTTTCCGCGGCGTTTTACGCCCCTGTGGTCCGTCCGACTTAGGACGGACACAGATCCGAGCTCTGAGGGTCCGCCAAAACCCCAACAGTGGTATCAGAGCCACGGTTATGCTTTAGATCTATTTTAGCGACGTTTTATAAATCTTTAAATTGCTTAATTTTAACATACGAACTATTTTAGCTTTATGTTAAAATTAGTTTAAAAATTGTTTTGTGTTTTAAAAATTGTTTTTGCAAACACGAAATTTTTTTTGGGACAATTTAATTTTATGCGATAAATTTTAAATGGGTCTCTAATGTTTAAATGCTTTATAAAAGTTTTTATAAGATATAATAATTTTTCGAGCATTTAAATGCTTATGTAACTTTAAAGAAATATTTTATATTTTGAAATTTAATTCTCTTAAGTTACATAAAGGTTAGAAATTTTAAAAACTTTATTTTGAAAGCTTTTAAAACAATTTCTAATGATTTTAAAAATGTTTTAAAATTGCTTTAAAGGATATGTATATTTAAAGAATTAATTTTCATAAGATGAACCAATAAATTAGTTTCTTTTAAAATTACATATAAGTTTCTAGATTATTTAAGCGATATTTTAATCTTAGAAATGATTGATTAAAATTTTAAAGCCTAGGTTTTAAAATTATTTGATAATTTTATGAAACCTAGTTTTATGTGATAAAATGTTTTGAAGCTTTAAATTTTTTATCTTTAAATTTAAATGTTAGATTTGCGTGTTATTAATTATGTAGATAATTTTAACTTGCAAATTCTCATTATATGTCCAAAATGAAACTTTTATTTATGCGGATAAATTAGTTGTTTCGTTTTCTTTTAATGGACATGTTGAATAATGTATTCATGAACCCTTTTAGGTTAGCCATTAAATGATTAAAATTTTATAAGATGAAATTTTTAATAAACTAGTGACATGTTATGATTTATAAACAAAAACGACATCAAAACCTAATACCAGATTAGGGTAGTCCCTTTGATTGTCAATCATTTCATCAAATCGTTTAATTGATGATTTTCATAAAAGACTAATGTTGAAACATGTTGTAATTGTTTTATAAAATCCTAATTAGTTGGGGTAGCACGTTGAACGAATGAACCTTATAGTTGATAAGGAATTAATAAAAATTGTTCAACCAATCCATAAAATTTCGAATTTTAGGATCCACTAGTTGATAAGGATTAACTAGTTCTTTTAATTAAAAGCCATTAGTTGTTTGGACGAACATAGAATTAATGAAAACTCCTTCAATGGATCATGATGTCGGTCAATGTGCTTGGCTAAGTTTGCTGGACCAACCTAGCTAGTCTAGGTACCGAGTAGTCCTGGCTTAGTCAATTCCTTGGACGCGTCCGCTGGACCGCAAGGAGTCGATTCATAACAGTGTAAGTCCATCGACTATACCTAAGTCAAATACGATAATAATCTTGTTCAAGATAAATCATAGCCCTCCTTGTTTTAGGAGTTGGCAACTGTAAGAAACCTGTTACGGTTGTTGAGCTACACTCAAGCCGTGACATGTCAATCTTATAGAAACCGATTTCTTGATTAACATATTGACCTGACTGAAACCGTTGTCTCATCCTCCGAGCATCGGCATAAGTCTAACTAAGAATGTAGTATAAGTCCTGACCCAAAATGACGTGTCGTGCATACACCGAGCGGTGGGGCAAGTCAGGCTAGACACGAAAACAAGGGTCCAACTAGGCTTGCCATTGTGATCCGGATGAGGACACTCATGATCACAAATGATTTGGGGTAAAATCGATAGGGAATCATAATAGATATGATTGACGACGAGTTCGTCTACCGACTGCAGAGTCGGACAACTTGTTGAGACACACTCAAGGTTGTCAGACTCAGTGTAATCGGATCCCTCTCAAACAAATGTTATTATATAATAAATTGTTTATTATTATGGCTTTAATAAATTTAGTGGGAGAATATATTTTTATTAAAAACCATTAAAACTATACTACGAACATATACTGACTTAAGTATCTATAAAATGCAGAATGGATTCAGGTCTTAAATATATGGTAGAGAATAACGTGCTCGATGGAAAGAACTACAAAGACTGGCTTAGGAACATTAAGTTGGTCATTTCCCTAGCCGGGATTGGATACGTACTGTTCGAGGACGCATCGGAGAAGCCCGATGACGATTCGACCTTCGAGGAAAAGGAAGCCTATAAGCTATACCAGAGGGATGCAGAGAAGGCCATGTGCCTTACTCTGGCTTCGATGAGTAACAAACTGCAGAGGAATCATGAACATATGGATGTTCAAAGTATGCTTCTGAGTGCACAAGAGTTATACGGCAAGCGGTCTAGAGCTGCCAAGTTCGAAGCCACCAGCAACATCTGGGGCACAAAGATGGAGGCAGAGCCCGTACAAGATCATGTTATCAAGATGATCGGTACGTAGAGGACACCACCCAGTTAGGATTTGTCCTGGACAATGAGATGTCCATGGACATTATCCATAAGTCTTTAGCTCCTGAGTTTAAGCCTTTCATCACTGGTTTTATAATGAACAGTCTTGAAATGGATCTTCCTGGTCTCCTCAATATGCTTAGGCAGTTTGAGGAGATTGAGAAGAAGCCGACTGCATTGGTTGTTGGCTCTGCTTCTTCCGACCAGCCGAAAGGCAAGGGTAAGAAGAGGCAGGTCCCGCAACCTGCGAAGGCAAAGAAAGGGAAGAAAAAGACTAAAGGGGCCCCATCAAAATCTGAGTGCTTCCATTGCCATAAGATTGGCCACTGGAAGAGGAACTGTAAGATCTATCTTGCAGAGAAGAAGAAGGGGCATACTGATGCATCTACCTCAGGTATAACAAATTAAATTCAAGAAGAGTAATTATTTCCAATCACATAGTATGAGATACTGAGACATCTGTGTAATGTATACATGTGGGTGATATGAAGCGAAGATTTGGAGAAGTGTGGAGGATGGTCGGTAATCTAAGCAATCGTTGCTGCTGGGAACATTCAAACACTTCGAGAGACATGATCGAGAAGGATATGATAATAAATTTTAGTTGAATAAAATGTATCATTCTTCCAAGTGAAAACAATGATTGAGTATTTTACACTCAAAGTTTATTTAATAAACAAATTACGATTCGTCTTTATGAATCCGTCTTTTTTGAATGAATGTCTCGGAAATTGCGTTTTCTGTTGAATTGAAATTTGATTGAGATTGGCTTAAATTTTCTGTGATTGTGACTTTCAGAGATGGTTGTGAAAATTCTCGAATTGTGATACGAATCTTCAGAAATTTTGTTTTGGAGCTGAATTAATGTTATAGTCAATCGATAGTTAAATATAGGTTCCAGTGGCGTATAAATTGTGTGCGATCATAATTATACGCATATTAAGATTAATTCTTAATAAACTGCATTTAGTTATTAAAGAGTTAATATTAAATGTGGTTAAGGGAAAAGTACAGTGTAGGACGTTTGATTGAGTGAGTCAAATGCCAAGATTCCTTAAACCGATCTTGACTTGACTTATTCGTCAAACCGAACCTGACACTAGTACATTCCATCTAAAGCACTTACCAAATGGTTATATCTTCGTATATATAATCTAAATATGATTTAGATATAATATTGAAGTATTTAACCAGGTAATTCTTAAAGTCAGTGGGAGCCAGCTCGTATACTTAGTTTCGGTTTCTCGGACTAAGTAAAAGGGATTTCCAACTTATATAAATCATCTATATAAAACATTGAATCTAAATCATTTTGATTTAATCGTATATAGAGACTAAGGGTGTCGTATATGTACTTGACATATTGACAAAAGAAAATTGGAATGAGCTGAAACTAACTTATAGAAATGTTAGACCCTACATCTAGATTTTATAAGCTAATTGTTAGCTAATACAAAGAAAGGAAAAATTGATCCAGATCATTTTTCACGGGATCAACCTTGTGTGATCAAGAGATGTATTTATTAATCCACTAAAATACAATTGTAGATACTCGTTAGTAAATCCACTCTTAGGTTTGTCATATAAATGTCAAAGTGACTGATATGCTATAACGGTATGAGATACCGAGATAAATAGCCTAAGTGCAAGTGGGAGATGTATGAGGATATATGCCCATAAGGCAATTTATCCTAAGTATACGTCTTGTTCATACTGTATATGGTACCTATTATCCTAAGTATAAAATCGTTCGTATTAATATACTTAAATAATATCATTAGACTTATTGTTAGGTCCTTACGTATCTAGATAAGATCTCGATTATGAGTAAGTAAGCAACCGAATAGAAACGTAAGTCTTAAACGGTTCGTGGTCATAAATGTGTTGAGAACTGGATATCGACACATCGGATAGACCACTGTGTCTTAGTCTTACCTTAAGGTAATGATGATATCATAGTCATTCGACATGGTGAAGTCGGAGACGAGACATAGGTGCTCATTGCAGAATGAGTTCACTGAACGACCAAATTAGAGTTATTAAATGGTTGACTTTAACTAAACTGTCTTTAATAACTCTAGGGTGATGATAGGTAAGCTGGTCCTTATGACCTGAAGTCATTTGTACGAACCTATGAGCCAACGTTGTAGCCTAGACACATGATCTAGCTTCGAGGCTAGGCCTGCTGAAAGATCTTAGGTTGGGTTGCACCCGAAGCTCTCGAGGCGAGTAGATGACTAAGATGGGATTCATCACTTACATTAAAGGGAAGTTAGTGTTACAGGCTCAGTACTATCTTTGTGTTAATCCTTGGTCGGGGTACGTTGTAAGAAATACAACGTGAATACAACAAAGACCGCTGTATACTGACCAATGTTGTCTAATAGGGTTGACAGTAAACCATACCCTAGGCCAACAGGAACACAGTCTTGACGAAGGGACTATAGCTAACAGAGTTCATCCATGACATAGCCAAATGTAAACCTAATGATGCTTTTGTCAAAGGGTCGATCAGGTTATGATAATTCTGAAACAGGGACGACAGCTAATGCTCGTGGTGATCGTCGTCTAGGGGTTCCGAGCCCCAACCTGTAGTAAGGTCAGGCTGTAGGGTCTCACACCGAGTAGTGTTCGTGTCTTAGTAATAGGAAGATTAATAGAGAGAAATTCATTTGATGATATTTAATAGTTAATATTCACAAAGCTTGTTGTGAAAATTAGTCGTTATAGCAAAAGGGACAAATGTTGCATCTGATGCAAACAATGATCAAACGTGTCGTAAATTGGTTACGACAAATTTAGTAGTAACGAATATATTGGAAAGGGTTACCTGGATGACGGGATCGTCCCGGTCTAAACACAGGTTCAAACCGCGTCCAAATCGGAGCTCAAACGAGCCCAGAAACGCGAAAACAGTACAAGGCAAGGTGGGTTAGACCCACAAGGCTAACAAGCCCATACCCAGAGGCAAAACGGGCGCGGCCCGCTGGCCGCAGAGGGTTAACACCCGCTGCAGCAGAGGGCACGGCAGCAGGCGGGCGGCTCGCCTCCATGCCCTGGGCGGACGTGCCCGCTAAGCTTAGCGGGCGCGCCCACAACTTAAGTGTTTTTAGGGTTTTTTGAAACCCCAAAATACGGCTACGAAAGTTGATTTTTTGCCCAACTTTGGGCAATTGTTTGAGGGGTCAAACGAAGTCGAAATTCGTCGCCGTCGGTTCCTATGCGTTCACTATTCGAAGCCCTTCGGATTGATAGCTTGTTTGGTGTCTAAAGTTTAATGAGCGAAGAGAATTAATTAGTTGAAGTTTGCTTTTATGAAAAGCTCTCTAACTTCATATTAAGCTAAAATTAGCTTAATTGAATTCTTTTCAATTTGGCTATTGTCCCACATTGCTCGAAACGAAAGAAGGAGTGCCGACTCCCTATATAAATAGGTGTGCACCCCTTCGTTGAAAGATGCACCATGTCCTCGATCGAGTAGCTCCAGACTTTTAGAGCAAGCTCGATCGGCGACTAAACTATTCTCTCTCTCTCTCTTCCTATTCTCCGGAGTAGTCCTAGCAAGACTACGAAGGGGGTTTGGATTCGGATCTAGACGTCTAAGACGCAGGTTCTACTCAAGTGAAACTTTCTACTGCGTGTGATCGGTTTGGAGGCGAAAGTCGGCTCGGGCGGATCGGTTCGAGGGATGCGAGGCGGCTCAGGCGGATCGAGTCAAGGCAGCTCGGCTACGAGGAGCATCAGAAGACGGTGCGGTACATCTTGCCTGCCCAGGGCCAAGATTCCGGGTATGTAGTTAAGTAATTTTTAGTGTAGATTTAATTTGTTGCTTTAGAATAGATCCCTCTTGGGGTGATCAGATCCACCCCAAGTTGGTATAGATCGGGCTAGGTTCTGGCTCCATCAGATCCTAGCTAAATTGTTTAGCTAGTTTAAAAGTTTTGTTTTTTTTCGCTGCGTTTTACACCCATGTGGTCTGTCCGACTTAGGACGGACACAGATCCGAGCTCTGAGGATCCGCCAAAACCCCAACAGGCCTCACATACGATCCGTGCATTAGGATCGATAACTATTCATGCCACTCTTATGGATAGAATGATATCATTTCATCCCACTCTCGTGGATAGAACTTCGATGTGTATTTTGGTGGCTCCCATTGACGCAAGGACGATAGTCGTCAATTAGAAATATATGATGTCGGTGGATCCCATCAAGGAGCACGCCGGGCATGGTCGCAAACCCTAATTGAATCCACTAACCTCCTAATTAATTCATAGTATACTCCTTAAGCACGCGTGTGCCACCGACCGTGGACACGATTCCAGTTTGAGATATCCTACAAACTTGGCTGGATCAACCAAAACACGTCCCTTTTATACCAACGCAACCTAAATATCCTAACTTTACATCTAAATCGTAAGATCCTAAGGCTATTCCATTAGCCATAGATAGAACTACTCATGGATCATTGCAAGAGACATGAACGATTCAATAAAGGCTAGAGAATTCATCATAGCGATAGAAAACATCGAGTAAAGCATAGAAAGTTTAGAGAATAGTTACCAACACGTCGTAGGATGATAGACAATCGTTAATTAAGAAGAACAAGCATCCACACAAAAAATATCCAATAAAAATATCATCTTTGGTCTCTACAAAATAGTGATGGCTAGAACTTCTCTCTAAAACTTAAACTAAAACTAAACTAAGGAAAATAAGCAAGCTCTCTAAAAACATTAAAGTTGTGCTTATATACAAGGGGTATGGACCCCAAAAAAATCTCAAAAAATCTGAGCACTTGGGCCCACCAACTTGTCTGGTCGCGTCACTCTACTCGGTCGAGTAAGGCGCTGCTCAGTCGAGTTGCAAGCGGCTGCTGCTTTGCTGCTTCTTTGACTCTGGCTGATACGGGCTACTCGGTCGAGTAACCCCTCCACTCAGTCGAGCTACTGTAGATTTGGACTCCCTCCAGAACGCTGCTCTGTTTGGTTGCGACTCGGGTCGAGTAGACGATTAGCTTGGTCGAGTGCCTTGCTGCTCGGTTGAGTGGCTTTGTTGCTCGGTCGAGTGGGGCGTGTCCATTTTCGCTGCAACGTCTGCATGTCAGCTCAATCGAGTGCTGATGCACTTGACCGAGTAGCCTGGGAAACTGAATACAAGTGGGCCTAGAGTTCTCATCTCTCGCTCTCTTCTCCTCCTCTCCTCCAATCTTCTTCCTTGCCTCGGCGAACTCTCATGAAACCTTGCCAATGATGTTCTGGACGTGTAGAATGTGTCCATGTCACTAAATAGCTCCAATTCGCTCCAAAACTCCTAAAAATCTACAAAGCTATACGAAACTCGAATATGGTGTTAGAAGCCCGGTAATATATTAAAATTGGACTTTGGAGGCGAATATGATATGAAAATGATGCAGAAAATATATGTAAAAGGTGGACACATCAAAATCTCTCAAGGTTACCTCTTACTCGTCCTTGAGGAAGATGAAAACGTGGCTCACCGGGCGATGAAAACAAGAAATAGAAAAAAGAATGAAAGATGGTGGGAGGCGCTAGATTATTCGGTCAGATCTCAAGCCATAGTTACATATCACGATACTCTGAAAAAATCGGAATACATGCCACATGAATTTCATATCTTGACTAAACATAATACTTGCAAGCCATAAGAGCAAAGGAAGGAATTCTCTAAATTCATTTAATCAACTCATATTCACGTCATGTAATTCATAGAGTTTAATATACAAATGTTGGCGATGCACTTTTCAATCAAGAGATATAAATGAAGCATATAAGAATGACGCCAAGCATGCAATGGAGAATAGAATAAAAGTCATGGCATTCGCATGTTTATTTCAAATCATGAAAAATCTCCATAGCTAATATATTTTACAAAGTCTAAGCATTAACAAATATCCCTATTCAAATCATGAAAAATCTCCATAGCTAATATATTTTACAAAGTCTAAGCATTAACAAATATCCCTATTCATGCACAATCTCCACTCTAATGTCGCGCTCACTCATATAATCAAATGAATTCACCCCCCAAGCTTAGCTTGAGGCATCGCATCTAAAGGAAAGGATGGGTGAAAATGGAATTTTTGTCTTGGTTTTTCCAAGTACTTTTGTACCTCCAGGTAATGGAATAGAGAGATATTTTTCTTTTCTTTTTTGGTTTTTTGTACTTTTTTGACCTTTTAGTTTCTATCTGTTTTTTTCTTTTGTAGGAGCTATTTGATTTGCATTTTTGCTTTTGGCTCCTTTTTGGCTTTTTTGGACTTTTTGAAGATAGCTTTTCTTTTTGCAGGTATTTTTAGGAAAGGATGCGATATAAGTGGTTGCAAGGGGTGAACCCAAATGACATGTAGAAAAATAAAGAGATATGTGGAGAAAGAAATATAATATAACTCGGTTCACTCTAAGATGTGTATGAACGGTTCAATAAGATAATACTTCAACTAAACTCATAAGTAAGCATGGATATTTTCGATCATTTCGTTAAATAGCGAAGTCAAGTGGTAAAGCATACAATCATATCAGGCATGCAACAGAAAGTGAGTAAGATAATAAGGCAGATGCTTCAGATATACTAATGTTGCATGAATCTTGGTGCATTTCCAACAAAAGCATACTAAATACTATTGCATACATTCAGCTTCAATTAATTGCATGCATTCATATAGAGAGATCATCAAAAGAAATATATGTGCAAGCATATGGATAGTAAGACACTGATATACTCTACGGGCAAAGCAAGAGATATAAGCATCGTGATAGCTACTAAAACTAAAAGAGATATCATCATTCGGAATAAATCTAGCAGAAAGATAAAAGAAAAGCGGGAAAAAGTAACAACAAGCATGCAGGCATACCAAAACATGAAAAACGTGATGCTAAATGGAAAAAAAATTAAAATGGTGGAAATTGGGTGGAAAATAAAAACAAAATGGTGAACAATGAAAAAAAGTGTAATAAATGAAAATAAAAAGCGATAGCGCTCATCCGCCAAGCTAAACACGGTAGTGTCCTCACTGATGAGAACACGCGTGTAAGTCGGAAAATGATGTTATGGCGCGGTGGGTGGAGAAATAAAAAGGTAAAATAGAAAAAAAGGATGAACTGTACAAATAATAAAGAAAGGGAAAATGCAAATGTGGATGCATAACCTAATGCCTAAATGCAAAAATATGGACAAGCAGGCAGATGATGCAAATGATGGTATGATGCAAGAAGGGACAAGTGCAAATGCTATATGAAAGATATATACAGATGGTGCAAAACGGGGTCCTCCCACAAGCTGTGTAAGAACAAGGGCCCCAAAGAGACAGATGGGCACAAATATGTAGGGGGACAAGAGCAAAAATAATATAATCAGAGTATCAAGTAAGGGCACCACCCTCTAGAGGTGGTGATGGGTCTCGCTGCAGGGGACCAGAAAGTGGGACAGCATGAGGAGGCTCGACGAGTGTGTCGACGACAGGTGGGCCCATGGATGGTGTAGGAAGTGAAGCAGTAGGTGGGTCCACTAGGGGTGCAACCAGCTCGGTGGAAGAGTGACAGGCCCTGTAGAAGCCTGAGAATGCGACATAGTGAGCAGTGCGGGTGTGACAGGAGGGATATGGTCTGGTCGGGGAGGAGGAGCATGTGCGAGTATAACAGCTGGTGCACGCTGCGCCTCAGAATATCAAGAATAGAAGTGAGGTCCTGCTCAACTGACTACTGGTGGGTGGCGACCAAGCTGGTAAAGTATCAAAGGCACACTTCAAGCAAGCAACCTCGGTCTCCATGGTAGTCAAACGTGCGTCAGTATGGCAGGAACCGGGAGGAGGACGTGAACTGCTAGAAAAACCCCTCTCAGCCTGGCCTCGTCCATGTGAAGAACGAGGTCTGAAGAGAAAATCATGAGAGGGCGGTCTAGCAGGGATCACGGTGGAAGAGGAAGTGAATGGAATGGATTCGAGATCCGGTGCAACGATAGAAGCAGCAGCAGCATCAGAAATGGGAGACGTCGTGGCAACAGAAGTGGTGACAGACACCACGACGCTCTTAGTAAAGACAGCTAATGCAGGTACAGAAGCTGTGCCAGAAAGTGTGGATGTGGACCCTATAGTGGTAGGGACAGAATTGAGGGGGTCCACAGTGTCAGGTAGGGTGCCGGCAGACTCAAAACTGGTGGGGACAGTATGGGTGGGGACAGGCTCCGATAAAGATGAAACTGTAGAAATAGGGGCACAAACGTGCCCTCGGGTCTGAGCACGGAAGATATGGAAGTATTGACCTCGGGGAAAAGGTGTGGACAGCCCCGGAGGTCTCTACGGTGGTAGTGTGTGGAAGTGGGGAGGGTGGTGGTGGTGGTAATGGTGTGAGCACTGACAGCTGTGTGGACAAAAGTGCTCGCATGATGGGCAGGCTGGGCAGGCTGGGTAGTCTGGGCTGCTAGGAGGGCAGCAAAGTCGGGCTCCTCCTCATCGGATCTGAGTACCCAGTCATAGTTGTCATCAGCGACTGGTCCTCTTGGGGCATCAAGGACATAGACGGGAGGGATGGAAAAAATGCCAGGAATGACACAGTCAAGCATGACTGGGTCAAAACGTGTGAGATCAGGGCAGGGCAGATAGAGATGGTGCTCGCGATAGGTGCCTAGTAAGTAGATCCATTGATGCTCATAGTGCGACCTGATGATGTGCATGCGAGCAAGCACACCTAGAGTCAGTCGAGTAGGCCCGGTGAGTTTCGCTAGACCAGCGGGAAGTGCAAGGCCGAGCGTGGAAGCAAAGATGGTGAAGAAACTGCCACAACAGATATCTATCATGGCGTGGGTGGTCTGGAGGAGGCGGTGACACAGCCAGTGTGTTGGTCAAAAAGTAGGAAGGGGTGGATGTTGCCATTGGGGTAATGGCGCAGAAGTAGAGTCATCCCCATAAGATGGGTAAGCTCAGGAAGGGAGAGTGTCCCGACCTTTGGCCTAGAGAAGAGGGTGGTGGCTAGGTGGTGCTGGGTATAGCAGAGGAATGGGTGGACTATGGCTGAGGTCTTAGCCCTGATGTGGCTATATCCTCGGAGGCCAGTGATACGATGCCAAAACTGCTCGGCGTCAAACGTTGAAAGCTCGTAGTCTGGGGAGTAGGAAAGGGATGGGTCGGGGATGGTGGGGAAATGGAAGTGTGCGCAGATCATGGCGTGCATGACCACTATGTTGTGGTCAAGCAGCTGAAAGCAGATGCTATCACCCTCTCAGACAATGGAGCTTATCGCCTTGAGGGTGAGGCGCGTGTACGTGGGTACATGCATGGAAAGGAGTCGGTCGAAACCGATGATCTGGTAAAGACTATGGACACCCTATAGGATGCCCAGCCTGCTGAGGGTGTGGACGTGGATGAAGCGAGTCAGGATGATGGTGCGATGAGAGATGGCGACGAAACACTCGTGGTGAGCATCGTCCCTGAAGACGATATCATACATCCTCAGGGTGAATGGTGGGGATGTGCAGGTGGTGATGGAGGAGCGAGAGTGGTGGGTGTCGGGATGGGGGTAGTGAGTGGGGCCTCTATCGTTAGAGGCATGGGGGATGGTGATCGTGAGGGTAAGGATGAGGACGTGGGGTCTGCCAAGTGGTCCTCAGGTGTGGGTAAGCGGTAGCGGTGGCGTGACGGCAAAGAAGAGGAGCCGGGATCGTCAGCCTTCCTTTTCCTGGTCGGTGGAGGCATCCTAGGCCGCAACCTAGGAGGCATTGTGCAAATGGTGTGCTAAGCTACGAAAATGCGAGACACGGTAATAAAGATAAGAGTGGAGCGAGTATACCGAGTCCATAAGTCGCGGCAAAAGCAAAAGTGATCCTACGCGCTCGAAGCCTTGACCAAAATGATCCCCCAAGCTATCCCAAGCCGATCGTCTCTACGAATAGCTCCAATAGTACCTGCAAATGGTAATGAAGATAGGATTTGCAAGTAATTAAGAAAATGAATCGGTATGGGGTTCTAAAATAGAAAGAATTAAAAATGAGGTTCTAAATTGAGGTTTATGGGGGGGAGAGAGAAAGATAAGGGGTGAAAGGGGGCAGAGATAGGCGGGCAAAGGTGGTGGATCGAGCAGGTAGTGGCGGCGCTCGGGCGGTGCTAGCGACAGAGGTGGTGGCAGCGATCGGAATAGGGATGGTGGTTGTGGAAATTAAGAGAGAGAGAGAGAGAGAGAGAGAGAGAGAGAGAGAGAGAGAGAGAGAGATGGGGGATGTGGTGAGGATGGTGGTCGGACCGAGCAGCAGGGGCGGCCGCTCTCGGTCGACGAGCGGTGGCGCTTCAGTGACTTCGGTCAGAGAGCACGAAGGTGGGTGGATTGGGCGAGGGGAAATAGGAAGATCTAGAGAGAGAGAGAGAGAGAGAGAGAGAGAAGAGAGATATGGAGAGGAGAGGGTGGTGGTCGGACCGAGTGCGGTGGACGACGGTGCTCGTGCAGAGCAAGCAGCGGAGGTGACGAGGCGTCGGACCCCTCTGGGGAGGGTTAGGGCTAAGGCAACTCGGGCTCTGGGGGGGTTTTCGAATTAGATTAGGATTATGGTTAGGGTTAGGCCTGAGTGGTTTTAAGTGGAGAGCGGGCCACGCCAGTTAGAGGCTACTGGTTGAGCAACGATAGCTACTCGGTCGAGCTCAAAAGTTATAAAAGTTTTTAAATTTTAAATCCCAGATTTGCGCTCTAGTACTCGACCAAGCTGCTTACTCAGCTCGATCGAGCTAAATTAAAACAGAGTGTTGATTTCAGCTCTTTTTGCTCCCTTTGTAGCTCGACCGAGTAGGGTAGCTACTCGGTCGAGTCCATTAAGTTTTCAGAGCGATGTTTTTAGCACTTTTGGACTCCTTTTGTAGCTCGATCGAGTAGGGTAGCTACTCGGTCGAGTCGAATTAGAAACAGAGTGCTGCTTTTTGGCCTCCTTGAGCTCCTTTTGTAGCTCGACCGAGCAGGGTAGCTACTCGGTCAAGTCGGGTTAACTTTCAGGGAGCTCTTTTAGCTGCTTCCTCGGGCTGATTCTAGCTCGACCGAGCAGGGTAGCTGCTCGGTCGAATGACATGCTATTGGTCACCCAAAGCTAGTATTGCTTTATGGTTCTCTCATCCTAGTTCCTTCTCTTTCTTTTCATCGTTTGGCGTACTCTCTCCATTGTTCAACCTGTAGAAGGAAGAACACATCAAAAATTTTGTCTTTTGTATTTTTAAGGAATTAAAAATGTTTTTATTTTGGTTTTTCAATAGAAAAGGGAAGAACAAAAAAATAAAAATAAAAATAAAAGCTAAAGAAAGAAAACTCGGGATGCCTCCCTAAGCGCTTGTTTTAAGTCATAAGCTCGACTCCCTCAAGATTTTTACTCGACGGTGGGTATGTTGGGCGCATATGAAATACGCCCGTCATGTTTCCCGATGAGTCCATGTGGTGGAAGTTGGCATGCTTCTCCTTGTTGACCCTCCTTGGCCAAGAAGATCATAGCCTCTGGTTCTTGATTGTGCAGTGGTACATCGGGCGACTCCTCGTCTAGTATGCTCAAATAGTCGACCAACGCCTTGTCTTGTACGACGTCACCGTCGTCATCAAAGATTTTCCCCATGGGATCTCTAGAGCACTCCTCCATGGCGTAGTCATTGGTAGCATCGTCATCTAGGAGCTCAAGATAGCTCGCATCTTCTTGTCAGACGCGGTCCCTCACCGGCTTTTGCAAGCGGAATTCAACCTCGAAGTTACCCACATTCAACGATAACGTCCCCCATGGACGTCGATCAATACTCCGGCCGTTGCCATGAATGGATGCCCCAATATAATTTATGAACTGCCCTTCTCCGGCATATCCATGATCACAAAGTCTACCGGTACGCATAGCCCGGGGGGTATTTGCAATATGAAGTCGCATGATATGCCCACCGGATAGCTAATCGATTGGTCCACCAATTGGATGCTCATGTCGGTAGGCTCAAGTTTCGTTGCTGTATTTACCCATTTAAAGATAGTGAGCGTCATCAAGCTAATGCTCACTCCAAAGTCAATCAAGGCTCTGCTAATTGGGGTGCCGCCAATGGAGCACGGCACCGTGAAACTCCCAGGATCCGGCAATTTCTTAGGTAGATGATTTTTGATGACGGATGTGCAATTATCCAAAAGCTTCACCTCTGGCTGTTTACGCTTCACTGTTGTTAGATCCTTTAAGAACTTAGCATACGTGGGGATTTCCGTGATTGCGTCCATGGAGGGGTTATTCAATTGGATTCCCTTGAGAAACTCAGAGAACTTGGCGTATTTCTTCTCTAATTTCGCCATGGCTAACCCTTGAGGATAAGGAGGTGGAGGTCGGCTTGCCTTGTATCTAGCGACATCCTTTGGAATAGATTGATTTGAAGTAGTAGTAGCATCCGCCGATGACATAGTGGTGGGAATATGAAGTGTAGAAGGCGAAGTCTCCCTCTCTCCAATGGCATGAGAATCCTTTGTATCCCTCTCCTCGTCATTGGCCACAATAGGGGCTGAAATAGTGGTGTCTTCCTCTTAAGTAGGAGTGGATGATCTCTGGCTCACCTTTTTTGGAAACCGGCACCATGACATCGTCGGTGACCTTTCCTCCCATCGTGGTGATGGCAACCACCGCATTGACTTTCACTCTAGGATTTCGCTCAGGCTGAGAGGACAATCTTCCTTGAGTCTTTATTAATTGAGCCATTTGAGCTTTTAACTCATCAACAGAGGTGTTAAGGGACCTAAAGTGGACTGCATTTTCAGCATTGTTCTTCGTTTGCCCACTAATAAATGCGTCCAAGGTCGCTCCCAAGTTAGAACTTGGGACCGCCGGTTAATATTGTTGTGGTGGTGGTCTATTGTTGTACCCTGGTGGTCTGTAAGGTGCAGCTGGCCTAAACCCATACTGTTGTTGCTGAGGAGTCGACCCTTGTTGTTAAGGAGATGGTTGTGGTGTCCTTTGTTGCTGTGGAGGTTGCAATGTTCCATTGGGGTTGCTATAAGAAAAACCGGGATGATTCCTTGCCGCCAGATTTTACCATTGATTTATCCCCTCTCCTCCCATATAATGGACTTGCTCCACTGTTACGTCCGTTCCTTTGCAGGACACTTCTATTGGGGCATACCCTTGCTCGGCGTAGTCTTCATGAGTAGCATATACCGGAGCTCTAGGAGTGAGAGGAATAGCATCCAACATCTGTTCTATCCTTGCGACCTGCTTGCAGAGAGTCTCCAGTTGCCCATCTAAGTGCATGGCAATCTTCACCTCGGTACCCTTGATTTTTGAGCGTTCATCGCTCCATTGTTGATTATTACAGCAAAAATATGGCCTCCTCAGGTAGCTTGTCTAAAAGAGCGCCTTGAGCATATGCATCTATGATCATCTTGGTGCATGGCTAAAGCCCATTATAGAAGCTCTGAATAAGGTCCCACTCCAGGACTCCATGGTGGGGGCACTGATGTTACAGATCCTTAAATCTCTCGCATGCCTCATATAACGACTCCTGAGGAAGTTGCTAGAAATTAGTGATCGCCCCTCGGATCCTCATCGTTTTCGACGGGGATAGAACTTGTTCACAAAGACTAGAGCCAGCTGCTCCCAAGTCGTGAAGGTATTTAAAGGGTGCACTCGCAACCAATAAGAGGCCTTGTCCCTGAGAGTGAACGGAAATAATCTGAGCTCGATGGCATCATCGCTCACGTCCTTGGCATGGAAGGTACCACACTTCGCCAGGAAGAGGTCTATATGATGGTTTGGGTTCTCATGTGCGTACCCATGAAAAGGGTCTTGTTGCATCAGGTTGATCAATATGGTCTTTAGCTCAAATCTTCCCGCCGCTAGCTGCGGCCTCAAGATGGAAGACGTACTGAAAAAATTCGGCTTTATGTGGTCCCGGATGGACCCGGTACATGGAGGAGTAGTATTACCCTCTGCCATTGGATCTATGAATATCTGGCTCCTCTTTTCTACTCCGAGTCTTCTTGCGGTCTTTTCGATCTCGGGGTCAAATAATAATTCTTTGTCAAGACCCCCGAGGCGAGTGTTCATGCACAACAAAAACTCAGAGAAATACCATCAGTAGAAAAGGAATAAAAGAAATAAAATATGGAAAGATAAGAGATAGTAAGAGTTGCTAACAATTATCGTCAATAAAGAAATAACCCAAGTAATAACCGTTACCTCCCCGGCAACGGTGCCAAAAACTTGATGCGCCCGGGACAACACCTAAAACCTAACAAGCAATGGCACAAATGCCATGGCTAGATGTATCCCAAATGTGACTACCAGAGAGTAAAGTAAGCGCACAGTGTCAAGTTATAAAATAAAAGATATCGATCCCACAGGGAGGTGAATGCTATTATTGTCTTGGTTAATCACTAAATATCTTGAATAATGCTAGCAGTCAGTTTCAGAATATTGTTTATTGCAGAGTTATCTTTCAAGTGAGATTTTAATCAATAATAAACGACTAGGGCGTTAGGACTCACCACTAGGATCGTCGGATGTCGATGCTAGGTTAGAACTCTTACGTTGCATTAGATTTATTAGAGGTTGTCGCATCTATGATGTAGAACAATGGCCAGCTAAAATTAGCACCATTTGTCTAACATATCGCACACTTACCACCACTCTCATGGATGGCCTCACATACGATCCGTGCATTAGGATCGATAATTATTCATGCCACTCTCGTGGATAAAATGATATCAATTCATCACACTCGCGTGGATAGAACTTCGATGTGTATTTTGGTGGCTCTCATTTACGCAAGGACGATAATCGTCAATTATTAATATAAGATGTCGGTGGATCCCATCAAGGAGCATGCCGGGCATGGTCGCAAACCCTAATTGAATACACTAACCTCCTAATTAAGTCATATGATACCCCTTAAGTGCATATGTGACACCGATCGTGGACACGATCCCAGTTCGAGATATCCTACAAACTTGGTTGTATTAACCAAAACACGTCCCTTTTATACCAACGCAACCTAAAAATCCTAACTTTACATCTAAATCCAAAGATCATAGGGCTAATCTATTAGCCCTAGATAGAACTACTCATGGATCATAGCAAGAGACATGAACGATTCAATAAAAGTAAGAGAATTCATCATAGCAATAGAAAACATCGAGTAAAGCATAGAAAGTTTAGAGAATAGTTACCAACATGTCGTAGGATGATAGCCAATCACAGATAATTAAGAAGAACAAGGTTCCATGCAAAAATATCCAATAAAAATATCAACTTTGGTCTCTACAAAATAGCGATGGCTAGAACTTCTCTCTAAAACTTAAACTAAAACTAAACTAAGGAAAATAAGCAAGCTCTCTAAAAAAGGTTAAAATTGTGCTTATATATAAGGGGTATAGACCCCAAAAAAACTCAGAAAATCTGGACACTTGGGCCCACCAACTTGTCTAGCCGCGTCGCCCTACTCGGTCGAGTTGGGCGCCGCTCGGTCAAGTTGCATGAGGCTGTTGCTTTGCTGCTTCTTTGACTCTGGCTGATATGGGCGACTTGGTCGAGTAGCCCATCTATTCGGTCGAGCTACTATAGGTTTGGACTCCCTCTAGAACGATGTTATGTTTGGTTGCGACTCGGGTCGAGTAGATGATCAGCTCGGTTGAGTGGCCTTGCTGCTCGATCAAGTGGCTTTGTTTCTCGGTCAAGTGGGGTGTGTCCATTTTCACTGCAACGTCTGCATGTCAGCTCGGTCGAGTGCTGATGCACTCGACCGAGTAGCATGGGAATCTAAACACAAGTGGGCCTAAAGTTCTCATCTCTCGCTCTCTTCTCCTCCTCTCCTCCAATCTTCTTCCTTGCCTCGACAAACTCTCATGGAACCTTGCCAATGACGTCTCGGACGTGTACAATGTGTCATGTTCCTAAATAGCTCCAATTCGCTCCAAAACTCCTGAAAATCTACAAAGTTATACGAAACTCGAATATGGCATTAGAAGCGCGGTAATATATGAAAATGTGGACTTTAGAGGCGAATATGATATGATAATGATGCAGAAAATATATGTAAAATATGGACACATCACTCTTCAACGGAACCAACTATGCAAGTTGGAAGATCAAGATGATGATCTATTTGAGGGTCAAGACCTTTGGAACTTCAAGGAATCTCCTTTTGTGAAGCCTACTACACCCGCGGCTACAAGGACAAAGGCAGAGAAGGATATGTTTAAATCCAGTGCGAGGGCTATGAACGCAATCCATTGTGCCATCAACCACAATGAGTTCAACCACATCTCTGTGTGCAAATCGGCCAACGAAATTTGGCATACCTTGGAGATTACTCACGAAGGGACTTCAAAGGTAAAGAAATCTAAACAAAGTTTGTTAGATCTAAATATGAGTTGTTTAAGATGCAGGAAGGAGAGAGCATCTCAAAAATGTTCACAAGGTTCACAGATAGTGTAAACGCCTTGGAAGGACTTGGGAAGGTGATTTCCCAAGAGGATCGAGCGGAGAAGATCCTTGACTCTCTTACGCCTCAATGGGAGTCAAAGGCCAACAGTATTTTGGAGTCTAACGACATGTCCAAATACACCATTGAGAAGTGCATTGGAAATCTCATGGCGTATGAAGTGAAGCTTCAACATAAGAAGGAGATTCAACCATCCAAGACTGAGAAGCGGAGAAGCAAAAGGGGATTGCATTCCATGCTGAGAAGGAGCCAATCAAATGGAGAAAGAAATTCCTTCACGAAGCTTTAAATAAAGAAGATGGAGAGGATGATGCTAATGATAATGATTTTATGGAGCTTGCCAACCAATTCAATACGTTCTTGAAGGACAAGCAAGGTAAGTATTTGTCAAAGTTTGCCTCTAAATCTAATAAGATTTGTTAGAATTACATTGGTAAATGTCATCTCTCTATCGAATGCCTTTCCACACCCCCCAAAGAATCGTATAAAGTGAAAGGGATGAAATATTGGAAAGGAAGTCCAAAAACTAGAACATGAAGAAGGGTCTTATTGGCACATTTGATGACTCTAGTGAGGACTCATCAAGTGATGAAGAATATGATGACAAGGAGGTGGCCCACATGTGCTTCACGACATTCGATGATTCGTCATCAATTTCTTCAAGCTCAAGTGATGAAGAGGTGGAAGCGTGGATCAACCCTAACGAAGAAGTATGCTTCATGGCAAAAGGGGAAAAGTCTTCGTCAAGCTCTAGCAATGAGGAATCCGATGATGAAGATGAGGAGGAGCCAAAGCTATCGTATCAGGAGCTTGAATATCGCTACAATGTGGTCTCCAACGGGACAAGTAAGTGCATCAACTCATACTCTAAATTAAAAGCAAAATTTAAAGATGCTATGAGTAGGTTGAATGAATTAGAATCTATTAGTGTTAATATGAATGGTGTGCATACTTGTGACACTAGTGAGAGACATACTTCTCTCTCAAGTTAAGGATTTGAGCATTGCAAATGAAAAATTAGTAGCTCAAAATCTTAGCTTAGAATCTCACATTCAACCACTTACGTTGAAATGCGAAGAGAAATCCCAAAAGCTCATAAGATTTGTTCATCCTAGGGATGCACTCCACTGTTTGTTGGAAAAACAACATCTGGTAAACCATAGAGGAGGTTTGAGATATATTGCAAGAGTGGAAACCAAACACACCTCTAATTCTTCAAATGGTACAAATTCAAGAAATATTGATAAAGCACCTAAGAAGAATCACCATTCCTTCTTGCATAACAATAACACTAACAAGAAGATGTAAATCACAAGGTGATGAGGGAGAATGAAAATTCTACATTATTTGCTAAGAAGCAAACCCGTCATTATATGCATGCCAATAAATATTTGTCTACACCTAAGCATGCATATCCACCCCTCTTACAAAGGCAAAACCATTGCCTAGGGAATCCTTAAGTCTTTGGATTCCTACTAGGTGTAGTGTGCAAGAGAGTGATAGTTATATCAACTTTTTAGTTAGGAATGTGATCAACTCATGTGATTGCATTAGGAAATCAAACTCTTCTTGGGTTTGGTTTCCTAATGTTTAGGTCTCTCACACATGGGTATTATGCATATATTTCTATATTTAAGCATATCCATTGATTGTATGTGATGTTTCATGATTTTGAAAATATTTTCAAATTGTTTTTCATGAAAATGGGACTTTGGGGATTTCATTGTCATACATGCATTTATTGATTCATATGTATGACAATGGGGGAGTTAATACATTATGTATGTTTAAATTTATTTTAAACATATTTTAAATCTCATGTTGGGTGATTTTTTGAGATGATTTTCTACAATTGGTTATTATATCTCAAATTCAACCCATTGATGTTGCCAAATTTTTTTTCATGCTATATTTTCTCGTGGCAATGTCATTTGTATCAATGATGCTTGATCTTTTCATATCCATGTATTGATACAATTTAGGCCCATTGCTCCAATTATTTCTTACAATTGATATTTTACAATTGGTATTAGATTATAGAAGTCAACATTTTGATCCTTTCTATGATTTAGGGGGAGCATGGGATAGTGATTGATACCCACTTAAAATTTACAACTAGGTATCAAACATCTCTTGATCTCTTGGTTGTTTGTCACATTTTTAAAGAGAGTCAATGATAAGAGTTATTTCTTGTATGTTTGATGTCCACCTTTTTTAGAATGACAAGGGGGAGAGAGATATGGATTATATAATCATATGTTTATGGTATATGGGGAGAGATACTCATATATGGGGAGAAAGATATGAGAGATACGGTTTATGTAATTCATGCCTATTATATGTCACTATTGTGTTTCAATTGGTTTATCTATTTTTTATTGGTGCATAGAAGTAGGGGGAGCTCATTAGCATTGTTCTTTATTTGTTTATGTTTTATATAATGTGTGTCATCATCAAAAAGGAGAGAATGTTAGGTATTGGTGTTTTAAACCAATATTGTTTTGATGATGAGCACGACATTATGTTGTTGCTAATGACTCTCAATGTTTTTAGTCTCATGTTTATCATTTGGAAAATAGCTTTTTGGAGAATAAATGCTTGGTGCAAGGATGGACATCAAGAGAAGCATTGCCAAAGCTTGGAACTTGATGAAGGAAAGCTCCTCAAGAGGTGCCAACGCTTGGAAGATGATGGAGAGTTCAAGGTCACTCATGCTTGAAGACTTAGACTCTAAGAGATGCAAATTGTAATTCATGTAATTCTTTATTACTTGCATTTCTCTTTTTGAGTCTAGGATCTTGTAATTTCATTCATGTATATGCATTAACTATCTTAGTGAACTCTAAGATCTTCATAGAATCCAATCCAATAAGTTTCCCAAGCCGAATAACTCAATTGGAGTTCTTGGCCTTCCAACAGGCGCCTGCTGAAGGCAGGACAAGTGACTGGGTGATCTCCAGGCTTCTGACCAGCCTTCTTCAGGCGGTTGTGATGCACAAGCTCAAGTCAAATGTCCTTGACTCTATCTTGAGCTTTTGGTACAAACGACTGAAGTACAATAGACATGCACCTGTCAACCATCAGGCGCCTGACGATTGTTCAGAAGTTGCCTATGTGTCAAAGTGTGTAACTTGTCAATTGTGTGCTTCACTTCAGCTTGTGTGTCAGTCGACTGATGTCGAGTTTATCGTCGCCTGTCAACCATTAGGCTCCTGGACTTTGTTCATTAATAGTCTGAATCCACAAGTGCGAAGGTTGACATTTCTCAGCTCTTTTACATCCCTCCTGGCAATCGCCTACCGAAGTCTGTACAGGCGCCTGTACAGTGTACAGGCGTTGTGTAGTCTTCTACAGTCGCATGTCTTGGCTCAGATTATAGCCGTCGGGAATAATCTGACCGTTGATCAGTCGCATATCTGTTGTTCATCAGGCGCATGTCCGAGCCGTAAAACTGCCAATATCTAGTCGTTGCAGATATGTCCTTTTGGGTCTTTGCTTAGTTTTTATGGGGTTTTCTTGGCTTCCTATATATAGGAGTGAGCTTAGTTCATTTACAACTCTTGGAACACTTGATAATTATTGAAGCTCATTTAGAATCTCATAGCCACTCCTATTCCTCATTTTCCTCTCATGAGCACATTCCTCTTCATGCATTGAAGTTAGCTCAAGGGAAATCCTCCAAGTGCAATCAAGCCCATCTTAACATTTGGAGATCTGATTCCATGCCTTACATACACATCATTGAGTAAGTTCATCTCATCAAGGCATAGGTAAGAGTATATTTGTTTCATCTTTTACTAGAAGCACTAATTCTCTTTGGGGGAATTAGTTACTCTCTTTGTGGGAGTTACTCTTTTTATGGGAGTTTGACCCTTGTGTAGGGGTGATTGTGTTCTCGTGTAGGATAAACCTAATTCTCTGTGTGGGAATTAGTTTCTCTCTGTGTAGTAGTTAGACCTTTGTGTAGGGTAGGTTGAGTCCTTGTGGAGGACAAATCACTTGTGTAGGGTATCCCTTGGGGTTGTATTCACTAGCTTGTGTAAGATCATAGTGAATATTTGGTGTGGCTGGATGTACCCAAATTGGAGAACCAGGGTAAAGTCATTTGTGTTTGCGTATGTTTAATTGTGTAGATTAAATTCCTCTTGCACTTATAATTCCGCATTTGCAAGTTCAATTTTTGATTGCATGATTATTGCCTTTACTCTATTCAACCCCCCCCCCCCCCCCCCCCTCTAGAGTATTTGTTGTTAGTATTGCATGGTATATACAGTCCTTACACTTTTTCTCAATTCTACCTTTGTCATTGTTCTTCTCCAAAGGACAATCTCTTCATGCATGCCCTGGCTTATTGTAGCCAAAGCAAATAATTTCAACATTTAAATGATAATTTCATTTATAATACTTACTTATTAGGAATCTCTTGAAATTCCTTGATATGAGAGATATCTCCTTCTCGTCATGTTTGAAATATTCGTATCCCAATTCATTAGCCTTAGCTTTAAAATCTAAGCTTTTTTTCTTCGATCGAGCCTCTTCCTTTTCTTCATAAAGCTCTATCTCATATGCCATGAGATTTTCCATGAGTTCTTCAAGAGTCATCACGTGCATGTCGTTGGCTTCGTGGATGGCCATGGTCTTTGGCTTCCACTCCGGCCTCAAAGAGCGGATCTTCTCCATAAAATACTCATACATGGAAATTTACTTTCCAAGTCCTGCAAGATCATTAATTATCTCCAAAAATCTACTATTAACTTGAGCAATAGTTTCATTTTCTAACATTTTAAAAGATTCAAATTTTGCATTATGCATATTAATCCGGAACTCCTTTACCTTATGGGTCCCTTCATGTGTTACTTCTAGGGTGTGCAAAATTTGATGTGCCGTCTCGCATTACGACACTCGGTTAAACCCATTTCCTACTATAGCACAAAATAAAGCATTCATGGCTTTAGCATTTATATTACCTTTCGTTTTAACATCTCTCTCCCACAACTCCATGGGTGTGTTCGGCCGAATGTTTCTATTCATCGTGATTGTTAATATTTAAAAATCTAAGGTTGAAGGTGGATCATCATCCGGATCTTCCTACCATGGTAGTTGGTTCCATCAAAGAGAGGTTGTCAGGTGGTGGAAATTCATTCTCCAAGGTGTAATGTTGATGCCATCTATTCAACCAAGCTGTGATACCACGTGTTGGGGATCTTGAATCGGCGAATAAACACGAAAGGGGGATGATTAATGTTTCTTAAAATTTAAGCTAAACTAAAAATAATCCTCAAGTATTTTCTAAGTCTCTTAAGAGAGTTGCCCCCTAAGTACTTAATCAACACACAAGTCTACTTGGAATAGAGAGTTAGAGTTATGCAACAGAAGCTAAATCACAATAAATTGCAAGTAAGGAAAATGTAGAGACAAATCAACAATTGCAAACACAAGGATTTTTATCCTAAGTCACCCACCCATGGGCTACATCCAGTCCCCATACACTATGGGATTTTCTACTATCAAGCTCTCAACCAAAGAGAGCAACAGTGCCTCAAAATAGAGGGCTTCTACAAACCACATAGTTCCTCTTGCTAGGAATTTTCAAATACATCAAAATAACATCATCTCCAAAGAGGACCTCCCTTGAGGCTTTTTACAATAATTGAAATACAACTAATTAAAAGAACTCACCACCATATTTTATGTGGATTTACAAACCTCTTGAGATGGTGATGATGTTACAACTTCCTATAACCAATAATATTGTAGCTTTGAGTAAGAAAGTGGCTATAAGAAAATCTTCCTTTGATCTTAAAGAAATTGGAATTCAAATACAAAGATGATCAAGGAACACTACTTGAATCACTGTTAGAAATAATCAAGATTACCCTTGTGAGAAGTGATTTTAAGCGATGGCCAAGAACTTTGCTTAAAAGCTTTGGAGAAGGAAATTAATTTGGCCAAGAGAGTTGGAGAAAAATGGCTTGCATGCTAATAAAACACAAAAATATTGATCATTAATGGTGGGAATAAAAGCAGCCATCTCTAGAAATCTATATAGCATTAACTGTTCTTAAAAATTCCCTTACACTGCTAGAAAAAAACACCCGTCCATAAAATATGAATTGTGTTTCTTCTTGTCGTCAAGTCATAGTAGTCAAGTACAGTTCACTTGGTAGTCGTCAACTCCCAGAACAATGGTAGTCGACTAATAAGTCAACTATAGCCGGCTATTTTGGGCAACAGAGAATTCACCCTTTTTCCAATACATAGTAGTCGGCTACTATAGTAAAATTAGTCAGCTCTCATACAGATACATGGGAAAATTGCTCAAAATTATTCAGGAAATCACTTCAAAAATATTCAAAACATTTTCAAAATATTTTTTGAGTGTAGAATAATGTATTAAAACTTTCCTAAGTGTGTTAAGCTCCAAAACTAAGGCCTACATAAAATCTAAGGACATGAATGAAATTACATTAATGTTACCCAACATATTGGCTTGGTGATGCTCTTTAATTTTTTTTCTTAATACCTTAGTCTCTTTTGCTCCTTTGTCTTTGGATGAGATCTCACACTACTCCTTTGATCATTTCCTTTAATGTCTTGGTCTTTGAATGTCTTTTGATCAAGCTCCAATGCTTCATATTTGGTTCTACATGGCATGTTGACTTTTCCTTCACTTCGACTTTGACTTTGGACTTCAAATTTGATGTAGTACATTTAATTTCTACACACTTGTTAATAATCATTAGTACCTATCATTTGCTTGATCATCATCATAACTTAATTAGGGGTGTCTTAATATCCAACAACCGCTAGGGTCAACCTTGTAGAACGTAGCTCGTTAAAGAGCAGACCATGTGTATAATTGCAATAGTCATCCCTATGGAACATAGCGCATTAAGGAGAAAACCTCGGGTAGTCCCCAAGAAATCGTGCAGCTTTCTACTTATGCATTGATTGAACTGACGTGGCCAGATCTCCAGTATCTCACGGAGCTACACCGTCTTGCTCTTAGAGGGGACAAAGGGGATGTTAAAAAAAGATGTTCTTCACTATTAGAGAAGACAAAGAGGATGCCAACGAAGTTGTTGGATTGAGAGCATATGCCTTGATGGTCTCACATGGCCCCTCATTCTAGCGCCAACTGTTGATGCATGGATTTCGCAACGGTGGCCCCGACCGGTATCTTGAATGGTTGGAGTGTGGATCTGTTGGGGCATCGTTAGACCGCACGTAATGTGGGCACAAGAATCCTGCAATAGATAGCCCAAGTAAGGTTTCACCTGGGCGACCCCCTTCTCTGGTACCTGAAAAAGAGAGGGAATGACGTCAGAGGACCAGGCGGCAAACCCATTGGGTCTCTTGGGGAGGGGGAGTTAGACCGCCCGACTACCCTCCGATTCCTAAGCAAGACGATGGAGGAGGAAAGAATGTTGTGGGCATAAGATAGCACGTACGTGTATTAAATCTTATATGTTTAGCCGTGTAAGTAGAGTTGAGTTGAGCAAAGTGTTTAGAGTTGAAGAGAAAGATAGGTCGCATGGAGTTAGACATATTAGTGTTGAGATCCTAGTGACATCATGACAGTGATAATCTGTCACTTATAAAGCGCTTGAAGGAGGTTAGGCCACATTAAGCAGTTATGAGGATCTCGTATCCCTAGGCTCAACGGACTCCAATGGATTTTGTTAGGTGGGATGAAGATCCGTATGTATCCTGACATGACTGACTTTTGCAAATAAGACATGTCTGCAGATAAAGTTGTTATAGACACGTTGAATGTATATTGAATGCTATCTGCACTACTAAGAAGGCTATACTCCTAGTACTCGCTTGCTAAGTAGACAACATTTGACCATACAACTTCATTAATTTCCGAGGGAACATCACGCATTAGTTTTTAAAATCCCATGAGCCTTTCAATATTCGAACTTGCCTCTTATGGTGAAGGCTGAGGCTAAGGGCCTGTTCTTTTGTAGGAAAGTATAAACGGGAAAGTTGGGGGAGTGTGGAATCTGATGAGAGAGAAAGTGATGTGTAGTGTGTTCTTTTGTTGGAAAGTGGGGTTGGATTGTGGAGTTGGAAAGTTGAGATGGGTCCCACTCCGTGTAGTGTGTTCTTTTGGTTGAAGAAAGTTGGAGGTGGAAAGTGGTGTGGGGTCCACCCAAATTTAATTTGTTCTATGTATACTTAAACTATAAACTAAAAACTAAATTATTTACTTAATATATTAACTAATTAATAATTAAAATAATTAATTGGATGCAAAACTCTCTAATCCAATGTGTGTATAGTGTGGGACCCATTTGATTTTACGCCCTGCAGCAAATCTAACCGAAAAAACAAAACAAAACAGCATTCGCTGCTGATTTGTGGGTGTCACGACCCGCTTCCCTAAAATGGAGGCGAGACGTGAAAAGGTCCGCACGAGAGTGGAGCTGTGAAGCCCCAAACCCGATAAGCGTCAATTTAGTATAAGCAGGTCCCTGTAATCGCAAAAAGGAACAACAACAATAATAATAAAGAGACGGATATGAAATACCAATCCCAAAGTTTGTCCACAAAATATTCAACATCACAGAAAAGCCACCAGGCTAACAGGAAAGAGTCTAAGGCCCAGAACAAGGCCAAACAAAAGCAAACACAACATAACAGAGTATCAACTAGGTGCCACGCACCGACAACTAAGCAGTCTAACAAAAGAAGCTAAACGAAGACACTAAGACTGATCCCAAGTGTCGACGTAGTCCTCGATCAACGCGGGTTCTGACTCAGCGTCGACGAACACCACGTCCTCAGCAAGTAACTCGGGCTCGGGCTCTAACATGTGTCACCCAAAAGAGAAAAGGGGCACATGTCAGCAAGTCGAAAGACTTGTGCAAGGAAACGGGAAGAAAGGTAAACTAGCAACCTAGCAGTTAAAGTATGGTGCATGGCAAGTAAAGTAAGGTGGTAACAAGTAAAGTAAAGTAGCAAGTATCAAGTGGTTGTTGTGACATGTAATGTCAAGTAACAAGTACAAGTACAAGGGATCACTCAACGAGTGCCCTATTGCTCGCAGGCTGTGTTCAAGTATCAAGTACAAGGGATCACTCAACGAGTGCCCTATTGCCCGCAGGCTGTGTTGAGCTCGTCTTCTGGATCACGAGCCAGAAAGTGAAATTGGCATAGGATTGTGCCCATGCAAGGTGGGTGCCTAGCCGGAACAAATAGTACAAGTCTGTAGCAAAGCTACGCATTCACGATGAGTATTCAAGCATGCAATGATATGAGCAGTTAATATGCGTACCGTTAATCGTATTTAAACGTGACAGGCAAAATGCTATGACATGAACATATTCGCGTACCGTTAATTTAAATTAAACATGGCAGTTAAAATGCAATAACAGTTAAGGTTGCATGGATGACATGAACAGTTAATTCGCGTACTGTTAAGGGAAAGTAAACGTGACATACAAGCATGATGAGGGTGACGGACCAAGCTTCGTTGTCAAGCTAGGTCAATGGCGTCTAAACGGCTATCCTTTCACCGTCTAGTCTCTTTTACGCTAAAGCAAGGTAAATGGCCTAAGACATGGCCCAAATCAAGAGATGCAAGTTTCACTTGCCTGATACCGGGATTGACGAGCAATGAAGATCGTCACACAAGCTAACTACGGAATGGACCACTGTTATGGCAAAACAATCATTAGCGCAATGATTCTAAATAGGTTTCTTATTAGAACCCTAATCATCTAATAATCCATTTTATTAGGGTTTCACAATGTCAATGTGGGTTATGCTAAAACTAAAGGAATCGAGTATTACCGTGTAGGGAACGGGAGAATAACGCCGAGCAACCACGGCGACGGAATAAACGCTCCGGGGAACCTAGGGTTCAGATCTGGAAATGATTGGAGAAGTTTGGAGAAATAGGGTTTTGGGGGATTTTGGGGATTTGATGGAGATTTGGGGAAGATGAGAGGTGAAATGAGTTGAGGGAGGGTTTGGATGATGGAGGATGAGCTTGGGATGAAGGATTAATGGTTTGAGGAAGATGGGGGCTCAATGGGGGAGAAATTAGGGTTTTAGGTCGTGAGGGGGGAGAAGAAAACGTTTGGAGGGGTATTTATAGAGTTTGGTGGCGGCTAGGGCAAAACTAGGGTTTCCTGCACTGCTTAGTCGGTCAAAGAACAACTGTTGACCGACTAGTTTGAGATCTAGTCGGTCGGTTGAACAACGCAGACCGACTAAGTGTAAACAGTAACTCCAGTCGAAAACCTGAACTAAGAGTTAGTCGGTCCAAGAACAACTACTGACCGACTAGTTTGAGATCTAGTCGGTCGATGAACGTTCTTAGACCGACTAAGAGTAAACAGTAACTAGTGTCAAAAATAGTTGATGAGTTAGTCGGTTAAAGAAGCATTGCCGACCGACTAGTTTGCAACCTAGTCGGTCAACCAACGTTCTTAGACCGACTAACGATAAACAGTAACTCCAGAATAATTTAGAAAGCCAACTAGTCGGTTCAAGAAGGTTTGCCGACCGACTGGATCGTCATCTAGTCGGTCGGTGGCCCTTCTTACACCGGCTAATTAGCACCAAAAGTTCCGATACGGAGCGCGGAGCCCCGGGATCGATTCCTAAGACTCCTAGGCTTGATCTAATAGTAAGATATGACCGTTATGGAGCCCGTCATGAATGACTTACTCCGAAATCGACGATCCTAAGGAAGAAACGAGAAAACACGACGAAACGATCGAAAATGAAAGTTACGGAGACGAAAACCACACATGAGGAGAAAATCCACCAAAACATATATTATAATATAATAAATCCAGATACATGAAAACCAGTCGTTACATCCTCCCCAACTTAAGAAAAATTCCGTCCTCGGAATTTCCAAACACTCACGTGTCCGGAAACAAAAGTGGGAAACGCTCTCGCATCTCATCCTCATTCTCCCAAGTAGACTCTCCAGGCGAGCCGTGTCGCCACATCACCCTCACAAGATTGACAATCTTGTTCCGAAGCGATTTCTGATGCCTGTCTAGAATCTGCACTGGATGCTGGTCATACGTCAAATCGGGGCGAACGGTAATCTCCGAAAAATCCACCGCATGAGATGGATCGCCAATGTATCGACGAAGATGCGACACATGGAACACATTGTGAACTCCCTCCAAAGACGGCGGCAAGGCTAAGCGATAAGCTACCTCGCCAACCCTCTCCAAAATGTCAAACGGTCCAATGTATCGCGGGCTCAACTTCCCTCGCTTCCCAAAACGAATCACACCGCGATTCGGGGAAATCTTCAAGAACACATGGTCGCCCGGCTGAAACTCTAAAGGACGACGTTTAGCATCCGCCCAATGCTTAAAACGGTCCTGAGCAATTCTCAACCTCTCCCGAATGTTCCTGACGATATCCACGGCCTCCACGATCATCTCAGGTCCCAACAGCTCCCGATCACCAACGTCATCCCAACTCAATGGCGATCGACATTTCCTCCCATAAAGAGCGGCGAAAGGCGCCATGCCAATACTCGCCTGGAAGCTGTTGTTGTAAGAAAACTCCACCAGATGTAGATGGTCCTCCCACGAACCCTTGAAATCCAACATGCACGCTCTCAGCATGTCTTCCAAAATCTGAATCGTCCTCTCGGACTGGCCATCCGTCTGCGGATGGTACGCCGTGCTGAAACTTAGACGCGTACCCAAGCTCTTCTGCAAACTCTGCCAGAACTGAGATGTGAACCTCGTGTCCCTGTCCGACACGATGCTCACGGGGACTCCGTGAAGTCGCACAACCTCCTGTACGATTCACGTTACATCACTATCCAAACTAGGAAAAGGAAATAAAAACGGAGGGTAAAAGAATTTTACCTCCATATATCTCCTCGCTAGCGCCTCAGTGGACTGTCCCACTCGGAATGGAATAAAGTGCGCGGACTTGGTCAATCGATCCATGATCACCCAAATCGCGTCATTCTGCTTCGGACTCCGAGGTAGTCCAGTCACGAAATCCATAGTGATGTGTTGCCATTTCCACTCCGAAATCGGAAGCGGTTGTAGCAACCCGGCCGTACGCTGATGCTCCGCCTTCACTTGCTGGCAAACCAGACACTTGGCCACACTCCGAGCCACACTCCTCTTCATACCATGCCACCAATAATTCAGACGAAGATCCTGGTACATCTTGGTGCCACCAGGATGCACGAAATACGGCGAACTGTGTGCCTCCACCATCAACTCCTCTCTAATATCTCCAGCTGGCACACACAGCCTGGCTCCAACCCTCAGCGAGCCATCCTCATGAATCAAAAAGTCAGTCCGCAGACCGGCTTCCACCTGCTCCCGAATCTTCACCAGCTTCGGATCCTCAGCCTGGCTAGCCTTAATCCGATCCACGATCGTCGACCGTACCTGCATGTACATCAACGAAGAAGCCTCCCCAGGAAGAACAATCTCCACACCAGACTCGCAAAAATCCTGCTGCAATCTCCACTGCGAAGTCAAAATCATCACCGCTGGAAACCTACTCAAAGCATCTGGCACAACATTCACCTTGCCAGGGTGGAACTGCAAATCAATATCATAATCCGCCATAAGCTCCAACCATCGACGCTGTCGCATGTTGAGCTCCTTCTGGGTAAAAATATACTTCAAGCTTTTGTGATCGGTGAAAATCTTCACTTTCTCACTCAGCAAGAAGTGCCTCCAAATCTTAAGAGCAAACACAACGGCAGCCAACTCCAAATCATGCGTCGGGTAATTCTTCTCATGAACCTTGAGCTGACGTGACGCATAAGCCACCACATGTCCATGCTGATACAAAACACAACCGAGACCCTTGCCAGAAGCATCGCAAAAGATCTCGAATCCTCCACTGCGGTCAGGCACAACAAGGACAGGAGCAGTCGTCAAACGCTCTCTCAGAACACCAAAAGCACTCTCACAATCACCCGACCAAACAAAAGGTACATCCTTCCGCGTCAACCTGGTCATCGGCTCAGCAATACGGGAAAAGTCCTTAATGAAATGCCGATAGTAACCAGCAAGTCCAAGAAAACTCCGAATCTCAGATGCTGACGACGGAACAGGCCACTCCCCGATGGCCCTAATCTTCTCGGGATCCACTGAAATACCATCTCCAGTCACCACATGCCCGAGAAAAGCAACCCTATCCAGCCAAAACTCGCACTTCGAAAACTTAGCATACAACCGATGCTTCCTCAGAATATCCAACACCGTCCTCAAGTGCGAGACATGCTCTTCCTCCGACTTTGAATAGATCAGAATGTCGTCAATGAAGATAACGACAAACTTATCCAAAAAGTCATAGAAAATCAGGTTCATCAGATTCATGAAAACTGCGGGCGCGTTAGTTACGCCGAAAGGCATAACCACAAACTCATAGTGTCCATACTTCGTCCTGAACGCTGTCTTCGGAACATCATCCTTCTTCACCTTCAACTAATGGTAACCACTCCTCAAATCCAACTTAGAAAACACCCTCGATCCTCCCAGCTGATCAAAAATGTCATCGATGCGAGGTAACTGGTATTTATTCTTGATGGTCACCGCATTCAACTCCCGATAATCCACGCACATGCGACGCGAACCATCCTTCTTCTTCACCAACAACACCGGTGCTCCCCACGGGGACACACTAGGATTGATGTAACCCTTCTGCATAAGCTCATCCAACTGCCTGCGCAACTCCTCCAACTCTGCTGGCGCCATACGATATGGTGCCTTCGAAATGGGCTGCGCACCTGGGATAAGATCAATAGAAAACTCCAAAGCTCGATCAGGCGGCAATCCAGACATCTCCTCGGGGAAGACATCACCAAAATCTCGCACCACAGCTGGCCACTCCAACTCCATCTGCATAGCCACGACATCCACTGGTCTGGCCCGAAATCTGACCGGACCCAGCGAACTGCTACCACGACTGAACTCAAATACCGGATGTCCGGGAATCTCGAACACCACCTTCTTCCTTCGACAGTCAATCGTAGCATAGAAGCTCGCAAGCCAATCCATCCCAAGGACCGCATCGTAATTGATGATGTCGTGGACAATGAAATCAGCACAAAGCTCACGTCCACAAACCACCAACGGGCAAGAATTGCACCCACGATGCACCGAGACTACACCGTTCCTTGTGACGATATTCCAACTCTTAGGGAGAGAGGACGTCGACAAGGAATGCTTCTCCACGAAGCTCCGGGCCAAAATGCACATCGACGCACCTGAGTCAAAGAGGACTCGTGCAGGAAATGTGCAAACCAAAACCACACCTAGCAACCAATCTAACAATCAAATCCTATTCTAGCAACAAGCATGAGCAAGCAACCAACAAAAATCAACAATCAAACTAACTAAGGAAGATAAATAGCTAGAATGAGCGTTACCTGTAATAACCTCATCCACGGCCATGCTCTCCTCCTCAGTCATCAGAAAGGCCTGCCCTCTCGGCGGAACAGCCTGCCGAAAGGCCTGTCTCTGTGGAACAAGAGGCGCTCCACGTCCAACGGGCACAGGAGCTCGCTGCTGCAACGGTTGTGCTGCAATAGGAGCCCGCCAAGGCTGCTTCGACTTCGGACACTCCCGGATGGTGTGGGCAGGATCTCTGCAGACAATGCACTGTCCTAGAAACCTCCTACACTGATCCCTGAGGTGTCCAGTCTTGCCACAGAAATGGCAAGTCTTCAGAATAGGCCCTTCTGGCCTCTTGAACTGCACCGGATGATTAGGCTTGAACCCAGGCCTAACCACCGCCCTGGCCTGCTCCATAGGCCTCTTCCCAGCTCCGGAAACATGTCCCTTCCTCTGATTCAAATTCAACTCCTGCCGTCTCGCAGCAATCAGAACCTTCTGATATGTCTCCAGGTCAGAAGAGGTCACAAAGCTCTGAAGCTCCAAGGCAAGTCCCTGAAGAAATCGCTGAGCTTTCTCATCGGCTTCTTGCACCATCTTTGGTGCAAACCGACTGAGCCTCGTGAACTTCTGGTGGTACTGATCCACCGACAAGCTCCCCTGCTTCAGATCTATGAAGCGCTGCAGCATCACCTGCCTAGTAGCCTTCGGGAAGAACTCTCCATCAAATCTGGACTTGAAGGTAGCCCAAACTATCGGCTCCACCAACATCTTCTCTTCAGCATCCCACCAGTTTCTGGCATTGTCCTTCAGCTGCCTCTTAGCCAAATCAACCCATCCAGCCGGGTTAATCTTCGCCATCGCCAGGTTATCCTCAATGTTCCTTATCCACTCGTCGGCAGCCAGAGGACCCTCAGACCCATCAAAATAAGCGGGACCCAGCTCCCGAAATTGCTTCGCTCCTGGCTCGGAGCGAGGGGCATCTGGAAGAGCCCGGGCAGCTCGAGCAAGTGGAGCATTCTGGACTTGCAGGAGCACGCCCTGCTGCACTTGCATCATCTGAAGCATCATCCGCATCATCTCTCCGTTGGTAGGTTCCCGCTCAGGCTCCTCATCATAAGGGAGCGCACCACTACCCCCACCACGGGTGAATCGTCTTCCTGCCATCTAGTGACACAGAAAACGAAGTAGATTAGACTCATAGCTTATGACTCGGATATCGAATTTATTTGTTGGACAATCTTATATTATTATTGTTATCCCTGATAATTGCAGTTACAGAGAGACCTGCATGGGCCACCACTAAAACCTGTCACGACCCGCTTCCCTAAAATGGAGGCGAGACGTGAAAAGGTCCGCACGAGAGTGGAGCTGTGAAGCCCCAAACCCGATAAGCGTCAATTTAGTATAAGCAGGTCCCTGTAATCGCAAAAAGGAACAACAACAATAATAATAATAAAGAGACGGATATGAAATACCAATCCCAAAGTTTGTCCACAAAATATTCAACATCACAGAAAAGCCACCAGGCTAACAGGAAAGAGTCTAAGGCCCAGAACAAGGCCAAACAAAAGCAAACACAACATAACAGAGTATCAACTAGGTGCCACGCACCGACAACTAAGCAGTCTAACAAAAGAAGCTAAACGAAGACACTAAGACTGATCCCAAGTGTCGACGTAGTCCTCGATCAACGCGGGTTCTGACTCAGCGTCGACGAACACCACGTCCTCAGCAAGTAACTCGGGCTCGGGCTCTAACATGTGTCACCCAAAAGAGAAAAGGGGCACATGTCAGCAAGTCGAAAGACTTGTGCAAGGAAACGGGAAGAAAGGTAAACTAGCAACCTAGCAGTTAAAGTATGGTGCATGGCAAGTAAAGTAAGGTGGTAACAAGTAAAGTAAAGTAGCAAGTATCAAGTGGTTGTTGTGACATGTAATGTCAAGTAACAAGTACAAGTACAAGGGATCACTCAACGAGTGCCCTATTGCCCGCAGGCTGTGTTCAAGTATCAAGTACAAGGGATCACTCAACGAGTGCCCTATTGCCCGCAGGCTGTGTTGAGCTCGTCTTCTGGATCACGAGCCAGAAAGTGAAATTGGCATAGGATTGTGCCCACGCAAGGTGGGTGCCTAGCCGGAACAAATAGTACAAGTCTGTAGCAAAGCTACGCATTCACGATGAGTATTCAAGCATGCAATGATATGAGCAGTTAATATGCGTACCGTTAATCGTATTTAAACGTGACAGGCAAAATGCTATGACATGAACATATTCGCGTACCGTTAATTTAAATTAAACATGGCAGTTAAAATGCAATAACAGTTAAGGATGCATGGATGACATGAACAGTTAATTCGCGTACCGTTAAGGGAAAGTAAACGTGACATACAAGCATGATGAGGGTGACGGACCAAGCTTCGTTGTCAAGCTAGGTCAATGGCGTCTAAACGGCTATCCTTTCACCGTCTAGTCTCTTTTACGCTAAAGCAAGGTAAATGGCCTAAGACATGGCCCAAATCAAGAGATGCAAGTTTCACTTGCCTGATACCGGGATTGACGAGCAATGAAGATCGTCACACAAGCTAACTACGGAATGGACCACTGTTATGGCAAAACAATCATTAGCGCAATGATTCTAAATAGGTTTCTTATTAGAACCCTAATCATCTAATAATCCATTTTATTAGGGTTTCACAATGTCAATGTGGGTTATGCTAAAACTAAAGGAATCGAGTATTACCGTGTAGGGAACGGGAGAATAACACCGAGCAACCACGGCGACGGAATAAACGCTCCGGGGAACCTAGGGTTCAGATCTGGAAATGATTGGAGAAGTTTGGAGAAATAGGGTTTTGGGGGATTTTGGGGATTTGATGGAGATTTGGGGAAGATGAGAGGTGGAATGAGTTGAGGGAGGGTTTGGATGATGGAGGATGAGCTTGGGATGAAGGATTAATGGTTTGAGGAAGATGGGGGCTCAATGGGGGAGAAATTAGGGTTTTAGGTCGTGAGGGGGGAGAAGAAAACGTTTGGAGGGGTATTTATAGAGTTTGGTGGCGGCTAGGGCAAAACTAGGGTTTCCTGCACTGCTTAGTCGGTCAAAGAACAACTGTTGACCGACTAGTTTGAGATCTAGTCGGTCGGTTGAACAACGCAGACCGACTAAGTGTAAACAGTAACTCCAGTCGAAAACCTGAACTAAGAGTTAGTCGGTCCAAGAACAACTACTGACCGACTAGTTTGAGATCTAGTCGGTCGATGAACGTTCTTAGACCGACTAAGAGTAAACAGTAACTAGTGTCAAAAATAGTTGATGAGTTAGTCGGTTAAAGAAGCATTGCCGACCGACTAGTTTGCAACCTAGTCGGTCAACCAACGTTCTTAGACCGACTAACGATAAACAGTAACTCCAGAATAATTTAGAAAGCCAACTAGTCGGTTCAAGAAGGTTTGCCGACCGACTGGATCGTCATCTAGTCGGTCGGTGGCCCTTCTTACACCGGCTAATTAGCACCAAAAGTTCCGATACGGAGCGCGGAGCCCCGGGATCGATTCCTAAGACTCCTAGGCTTGATCTAATAGTAAGATACGACCGTTATGGAGCCCGTCATGAATGACTTACTCCGAAATCGACGATCCTAAGGAAGAAACGAGAAAACACGACGAAACGATCGAAAATGAAAGTTACGGAGACGAAAACCACACATGAGGAGAAAATCCACCAAAACATATATTATAATATAATAAATCCAGATACATGAAAACCAGTCGTTACAGTGGGCGAAGAGAGAAGGGCCCACCAGTGTCGCGGATTCTCCCGTAATCGCGACAAAACTCTCCGACTGCAACTGCCTCCCAAGATTCTTACTGCACACGACACGTCAGCAAGTAATCCCCAAAAACAAAAGCCACAAAAGAACAGTCCATCAGAATTTTACCTCGGATTCTTTGTAACAGTGGGTGAATAGTAACTAAACCGAGATTCCTTCTTTACATTCAGACAAAAGAACAGCCCCTAAGCTAAAAGCCAAGAACACGGTTCTCGACTTCTATGGGAACCTTTCGTCTTTACTCAATAATTTAAAAACCTTCTTCCCTCTACATTTCTTTTTTATTTAAATAAATGTTCTTGACTACTTAGCATCTCATTTAAATAAACAGTCAGCTTTTTGCCAGTCTGGAATCCAATCATCTTTAAAGTACAACTCTATGAACCATGCTAGTGCACGTAGTCCATCCCCTCAGCCACATAATCTCAAACCTAATCAAATCCATTAACCCTCATATAATGCTAATAGTTATGGTCCCCCCCAGGTTAAAGGTTAGAACTTAAGAGTGTAGGGGATTTGTGCCTTGACTTCGATCCAAAGATATTTAAGATCACAGTAGATTATTATTCCTAAATAATGTCCTTATCAAGAGAGCAATGATCAAGAGCTTGACGTACCATTGGCATTTTGGGCAGCATTAAGGGATCATTTCTTTCAATCTAGTTCCAGGATCTCTGCTACCTACAAACTCGCTACGCACGAATCTCATGCCAACTTGGGGAGGAATTCGATGCGCTGGGCTTCTTCTTGGGGACAGTCGGCTCAAGAATGGTGTGGGGATGTCGGCATCTGATCCAAGGGTTGTGCATGTTCTTGAGAACATATGCCATTAGTTCATAAAATGAGGTCAGCATACGAAAGCTTAGCGGGGGTCCTAATCATCATTTTGCGAGCACCCATGTTTTATAGATTCACTGCAATCAGGGACCAGCAGATCACATGATTGTTATTATTATTATTTGAATTGCTTTTATTCTATGTTCAGTGATAATTTGTGTGGCAGAGATGCTAAAACGTGACAAGGTTCTATAGTTTACGGCCGAGGACAAGAGGTTTAGGATGGGAAGAAGCTGGCAGATGAATATATACTGAGAAAATGATAATTTTAAAGAATATAACATCTATATGGTTTCTTATGCTTGACAAAATAATACAAGGATAAGGACTTCAATATTCTATTCTTCCTATTGAAGAAACAGGCTTGCATTTCTAAAGACAAGTTTGGATATCTCATAGCATACTTTGATTTTATTTTTATTTTATTCAATTTAAAACGTAATTAGCGTTCCATGGTCACATGATTAGTTGATAAAGAGAATCCCAAGTTTGTATGTTGTAAGATTAATAAACATGGACCCGGGTGAATGCCATTTCTTATGCAACCTGGTTAAACCAACAAGCCAGAAAATTTTAGGCTTACTAACTTTCAGCCTCACTTGACGACTTTGGATTGGGTAAAAAGGATGGCCATAAATTGGAAAAGAGAAAACAAAGAAAGATATATAGATCTAAAGGAAAACTTGGAAAGTCTCTCAATGGACCACGGCAAGTAGAAAAATAGACCCCTGCAAGAGCAATCATGAACTACAATGTTTCCCCATTGTTTTCAACCATTTTAGCTTCGAATACAATTCAGTGCTTCTTCCTTAAATGGCCACTTTTGATTGGCACTTGTTCCAGCATGAAATATCTGAAGATAGACGTAAAGCAAGCAATCTGTTATACAATTGAGAGATGTTTTTGAATGGGTACTGGCTTGGACAAAAGGATGAAAGGATGAGTGGATGGATGATGGAGATTGAATCTTAAGGAATCAACGGATAGAATGAGAGTTTGTGAAAATTTTGAAGAGGAAACCTACAAGTTTGAAGGTCATAAAATTTTGGAGAAAACTAAATTTTAAACAAATTGAAATTTTGAGGTAAGCAAAATTTTTGAGGGTACTAAACTCTCTGAGGAAACTAAATATTAATATTATTGTTATGAATAGGACCCATTGGGCCTATTGGGTATCCACCCACATGAGTACCCATTATGAATACTATATAAAGGAGGCTAGGGGTTTCCTAGCCTCAACCCTTCTCCAAATCTGTTTCTCGTTCATAACACGTTATCAGCACGATCACGCTCGTTGGAGGAGACGGCGGCTCGCGGGAAAGGAGATCCACAAATTGCTCAGAAAAAGAAGATCGTAATCTTCTCAACGGGGAGCGAAAAGGGCATCCTTCACCAACCGTCGCCTAGATTCCTCGTCGAATCTAGATGTAAAAATCCAAACTTTTTAGATCTAAACTTGCTTTTCTCATTAGATCTGCATGTTTTAGGATCAAAAAGTTCACAAACTCGGTTAAATTCAACATTTTTAATAAGATATACATGTTTAAAACAATAAAAACTTGTTTTTTAACGATCAAATTTGTTGAAAAATCCGATTTTTACCTCCCCCGCCTTTGATCCAAAAATAAAAATCCGCACGCCCGTAGGGCGGAACGGCGGCGCGCTCTTTGCGCCGCCGTCGGAGAACAATCGCCGCGGCCCCAGGCCGCGGCGGCCGCGGCCTGAAGCCGCGGCCCTGTGCCGCGGCCTCAGGCCGCGGCCAGTTGCCGCGGCCTGAAGCCGCGGCCTGCCGCCGCGGCGGCCGCGCCCTACGCGGCCAGCCGCCGCGGCGACACACCGCGGGCCCCCCTAGGGTTTCCAGAAACACTAACCCTAACGGGCTATTTTTCGGGGGAGGCCCAATATTAACCCTAATGGGTTGTTTTCATGGCCCAAAAGGCCAGAAAATTAGCCCATCCACAGAAATTATTTTATTTATTTTTGGCCCTAAAAAGCCCAAAATAGTTAAAAGAAATTTTTAAAAAAGGGTTGAAAGCGGTAAAATAAAACATTATATTATGGATCAAAAAGGCAAAAAGTTTTTCAAAAAAAAAATGTTTTTTGCACGACACACACAATTTTAAATTACTTTAAATGCCTGTGTGTTTTGATTATCTGCGTGGTTGTATGTCGCAAATATATTATCTGCGTGGATGTGCAAATATTAGGCTATGTTTTTAGGGATCAGCCAGGTTTCCGACACCGTTTTAAATTCCTGCAATTTTTCTTTTTTTTGAGAGAAATTTTGTATGTGAGGATGAATATGTAAAAAAGAAGACCGAAGGACACCAAGAAGAAGCTGAAGGCGTTCGCACAACGAAGATAGGGGCTTCTCTCTGAAGTTCCCGAGTTGTACTTTATTTTTTTTTTTCATGCATTCATTTTTGATGTAACTTCGGACTGTACTTCTTTCGGTGTCGGCTGGCTGATCCCCATAGTCCTAAGTCTTTTTCTTTCTGTTTTCATTGCTTATGCATTAACTGCGTGGTTGTTAATTAGTTTTAATACCATGTTAATGTTACAATGAAACTGTCAAAAAGCATGCTAAAATCACTTTAATATAGTTCAACGCCTATTGCTAGACTATATACATGCGATAAGTTTTCTTTAAAAATGCCTGCAGCATATAAATAGCATGTGTACATCATACTTGTTTCATTCAAATGTACATAATCTTTAGTTTACAAACTTTATATTATATGTATGATGGGCTCATGATATGACGATATTTATGACAATAAGACAATCATGATTTCAAAAAGTTTAATATCATATCCTCTTTGACAAAATGAACCTGAAGTTTCAAAATCAAATCAAAAGTCAACACTCTCTCTCCCTAATAAAATAAATACGATGGTTTATGCGAAAATTAAAATTGCTATCTTTATAAAAGATGCATACTTTGCGGTAAACAAATATATAAGATCTATGATCTATATAATCCAATATGGACACCAGAAGTTTTCCATAATACCGCTAAACTCTTTAAAAGAGTTCTCTCCTTTATTCTTACAAGGAAAGATTTTTTTAGCCTTGAATATAAGCATACGCCTGAAGTCGTGGCTTAATGAATAAGTGAGAAATATATTACGCACCCACGTATTTGTTCCCCTCTGAGCATGGTAAACTATCCACATAAAATTTGAACGACTCAAGTAAAAGGCCTGAAGCTATACTCGAGCATTCAAATAGACTTTTTAAAAGTCCCTTATTAAAGTGGAAGTATAAATAATTTGCTCAAACCCCTGCTTATGTCTCCTTAGCAAGACTAATTATCATTGTCCTTTATAAATAAGGAATATTGAAATCAGGTGAAGTTCAGGATCAAACATGACCTGAAATAAAAATAAGGAAAACTCAAAACAGGGGAAGTCTTGGATTAAATGGGAAAGAGAAGATACGATATACCTCGACATGGAGTAAGCAATGGCAAGCCAAAATCAGACCGGAAGTTCTGATAAGAGCCATAATGTTTTTGCAAACATGAATGTGCATTAACTTATGCCATATAAAAATACATACATATCTAGTCAAACGACGAAAGTCTAATTGACCCTATGTATATTTAGCTACTCCCCGAGGACAAATAAATTTTGAAATCAAATCTATTGTCATAACATAAGTCTTAAATGAGCATAATTATTGTTGTATATTTTTTCAAGAGCACACATCACACTATGTCACTTGTTGACTTATCATCGGTATTATTCTCTTGTAGTTTTAATACATTTTATTTTACTACGTATGTTTTGCTATCTTGAAATACCCCTAAAAATAAAATGAGGATGCCATATACTCTCTGAAACTTATACAGTTTCAAAAAGGATATTCGTCAAAACGAAATCCCTAATGACTCAAGGAATAAATGAAGCCTGAAGCTTTGTCCCAAAATGAGCCGCACAATAGTCAAAGTGAAGATGTAATCCTTCACAGTTTGAACACAGTTCAACTATTACCGGACAAAATTAACTTGAGCATTTTTAATGGACTTTTCAAAAGTGCCACATAAATTCAAAAGAGGAATTATTTTGGAACACCAGAAGTGTCCAGAATCGACCAACTATGGATCGATATCACCCTGGAGTGATGATGCAAGACATCATCAACCAGAAGAACCCGAATATTCTTTAAAAAGGGTGAAATTTTCATTGTCCTAATCAAAAGGGAAAAATGATAATGAGATCATCTCCATTCACATGGACATTGACTCTCCCCACTTCCTCAAATGAATTTAAGATGATATACTATCATCATTAAAGATAATGAAGACCTTTAGGTCTCTTGAGAGTATTTAAGGGATATAAATAGGCTTCGTCCACTCCCTTAACCGGACTGATGATGTACCCTTGGTGTACTCATCAATATATCCTCTAAATAAATGGTCATTATCCAACCACACTCTTTTATAAAAAGGTGGTAACTTTGGATAACACTGGGAAATATAAATGTTTTACAACTGGAAAAATAATGAACACCCTGAAGCCTGTGTTCACACCCAAATATGGGTACGATAAATCATTAAAATGATTTAAATGGATTTCTTATCCATTAAAAATCCAGTTGTAGGTGACCACATGGGAACATGCAATTACATTGCAAACCATCAAAACGCATCCTTAGAACCTATTTATATGAGTCTGATCACCTCATATAAACAGTTTCCGAAAACCCCCGACAGTGGAAGCGTTTAAAGCACATCTTATAGATTGTGCCATGATGAGTAGACCCCCCCATATCACCACTATATACCATCAAAATGCAGAACTATTTATCGGAAGTAAATATCCCAGATAAATAGAGTCTGAGCACTCTGAACAGGGGAAGCATTTAAATTCACTTCTCCTAAGACGTGCATTGATGATCCTATTTTAAAGATTTGATGAGATCCTGAAGATCCCTCACAACTTTAATGTCCCAGAATCAGTTTCGACAGAAATACTACAATCATCCATGAGCCTAAAGCTCAAATGACCATTTAAATCATTAATACCTATGATCTGGTTATCATGAATTGTGATGAGATCCTGAAGATCCAAACTTATGAAACTGTTAAAACAGTTATCAGACATAGTTACTGACAATATAGATATTGTCAAAACTTTCACATCCCTGCTACTAAAAATCCAGCTAGGATTGACATACCGAATATATTGGATGCAATCCACCAGTAGCAGAAGTGGATATCCTCAATGGATGAGATGACATACCACTAGGCTCCAAAAAGAGAGATCTACTCCTGGAGACCGAAAAAACAATACCACCACAGGAAAGTGAGCTCAAATCCAGAACCTTATTGCAACTTGGTTGCTAAGGACCAATTCTGGATCTGTCCATATTCTTTACCCGTCCCAGAACCTTCACTTCTTTAACGCGTCGTGAAGGAGACACCTCTGGGAGAAATCAAATGATTATAGTACGTACGGGGTGAGTTTTGGACAAGAAAGAACACATTTTGTCGACAAATTCTCTCATATTTCATTTTGCCAGTTAAATATAAAATATTCATTCCCACAACTCTGCTTTGCCTGAAGCAAAGATAGAGATTTGGCCAAATTATAATAATGTGGAATGAGGCAATAATAAGGTGAGGTGGACTCACTTATGAAATATGAGGTGTTGGACCTGAAGTCCTGGTATCAAAAATGATATCAAATCCTGTGGGATAACTGAGTATTGAAGGAGAATTAAAATAAAATCGTTAGCTATAAGCATTTTAATTTGCTATAGTTTTTAGAGGTATAAATCGCTCAAACCAGGAAGTAATCAAGTAAGATGAGCTGAACTCACTTACAAGATGAATCTGATGCATCGACTGGTTTATGTCAAGGCGTAACCCAACGAATGGCAAAAAGAGGGAATTTTTGGTTGATGTTGCTATTGGATGTGACAACATCACCGATATAAAATTTCTTCAACTGCATGTACAAATTTTTTTTCTTACTTTCCTTTCTTTTTGGGACACATATTAAATATGATTAAAGGAAAGACAACCTAGACAAAGATCCTTAAAGGACTCATACTAAAAAAGGTTGTTGTTTGCACCTCTTAAAAACAGTATTGTTCTTAAGAGAGCAAATTAAAAGAATTGAGATTATTTTAATAACTCAAAATATTATCGGATCTCCTGAAGAGAAATTACCGAAATATCTGTTAAAGCCTATCTATCAGATATGATATGATATGAAAAGCCCTAGCTAGGCATAAATTCTAGGCTCACAGAATATAATCATCCTGAAGATGAACCATCATCCTGAAGATGAATTATCATCCTGAAGATGAACAATCATCCCGAAGATGAACTATTATCCTGGAAATGAACTATCATCCTGAAGATGACGTTAATTAATCATCCCGAAGATGTAAACTTCATTCAATGATGATTGATGAAGAAACATTAATTTCATTCTCCACCAAATACACCTATTTGGTTGTATGGATATACATTAAAAGACCCCCTTTCCGTTAGCTGGAAGAGGGGAAGAATATATATGGTCCGGAAGTACCTTAAGTGTCTTTGAAACACTCTTTTACCTGGCCAACTGCATGCGTCTTTTTTGAGCGTTAGCAGTATAGCTATTAGCCAGGTACAGTGCAGTGCCCCCAGCGCACCACTGGACCAGAGATATGTAGCTTCTGCGCTATCTCCAAGGGTCGAGGAAAAATCCTCTATGTTAAATGTATTTGCATATGCAGGTTACAGATCATCTCGATGAATGGCATAAAAGGGACGTCCACCTCCTAAAGATCTACACAGAATCCTTCCAAGTCTACATCCTTCTACCATCCCGAGAAGCTCATCACCCAGGGAGCAGTTCAAGAACATACAAAGCCAGGTCCTGAAGTACTTTTGCAGATATTGACGATTGAGACGTGGAGCTGTCTACCAAGTTCGTAGCGCTCCTCCAGTCTCAGCTACTGCCTTATATGAGTGAAACTTGTATAGATGAGTGATGCTTGTACTTTACTTTTGCTTTCGGAATGTTGCTGATGAGATGGATGTATAGACACATAGGAGATAAATGTATAGATATATAGGAGATCTGCAAGCCTGAAGCTTGATCAGATTAGGGGGAGTCAACTGTAGAGTTGTACTCTTTTTCCTTGGCTAGTGGTTTTTCCCACAGGGTTTTCCATAGTCAAGGTTTTAATGAGGCAACCACATTGACTCTGGATCCAGAAGTATCCACCCCTCGACACATCCCCTAATCAGGGGAAGTTATGGAGTGCTGTACTCTTTTCCCTTCGCTATCGGTTTTTCACACAGGGTTTTCCATAGCTAAGGGTTTTTAACGAGGCAGTTACCCTTAACTTGGATCCAGAAGTATCCACCCCTTAAGATACTCAGTAGTACTAATGAATCATTCAGTATTCATAAAGTCGAGTATACCACGTTGGTTGGATAAGGGGAAGTGTTATGAATTGGACCCATTGGGCCTATTGGGTATCCACCCACATGAGTACCCATTATGAATACTATATAAAGGAGGCTAGGGGTTTCCTAGCCTCAACCCTTCTCCAAATCTGTTTCTCGTTCATAACAATATAATTTTGAGGTGAACTAAATCTAAAGTTGTGGTTGAATGGGTTGTTGACTATGATGATAGGATAGATAGAAGGACGTTTGAGAATGAATACTGAGGAATGAACAGATATAATGTGAACTAATTCAAATGTTAAAGTGATATTTTTAAATGGTTTACTTACGGACAATAGGATAAATAGAAGGACGGTTGAGAATGAATCTTGAGAAATCAACAGTTAGTATGGGAACTAAATCTAAGGTTCAAAGATGTTTCTGAATGGGTTGCTGACTAGGACAATATGGTATGTAGAAGGACGGATCGATGAGATTGAATTATTAGGAATCAATGGATATGATGAGCGTTTTTGAAAAAATTTGAGGGAACCCCCTAAAATTCGAGGGGTTGAATTCGGGGGTGAGGATCCTAAAATTTTAGGGAAACTAAGTTTGGATGGATCTAAATTTTGTGCTTACTAAAATTTTAAATTTTGGAGTAACTAAATTTTTTAGTGAAATAAATTCTCAGGAAGAAACTAGATTTTGTAATGAATCATCATCTGGGGGAGGAACCCCCAGATCTTTATTTGTTGTGGGGGAGGAGCGTACAGAGATAATATACAATACATACGGTCTTATCTATAAGATAAGCCGTGATCCTGGAGGGGCCAATGGTAGAGGATAATACGCCACATGTTAAATAATGGTGGAAGAGATTCGACGTCAATAAATTTTTTGAACATTCGTGAACATGGTCAACAGAACCATAAATGCTATCACTGACCATTGATAGAATATGGTAGTGACTGCCCGTCAATGGTTTCTAATCTATAGTATGCACTTTCGTATGCTGAGGTAACGACAAAAGGTCCGTAATATACATTCACAATACTCCCCCTTATCCAGCCATAGGTGTGGACTCTGCTCGTGAATACTTCAGGATTTTGAGTGTAGTAGGAGTCTCACATGGGGTGGATACTTCAAGATCCTGAGTTGATGAGGTTTGCCTCGTTAAAACCTCTAGTTATGGAAAACCCTGTGGGAAAAACCATAGTTAAGAAAAAGAGTACAAACACTCTATAACTCCCCCTGATCTGTACAAGCACTTAGGCTTTCAGATCTCTTAGGCGTCTCATCCCAATTTTCTGTATAAACTTCCTAAAAGTAGCAGTACGAAGGGCTTTGGTGAACAAGTCTGTCTGGTTGTCACATGATTGTACTTGTCTGACGTCGATCACGTCATCTCTCTGTAGCTCGTGCGTCTAGATGAATTTGGAGAAAATATGCTTCGTTCTGTCGTCTTTGATGTAGCCACCTTGTAGCTGAGCTATGCAAGTAGTGTTGTCCTTGAACATGGTAGTAGGTTCAAGGTCCCCAGACTTCAATCTGGTCGTCAACAGGATGTGATTTACAACTAACCGTAGCCAGACACATTCTCTGCTTGCTTCATGGATGGCAATGATCTCTAAGTGATTGGATGAGGTCGCTATCATGGTTTGCTTCACGGATCCCCAGGAAATGGTTGTCCCAACATGAGTAAACACGTACATTGTCTGTGACTTTGCATTGTGTGGATTAGACCTATAATCTGCATCAGCATAACCAACAAGTGAGGAGGGTAATCCATTTTTGTAAAAGAGTCCAGTGGCACTGCGTAGGCGCTGCACTGTATCTGGCTAGTAAATTTACTATGAATGCTATATCGGAACGCGGACAGTTGGCCAAGTATAGAAGTGCTACAATAGCACTCAGATAAGGGACTTCTGGACCAAGTATATCCTCCCCCTCTTACAGCGACCGAAAAGGTTCTTTATGTGCATCCAGAGATCGTACCACCATAGGTGTACTAAGTGGATGACATTGGTCCAAAAAAATCTTTGCAACATTTTCTTCGTATATGTGGTTTGGTGTAATAGGATTCCGTCTTTTAAATATTCAATCTGAAAGCCAAGGCAGAATTTCGTTTTGCCTAGGTCTTTCGTTTCGAATTCTTTTGTCAGGCTTACAGATATCTCAGTGATCTCTTCTAGAGATCTAATGAGGTTCAAATCGTCTATGTAGATTGCTATTATGACGAATCCTTTTCCCTTTGCTCTTATAAAGATGCAAGGGCAAACTTCATTATTGGTGAATCCTTGTTATACAAGGAAATCACTCAGTCTACTATACCAGATCCTTTCCGATTGTTTAAGACCATATAATGATCTTTGAAGATTAACAGAGTAGGCGTTCCGAGGTCTATCTTTTAATTCAGCAGGCATTGAAAGCCATCAGGAAGTTTCATGTATATCTCCTTGTCGAGATTACCGTATAGATATGCAGTCACAACATCCATTGGCTGCATATCTAAACATTCCTTTGTTGTTAAGCTTATCAGAAATCGAAAAGTGATCGCATCCATGACCGTGGATTATGTTTTCTCATAGTCTACACCTGGTCTTTAGAAAAATCCTTACGCTACAGGCTTTGTTTTGTAGAGTGTGATCTCATTATTTATATTTCTTTTTCTCACGAATACCTATTTGTATCCCACAGGTTTGACACCAGTAGGTGTCTGGACTATTTGCCCAAAGACTTTGTGTTTCTTAAGCGAGTCCAGCTCAGCTTCTATTTCCCGATTCCACTTTAGCCAATAATTTCTATATGTGCATTTAGCAACGGAATGTGGATCATGATCATTGTCGCTTCCGCTGACGTGAATAGCAATATGAAATGCAAAGTCATCGTCGACGACTGCACTCTTTCTATCCAACACCTCCCATGTACGTACATTTCATTTTCTCCCGACAATTCCTCTGCAGTGGATTCCAGGAGGGGTGAGGGTATGGACATGAGCCCATTTCTCTGTAGGGGTATCGTCCCAAGGTCTCCGGATATTTTTCTGTTTCTTGGATTTTTATCCTTGGAGCCTGGTGGTCTGCCTATTTTCTGTTGAGGTGCAGCCACTTCTACTGCTGGTGGATTGCATCCATTCTCGGCGATGTTAATCTTAGCTGGAGTATTTGCAGCAAGGATGTTTAATTTGACAATCTTCTGGTTGTCAGTAAATGAGTCCGGTAATCGGTGGACAGTGTCCTGTATGTGGAGGATCTTCATGATCTCATCTTCACATTGTCTTGTTACCGGATCATAGTATGTCAAGATTTTTGTATCACATGTTATGATGTGCTTTGCACTAGATTTCTCAGTATCTGGGCCCGTTTTGGCGGAAATTGTTTCATCAAATTCACAGTCTTCAAGACGTGCCTTGAATGCGTCTCCCGTTTGGGTTTCTAGGTATCTTATAATTGAGGGTGAGTCAAACCCTACATAGATACCTAGGTGACGTTGAGGACCCATTTTTGTCCTCTGTGCTGGTGCAATTAGGATGTAAATTGTGCAACTGAAGTTCTCAAATGAGAAATGTTCGGTGGCATTCAATATGCAAGTTGTATTGGAGAGAGACTCTGACCTTCAGAGGGTTTTATTTTTATTAATGATGCAGCATGTAGAATTGCATGTCCCCATGCATCCACCGGCAACTGGGATTTCATTAACAATAGACGTGCAATCTATTGGAGTCTTTTTATCAGTGACTCTGCTAACCCGTTCTGGGTATGAACATGCGGCACTGAATGTTCAATTTCTATTCCAGTTACCTGGCAGTACTCTTGAAATGACTAGGAGGTAAATTCTCCAGCATTACACAGACGTATTTTCTTTATTTGGTTGTCTGAAAAATGCGCCCGCAACTTTATTATTTGTGCCAATAGCTTTGGAAAAGCTAAGTTGCAGGTCAATAGTAGATAAAAATACAAATATTTTGAGGATGCATCAATCAGTACCATAGAGTATCAAAATGGCCCACTAGGGAGTGGATAGGTCCACATATGTCTCCTTGTATTCTTTCGAGGAAGTTTGAAGATTCGATATCCACTTTTAGTGGTGATGGCCTTGTTATTAATTTCCCCTTGAAGCAGGGGATACAAGGGAATTTTTCCTTCTGAAGAATCTTCTAGTTCTTCAAGTTATACCCATGGGATTGAGATAAGATGCGGTGCATCATCACAGATCCAGGGTGGCCAAGTATATCATACCAATGTAAAAACTTGGCAGATGTCAAGCACTTCGGTGCTCCGTCAGCTTCCTCTCTCCGAATCTTTGTATGGAATAGGCCTGATGAGAGGCTCACAAAACGTTCAAGTATGGTTTTTACTCCTTTTCATTGAGACGTTACATACAGTAATTCTTTTTCATTTACATTTGTTGTTTCCAAATGGAATTTGTTTAAACAGATATCCTTGAAACTTAGTAAGTTTCAGTTGGAATTCGGAGAGAATAGTGCATCTTTTATTTTAATTTCTGTTCCATTTGGGAGCAATAAAGTTGCATTTCCAGAACCTTCAATTATATTTGATGGCTTTGAAATTGTATTTACAGTGCTTTTATATGATATAATGCTATGAAAATAGCATTTATACTGAAGGATTGTATGTGTTGAAGCACTGTCTACTAAGCAGTCATGAGAGCAATCCATCTATAAAAGATGAATAAAACATTTGCATTTCAGAAACATAATCAAATTTTTTATTCAAAACAAATTACATAATTCAAATGCCCTCATAACATAAAATATTCTCAAATCAAATTGCTAAGATAAAAATAGAGGCTAATCAAGCAGGTCATCTGTTTCGAAGTCGTCAGCTGAAAACTTGCCTGGAGCATTAGAGGTCATCAGGTTTGTTTCAGCTTTCTTTTTCATGTTCTCTTTATACAATTCCTGGAGATGCCGCAGAGTTCTGCACACTCTAGACCAGTGGCCTTTCATACCACAGCTATGACACTGGTCTTCCCATTCTCTCTTGGATGGGGGTGCTTCATTTTTGTTGGTGTCTTGTCTGCGCCAAGTGAACTTCCGCTTCCCTTCATTTCTTCGCTGCTGGACTTGGCCTCTGGCCCTTTTGTTCTGTATCCCTTTTTGTGGTCTTTCTTTTCTTTTGTTGTCTTTCTTCTTTCTAGAAGAAGATGCATAGTGAGCTTCTGGGAAGGGGACAGTGCCAGGGGACACATGTTGTGAATGTCGAGGAGAAGCTCTCTATTTTGTTCAGCCATGAGTAAACATGACAGCAGCTCAGAATACTTAGTGAACTTTCGTTCACGGTACTGCTGCATTAGTATCGCATTCTTTTCGTAGAAAGACGTGTACGTCTTTTCCAGCATGCGATCTTCTAAGACCTTTTCACCACACAACTCAGGCATGAGGTGATTCTAAAAAGGGCTGAGTTGTATTCAGCTAGACTTAAAGTCCTGCAGTCTCATGTTCTCCCTCTTATGTCGTGCCCTTGGTAGTATATCATCTTTCTGATGTTTATATCTATCCTCAAGGGCAGTTCACAGCTCAAGTGGATCTTCGAACGTAAAGTATTCAGCCTTTAGGTTCTTGTCAACATGGTGACAAATATTGATGATGACTTGCACCTATCTATATCGCTTATATTTTTATTTTTAGTCACAGCAGAAATAAAGAACTTAGCCTGCAGGTGAAATTTCACATCGAGCTGCCAGCTTAGATAATTTCTTTCTGATGCATCCAGCACTTCGAAATCGACACTTGCGATTTTGGCCATTTTATCTAGCAGAGCACAAATTTGCATGAATTAATACATTATACAATAAACATTTTCATGCGGAGGCAATTTTTAAATGAAGAGCTAATTGCGTGGATTGGCCAGTCCCACATAAATAAAATAGTCCATAGTCCCATTACAGTCCATATTACACAAATAAAAGCTTAAAAGAAAAGAAATTACACTTTTGGAAACCGCGTGGGTCCCATATAAAATCTTCAGCTTCAAGTGTGGCCTCCGTCTTCATCGATAGTAGTCATTGGTTTTTGACATAACATAATTTCCTCACTACAATTTCTCTCAAAAAGAAAAGAAACGTGCAGTAAAAGTAAAATGAGGGACTTAAACAGCCGATCCAAAACTACAATTAGTCATTCATGCAAAAATATGTGCTCATCAAAAAAATTTCAGTAGATATTTATAGCAGACATTTTCATCACAGGCATTGACGCCCCCCGCGTTTGCGACACGACGGGTGTGCGCAATATATAATTTGGGGGCGTGAGATTTAAATATTTATAAGCGCAATCGCACGGTGTTGTAGTGTGGCTTGGGGGTCGAACTTAGGGAGGCGTGGTTGTGCTCGTGTCAAGAAGGATCGGGTTCACCCCATGGGCGAGCTAGCCCGAATCGGATGATGGATTGTCACAGAAAATGGAATGCGAGGGATAAACAATATGAAAGGAAACCCGGGACTTCGGTTTCCACCCTATCGTGTGATTCTCGTCGATACGGCCTACGGATAGGATAACGATCGGAATTAAGGTCTAATGGTGAGACGTTGCCTCTAACAGTGGTACCAGCGTCCCATGGACCCAATATTCCGATCGGTGCCCAGGATGATACGCCGGACTTCCCGGGTTCGATCAGTGGGCATTCCCATGTCCATTAACACTGACCGACTCCGAGAGCACTAAGCTCGCAACGATAACTCCCAACGTCTCGTCATGCCGCTCCTGCGTGCTAGGATTCGACGTCTATGCTAAGGGCATGAGCTATGGCTAGGGGGTCAACCGCCAAGTTTATTCCCCCTTGGCCCAACGGTCAACGGTGGTCTTTTTCCTGCCGATGACAATAAAACATCCCGCGTAACCGGTAAATTCCTAATCCCTATCGATTTCCTAGTCCTATGGACGCATCGGGAAGAACCCACGAAGGGGTTTCCACCAAAATCCCAGATTTGGGAACTACTCACACATATTTACTAAAAAGCGATCTAAATCAAAATCGACCGATAAAAACATGATCAAGCGATTGAAAAGCAGTAAGAGCAATGCTAATAACACTATATTAAAGTTTGGTAAAGATCGAAAAACTTACAAATATCTGAAAAATTACAGCCATCAAGAAAGAGAAAAAACAGCAAAAAATAACAACTCCCGTTTCTGGAAAACCTAGGGGTCCTATATATAGAATACGATATCACCCGATCGGTTGAAAAGTCAACCGATCGGGTGACCTGCTTCATTCTTCAGCAGCTCAGCGTGGGACTTCACCCGGTCATACAGCACGGTCGGTTGAGGGTTGAAGCTGATCGGTAGGATCTTCGTGCCATCGGGTGAACCGGTCAGTTGATCTCTCCGTGTCTTGGTGTCACGACCCGCTTCCCTAAAATGGAGGCGAGACGTGAAAAGGTCCGCACGAGAGTGGAGCTGTGAAGCCCCAAACCCGATAAGCGTCAATAAAACATAAGCAGGTCCATGTAACCACAAACGAAACAACAATAATAACACAAGGAGAGACAGAAATAAAATCTCAAATCCACAAAAAATTGTCCAACATCAAAATTAATTTCAACATCCAGAAAAGCCACCATACTAAAGGAAAGAGTCTAAAGGCCCAGAACAAGGCCAACAAAAGAGACAACATAACAAGGTATATGTGCCACGCACCGACAACTACAGCAGTCTAAAACAAAAGAGGAAAACTCAACGAAGACACTAGGCCTGGTCCCCAGTGTCCACATACTCCTCGCCAAACACAGGCTCGGGCTCGGCGTCAGCAAACACCTCGTCCTCAACAATGTACTCAGGCTTAGGATCTAACATGTGTCACCCAAAAGAGTAAAGGGGCACATGTCAGCAAGTCTAAAAGACTTGGACAAGGAAACTGAAAGTAAGGCAAACTAACAACCTAGCAGTTATAATATGCATGACATGGAAGTTATGTTATGAGTGCACAAGTAAGACACGGGGAAACAATAAGTGCAAGAGAACAATTTATCAGGGCATGTCAAGAGTAGCCAAGCTACTAACAATCTCAATCTTTTCACTAGTCACGTTTCACGTTGTTTGTAGATGTTTACGCCTTACAGCTGAACGGTTTGACATTCACACTGATTGGCTGCTTAACACTACCCCAGAACCCAGAGTTTACGCCTTACAACTGCAGTTGCTGATCGGGCAGACTCCCAGTTGAATGGCCGCTTAACTCTTACCCCAATACCCACATGTGAACGAGCCAAGGTCCCTGTACATGAGCTCAGTAAATGAGTCAGGGTTTCCCCGCACAAGAGCTCGTTTCCTGGATCACAAACCAGGAGCGTATTTCATTTGACATAGGGGTGCACCTAGCCTCAATCATTTCACAAGGTGTAGCGGAGCTACGCAATCACGGGAACACTTAAAGAATGCAATGACATGACAATTAATTTGCGTACCATTAATGAAAATTAAACATGACATGGTAGTTGTGCAACATGATAAATGTCGGATCTAGCTTCGTTGTCAAGCTAGTTCCTAAATTTGCGCCTAGGCGAGTATCATTTCGTCGCCTAGTCTCTTTTACGCCTACAACAAGCAAATGGCCTAAGACATGGCCCAAAACCCTAAATGGCAAGTTTCACTTGCCTAGCACCGAGGATGACGATCACGAAGGTTCGTCTCACGGACGCTAATCTACGGGGAAGTCACTGTTATGGAGGAACAATCATCAAAACAACATTCATTTCATTAGGGTTTCACAAAAACACAAATGGGTTATGAGAACATTAAGAGATCGATTCATTACCTTATCGGAAGCGGAAGAATGATGTCGAGCAAGCACGGCAACGGAAGAAACGCTTCGGGGAACCTAGGGTTCAGATCTGGAATGGATGGGGAAAATCTGGAGAAATGGTGTTTTGGGGATTTTTGGGGGTTGGAGATGGCCTAGGGCATGGTGGTAGACCAAAATGGAGAGGGAAACTCCAAGGGAGGAAGGAATGGCTTGGGGAAATGTTGGAGAGTGATTTGGGGAAGAAGGAGGCTCAGAAGAATGAAAGAGGGATGAAAGAAATCGTGGGTGGGGTTTAAATAGGGAGTGCTGGCGGCTGCCCAGAAATTAGGGTTTCGACACTGATTAGTCGGTCAAAGAGCAACTGCTGACCGACTAGTTTGGGAACTAGTTGGTCGGTTGACCAACGCAGACCGACTAAGTCCAAACAGTAACTCATGTACAAAATAGGATTTAGATTTAGTCGGTCAAAGAACAACTACTGACCGACTAGTTTCACATCTAGTCGGTCGATGAACGTTCTTAGACCGACTAAGAATGAATAGTACTTGGTGTTAAAAATGATCATAGAGCTAGTCGGTTAAAGAACGATTGCTGACCGACTAGTTTGCAACCTAGTCGGTCGACCAATGTTCTTAGAACGACTAACGATAAACAGTAACTCCTGAGAAATTTACAAAGCACACTAGTCGGTCCATGAAGGTTTGCCGACCGACTAAATCGTCATCTAGTCGGTCGGTTCCCCTTCTTGTACCGGCTAACGTGCACAGAAAGTTCTGAAATGGAGCGCGAAGCTCCAGGATCGATTCCTAAGACTCCTAGGCTTGATCTAAAAATAAGATATGACCGATATGAAGCCCGTCACGAATGACTTACTCCAAAATCGACGATTCTAAAGAAGAAGCTAGAAAATCACGACGAAACGATCGACAAAGAAAGCTACGGAGACGAAAACCACACATGAGGAGAAAATCCACCAAAACATATAATATAATATAATAAATCCAGATACATGAAAACCATTCGTTACATCCTCCCCAACTTAAGAAAAATTCAGTCCTCGGAATTTCCCAACACTCACGTGTCCGGAAACAAAAGTGGGTAGCGCTCTCGCATCTCATCCTCATTCTCCCAAGTAGACTTCACAGGCGAGCCGTGTCGCCACATCACCTTCACAAGATTGACAACCTTGTTCTGAAGTGACTTCTGACGCCTGTCCAGAATCTGCACTGGCTGCTGGTCATACGTCATATCGGGGCGAACGGTAATCTCCGAGAAATCCACAGCATGAGATGGATCGCTAATGTATCGACGAAGCTGCGACACATGGAAAACATTGTGAACTCCCTCCAAAGATGACGGCAAGGCTAAGCGATAAGCTACCTCGCCAACTTTCTCCAGAATGTCAAACGGTCCAATGTATCGCGGGCTTAACTTCCCTCGCTTCCCGAAGCGAATCACACCACGATTCGGGGAAATCTTCAAGAACACATGGTCGCCCGGCTGAAACTCCAAAGGACGGCGTTTAGCATCCGCCCAATGCTTAAAACGGTCCTGAGCAATCCTCAACCTCTCCCGAATGTTCCTGACAATATCCACGGCCTCCACAATCATCTCAGGCCCCAACAACTCCCGATCACCAATGTCATCCCAACTCAATGGCGATCGACATTTCCTCCCATAAAGAGCGACGAAAGGCGACATGCCAATACTCGCCTGGAAGCTGTTGTTATAAGAAAAATCCACCAGATGTAGATGGTCCTCCCACGAACCCTTGAAATCCAACATGCACGCCCTCAGCATGTCCTCCAAGATCTGAATCGTCCTCTCGGACTGGCCATCCGTCTGCGGATGGTACGCCGTGCTGAAACTCAGACGCGTACCCAAACTCTTCTGCAAACTCTGCCAGAACTGAGATGTGAACCTCGTGTCCCTGTCCGATACGATGCTCACGGGGACTCCGTGAAGTCGTACGACCTCCGGCACGATTCACGTTACATCACTATCTAAACTAGGAAAAGGAAATAAAAACGGAGAGTAAAAGAATTTACCTCCATATATCTCCTCGCTAGCGCCTCAGTGGACTGTCCCACTCGGAACGGGATAAAGTGCGCGGATTTGGTCAATCGATCTACGATCACCCAAATCGCGTCATTCTGCTTCGGACTCCGAGGTAATCCAGTCACGAAATCCATAGTGATGTGTTGCCACTTCCACTCCGGAATCGGAAGCGGTTGTAGCAACCCCACCGTACGCTGATGCTCCGCCTTCACTTGCTGGCAAACCAAGCACTTGGCCACACTCTGAGCCACACTCCTCTTCATGCCATGCCACCAATAGTTCAGACGAAGATCCTGGTACATCTAGGTCCCACCAGGATATACAGAATACGGCGAACTATGTGCCTCCACCATCAACTCCTCTCTGATATCCCTAGCTGGCACACACACAACCTGGCTCCAAACCTCAGCGAGCCATCCTCATGAATCAGAAAGTCAGTCCGCAGACCGGCTTCCACCTGCTCCTGAATCTTCACCAGCTTCAGATCCTCAGCCTGGCCAGCCTTGATCCGATCCACGATCGTCGACTGAATCTGCATACACATCAACGAAGAAGCCTCCCCAGGAAGAACAATCTCCACACCGGACTCGCAAAAATCCTGCTGCAATCTCCACTGCGAGCTCAAAATCATCACCGCTGGAAGCCTACTTAGCGCATGAGGAACCACATTCACCTTGCCAGGGTGATACTGCAAATCAATCTCATAATCCGCCATGAGCTCCAACCATCGACGCTGTCGCATGTTGAGCTCCTTCTGAGTGAAAATATACTTCAAGCTTTTGTGATCGGTGAAGATCTTCACTTTCTCACTCAGCAAGAAGTGCCTCCAAATCTTGAGAGCAAATACAACAGCAGCCAACTCCAAATCGTGCGTCGGGTAATTCTTCTCATGAACCTTGAGCTGACGAGATGCATAAGCCACAACATGCCCGTGTTGATGCAACACATAACCGAGACCCTTGCCCGAAGCATCGCAAAAGATCTCAAATCCACCGCTGCGATCAGGCACAACAAGAATAGGGGCAGTCATCAATCTCTCCCTCAGAACACCAAAAGCATTCTCACAATCACCCGACCAAACAAAAGGTACATCCTTCCGCGTCAATCTGGTCATCGGCTCAGTAATACGGGAAAAGTCCTTAATGAAGCGTCGATAGTAACCAGCAAGCCCAAGGAAACTCCGGATCTCAGACGCTGACAGCGGAACAGGCCACTCCCTGATGGCCCTGATCTTCTCGGGATCCACTGAAATACCATCTCCAGTCACCACATGCCCGAGAAAAGCAACTCTGTGCAGCCAAAACTCGCACTTCGAAAACTTAGCATACAACAGATGCCTCCTCAAAATCTCCAACACCGTGCTCAAGTGTGATGCATGCTCCTCCTCAGACTTTTAATAGATCAGAATGTCGTCAATAAAGATAACGACAAACTTATCCAAAAAGTCGTAGAAAATCAGGTCCATCAGATTCATGAAAACTGCGGGTGCATTGGTTACACCGAAAGGCATAACCACAAACTCGTAGTGTCCATACTTCGTCCTGAACGCTGTCTTCGGAACATCTCCCTTCTTCACCTTCAGCTGATGATAACCACTCCTCAAATCCAACTTAGAAAACACCCTCGAACCTCCAAGCTGATCAAAAATATCATCAATGCGAGGCAACGGGTATTTATTCTTGATGGTCATCGCATTCAACTCCCGATAGTCCACGCACATGCGACGCAAACCATCCTTCTTCTTCACCAGCAGCACCAGTGCTCCCCACGGAGACACACTAGGGTTGATATAACCCTTCCGCAAAAGCTCATCCAGCTGCTTCCGTAATTCCTCCAACTCAGCGGGTGACATACGATACGGCGCCTTCGAAATCGGCTGCGCTCCCGGAACAAGATCAATAGAAAATTCTAGAGCTCGATCAGGTGGCAATCCAGACATCTCCTCGGGGAAGACGTCATCAAAGTTCCGCACAACCGCTGGCCTCTCCAGCTCCATCTGCATAGCCACAACCTCCACCGGCCTGGCCCGAAATCTGACAGGACCAAGCGAACTGCTACCTCGGCTGAACTCAAATACTGGGTGTCCGGGAATCTCGAACACGACCTTCTTCCTCTGACAGTCAATCGTAGCATAGAAGCTCGCAAGCCAGTCCATCCCAAGAACCGCATCATAATTGATGATGTCGTGGACAATGAAATCAGCGTAAAGCTCATGTCCACAAACCACCAACGAGCAAGAATTGCAACCAAGATGCACCGAGACCACGCCATTCCCTGTAACGATATTCCAACTCTTGGAAAGAGGGGACGTCGACAAGGAATGCTTCTCCACGAAGCTCCGAGAAATAATGCACATCGATGCACCAGAGTCAAAGAGGACTCGTACAGGAAATGTGCACACCAAAACCACACCTAACAAGCAATTTAACAATCAAACCCTAGTCTAGCAAACAATCATGTTCAAGCAAACAACATAATCTAACAATCAAAACTAGCTAGGAAAGTAACAGCTAGATTGAGGATTACCTGCGATAACCTCATCCACAGCCTCGCTCTCCACAGCGATCATCAGAAAAGCCTGCCTCCTCGGTGGAATAGCCCGCTGAAAAGCCTGCCTCTGTGGAACAAGAGCTGCTCCACGTCCAGCAGGAATAGACGCTCTCTGCTGTAACGGCTGTGCTGCAACAGGTGCCCTCCACAGCTGATTCGCATGCCGACAATCCTTCGCGACATGAGAAGCATCACCACAAACCAAACACTGGCCCAAAAACTTCCTACACTGATCCTTGATGTGGCCAGGCTTGCCGCAGAAATGGCAAGTCTTCTGAATAGGCCCTCCTTGCCTCTTAAACTGAGCTGGCTGATTAGGCTTGAAACCAGGCCTAACCACCGCTCTGGCCTGCTCCATAGGCGTCTTCCCAGCACCAGAAACATGTCCCCTCCTCTGACTCAGGTTCAGCTCATGCCTCCTCGCAGCGACCAGAACCTTCTGATAAGAGTCCAGATCAGAGGAAGACACAAAACTCTGAAGTTCCAAAGTAAGTCCCTACAGGAACCTCTGAGCCCTCTCATCAGCATCCTGCACCATCTTCGGTGCGAACCGACTCAGCCTAGTGAACTCCTGGTGGTACAGGTCCACCGTCAAGCTCCCTTGCTTCAGATCAATAAAGCGCTGCAGCATCTCCTTCCTAGCAGCCTTCGAAAAGAACTCCTCATCAAACCTGGACTTAAAGGTAGCCCAAGCTATCGGCTCCACCAACATCTTCTCTTCCGCATCCCACCAATTCCGAGCATTATCCTTGAGTTGCCTCTTCGCCAAATCAACCCATCCAGCCGGGGTGATCTTGGCCATCTTCAAGTTATCCACAATGTTCCGAATCCATTCATCGGCAGCCAGAGGACCCTCAGACCCATCAAAATATGCGGGACCCAGCTCTCGAAATTGCTTCACTCCCGGCTCGGAGTGAGGGGCATTCTGGATTGCCTGACCAGCTCGAACAACTGGAGCATTCTGGACTTGCAGGAGCACGCCCTGCTACACCTGCATCATCTGAAGCATCATCCGCATCATCTCTCCATTGGTAGGCTCCCGCTCAGGCTCCTCGTCATGAGGGGGCGCACCACTACCTCCACCACGGGTGAATCGCCTTCCTGCCATATAATGACACAGAAAACGAAACAATTAGACTCATAGCTTATGACTCGGATGTCGAACTTAGTTTATTGGACATTCTAATATTATTATCGTCATTCCGATAATCACAGTTACAGAAGAGGACCTGCATGGGCCACCAATAAAACCTGTCACGCCCCGCTTCCCTAAAATGGAGGCGAGACGTGAAAAGGTCCGCACGAGAGTGGAGCTGTGAAGCCCCCGACCCGATAAGCGTCAATAAAACATAAGCAGATCCCTGTAACCACAAACGAAACAATAATAATAACACAAGGAGAGACAGAAATAAAATCTCAAATCCACAAAAATTTGTACAACATCAAAATTAAGTTCAACATCCAGAAAAGCCACCAGGCTATAGGAAAGAGTCTAAAGGCCCAGAACAAGGCCAACAAAAGAGACAACATAACAAGGTATAGGTTTCACGCACCGACAACTACAGTAGTCTAAAACAAAAGAGGAAAACTCAACGAAGACACTAGGACTGGTCCCCAGTGTCCACGTACTCCTCGCCAAACACAGGCTCGGGCTCGGTGTCAGCAAACACCTCGTCCTCAACAATGTACTCAGGCTCATGATCTAACATGTGTCACCCAAAAGAGTAAAGGGGCACATGTCAGCAAGTCTAAAAGACTTGGGCAAGGAAACTGAAAGTAAGGCAAACTAACAACCTAGCAGTTATAATATGCATGACATGGCAGCTATGTTATGAGTGCACAAGTAAGACACGGGGAAACAATAATGGCAAGAGAACAATTTATCAGGGCATGTCAAGAGTAGCCAAGCTACTAACAATCTCAATCTTTTCACTAGTCACGTTTCACGTTGTTTGTAGATGTTTACGCCTTACAGCTGAACGGTTTGACATTCACACTGATTGGCCGCTTAACACTACCCCAGAACCCAGAGTTTATGCCTTACAACTGCAGTTGCTGATCGGGCAGACTCCCAGTTGAATGGCCGCTTAACTCTTACCCCAATACCCACATGTGAACGAGCCAAGGTCCATGTACATGAGCTCAGTAAATGAGCCAGGGTTGCCCCGTACAAGAGCTCGTTTCCTGGATCACAAACCAGGAGCGTATTTCATTTGGCATAGGGGTGCACATAGCCTCAATCATTTCACAAGGTGTAGCGGAGCTACGCAATCACGGGAACACTTAAAGAATGCAATGACATGACAATTAATTTGCGTACCGTTAATGGAAATTAAACATGACATGGTAGTTGTGCAACATGATAAATGTCGGATCTAGCTTCGTTGTCAAGCTAGTTCCTAAATTTGCGCCTAGGCGAGTATCATTTCGTCGCCTAGTCTCTTTTACGCCTACAAAAAGCAAATGGCCTAAGACATGGCCCAAAACCCTAAATGGCAAGTTTCACTTGCCTAGCACCGAGGTTGACGATCACGAAGGTTCGTCTCACGGACGCTAATCTACGGGGAAGTCGCTGTTATGGAGAAACAATCATCAAAACAACATTCATTTCATTAGGGTTTCACAAAAACACAAATGGGTTATGAGAACATTAAGAGATCGATTCATTACCTTATCGGAAGCGGAAGAATGATGCCGAGCAAGCACGATAACGGAAGAAACGCTCCGGGGAACCTAGGGTTCAGATCTGGAATGGATGGGAAAATCTGGAGAAATGGTGTTTTGGGGATTTTTGGGGGTTGGAGATGGCCTAGGGCATGGTGGTAGACCAAAATGGAGAGGGAAACTCCAAGGGAGGAAGGAATGGCTTGGGGAAATGTTGGAGAGTGATTTGGGGAAGAAGGAGGCTCAGAAGAATGAAAGAGGGATGAAAGAAATCGTGGGTGGGGTTTAAATAGGGAGTGCTGGCGGCTGCCCAGAAATTAGGGTTTCGACACTGATTAGTCGGTCAAAGAGCAACTGCTGACCGACTAGTTTGGGAACTAGTTGGTCGGTTGACCAACGCAGACCGACTAAGTCCAAACAGTAACTCATGTACAAAATAGGATTTAGATTTAGTCGGTCAAAGAACAACTACTGACCGACTAGTTTCACATCTAGTCGGTCGATGAACGTTCTTAGACCGACTAAGAATGAATAGTACTTGGTGTTAAAAATGATCATAGAGCTAGTCGGTTAAAGAACGATTGCTGACCGACTAGTTTGCAACCTAGTCGGTCGACCAATGTTCTTAGACCGACTAACGATAAACAGTAACTCCTGAGAAATTTACAAAGCACACTAGTCGGTCCATGAAGGTTTGCCGACCGACTAAATCGTCATCTAGTCGGTCGGTTCCCCTTCTTGTACCGGCTAACGTGCACAGAAAGTTCTGAAATGGAGCGCGAAGCTCCAGGATCGATTCCTAAGACTCCTAGGCTTGATCTAAAAATAAGATATGACCGATATGAAGCCCGTCACGAATGACTTACTCCAAAATCGACGATTCTAAAGAAGAAGCTAGAAAATCACGACGAAACGATCGACAAAGAAAGCTACGGAGACGAAAACCACACATGAGGAGAAAATCCACCAAAACATATAATATAATATAATAAATCCAGATACATGAAAACCATTCGTTACATCCTCCCCAACTTAAGAAAAATTCAGTCCTCGGAATTTCCCAACACTCACGTGTCCGGAAACAAAAGTGGGTAGCGCTCTCGCATCTCATCCTCATTCTCCCAAGTAGACTTCACAGGCGAGCCGTGTCGCCACATCACCTTCACAAGATTGACAACCTTGTTCTGAAGTGACTTCTGACGCCTGTCCAGAATCTGCACTGGCTGCTGGTCATACGTCATATCGGGGCGAATGGTAATCTCCGAGAAATCCACAGCATGAGATGGATCGCTAATGTATCGACGAAGCTGCGACACATGGAAAACATTGTGAACTCCCTCCAAAGATGGCGGCAAGGCTAAGCGATAAGCTACCTCGCCAACTTTCTCCAGAATGTCAAACGGTCCAATGTATCGCGGGCTTAACTTCCCTCGCTTCCCGAAGCGAATCACACCACGATTCGGGGAAATCTTCAAGAACACATGGTCGCCCGGCTGAAACTCCAAAGGACGGCGTTTAGCATCCGCCCAATGCTTAAAACGGTCCTGAGCAATCCTCAACCTCTCCCGAATGTTCCTGACAATATCCACGGCCTCCACAATCATCTCAGGCCCCAACAACTCCCGATCACCAATGTCATCCCAACTCAATGGCGATCGACATTTCCTCCCATAAAGAGCGACGAAAGGCGACATGCCAATACTCGCCTGGAAGCTGTTGTTATAAGAAAAATCCACCAGATGTAGATGGTCCTCCCACGAACCCTTGAAATCCAACATGCACGCCCTCAGCATGTCCTCCAAGATCTGAATCGTCCTCTCGGACTGGCCATCCGTCTGCGGATGGTACGCCGTGCTGAAACTCAGACGCGTACCCAAACTCTTCTGCAAACTCTGCCAGAACTGAGATGTGAACCTCGTGTCCCTGTCCGATACGATGCTCACGGGGACTCCGTGAAGTCGTACGACCTCCGGCACGATTTTTCGTTACATCACTATCTAAACTAGGAAAAGGAAATAAAAACGGAGAGTAAAAGAATTTACCTCCATATATCTCCTCGCTAGCGCCTCAGTGGACTGTCCCACTCGGAACGGGATAAAGTGCGCGGATTTGGTCAATCGATCTACGATCACCCAAATCGCGTCATTCTGCTTCGGACTCCGAGGTAATCCAGTCACGAAATCCATAGTGATGTGTTGCCACTTCCACTCCGGAATCGGAAGCGGTTGTAGCAACCCCACCGTACGCTGATGCTCCGCCTTCACTTGCTGGCAAACCAAGCACTTGGCCACACTCTGAGCCACACTCCTCTTCATGCCATGCCACCAATAGTTCAGACGAAGATCCTGGTACATCTAGGTCCCACCAGGATATACAGAATACGGCGAACTATGTGCCTCCACCATCAACTCCTCTCTGATATCCCTAGCTGGCACACACACAACCTGGCTCCAAACCTCAGCGAGCCATCCTCATGAATCAGAAAGTCAGTCCGCAGACCGGCTTCCACCTGCTCCTGAATCTTCACCAGCTTCAGATCCTCAGCCTGGCCAGCCTTGATCCGATCCACGATCGTCGACTGAATCTGCATACACATCAACGAAGAAGCCTCCCCAGGAAGAACAATCTCCACACCGGACTCGCAAAAATCCTGCTGCAATCTCCACTGCGAGCTCAAAATCATCACCGCTGGAAGCCTACTTAGCGCATGAGGAACCACATTCACCTTGCCAGGGTGATACTGCAAATCAATCTCATAATCCGCCATGAGCTCCAACCATCGACGCTGTCGCATGTTGAGCTCCTTCTGAGTGAAAATATACTTCAAGCTTTTGTGATCGGTGAAGATCTTCACTTTCTCACTCAGCAAGAAGTGCCTCCAAATCTTGAGAGCAAATACAACAGCAGCCAACTCCAAATCGTGCGTCGGGTAATTCTTCTCATGAACCTTGAGCTGACGAGATGCATAAGCCACAACATGCCCGTGTTGATGCAACACATAACCGAGACCCTTGCCCGAAGCATCGCAAAAGATCTCAAATCCACCGCTGCGATCAGGCACAACAAGAATAGGGGCAGTCATCAATCTCTCCCTCAGAACACCAAAAGCATTCTCACAATCACCCGACCAAACAAAAGGTACATCCTTCCGCGTCAATCTGGTCATCGGCTCAGTAATACGGGAAAAGTCCTTAATGAAGCGTCGATAGTAACCAGCAAGCCCAAGGAAACTCCGGATCTCAGACGCTGACAGCGGAACAGGCCACTCCCTGATGGCCCTGATCTTCTCGGGATCCACTGAAATACCATCTCCAGTCACCACATGCCCGAGAAAAGCAACTCTGTGCAGCCAAAACTCGCACTTCGAAAACTTAGCATACAACCGATGCCTCCTCAAAATCTCCAACACCGTGCTCAAGTGTGATGCATGCTCCTCCTCAGACTTTTAATAGATCAGAATGTCGTCAATAAAGATAACGACAAACTTATCCAAAAAGTCGTAGAAAATCAGGTCCATCAGATTCATGAAAACTGCGGGTGCATTGGTTACACCGAAAGGCATAACCACAAACTCGTAGTGTCCATACTTCGTCCTGAACGCTGTCTTCGGAACATCTCCCTTCTTCACCTTCAGCTGATGATAACCACTCCTCAAATCCAACTTAGAAAACACCCTCGAACCTCCAAGCTGATCAAAAATATCATCAATGCGAGGCAACGGGTATTTATTCTTGATGGTCATCGCATTCAACTCCCGATAGTCCACGCACATGCGACGCAAACCATCCTTCTTCTTCACCAGCAGCACCAGTGCTCCCCACGGAGACACACTAGGGTTGATATAACCCTTCCGCAAAAGCTCATCCAGCTGCTTCCGTAATTCCTCCAACTCAGCGGGTGACATACGATACGGCGCCTTCGAAATCGGCTGCGCTCCCGGAACAAGATCAATAGAAAATTCTAGAGCTCGATCAGGTGGCAATCCAGACATCTCCTCGGGGAAGACGTCATCAAAGTTCCGCACAACCGCTGGCCTCTCCAGCTCCATCTGCATAGCCACAACCTCCACCGGCCTGGCCCGAAATCTGACAGGACCAAGCGAACTGCTATCTCGGCTGAACTCAAATACTGGGTGTCCGGGAATCTCGAACAGGACCTTCTTCCTCTGACAGTCAATCGTAGCATAGAAGCTCGCAAGCCAGTCCATCCCAAGAACCGCATCATAATTGATGATGTCGTGGACAATGAAATCAGCGTAAAGCTCATGTCCACAAACCACCAACGAGCAAGAATTGCAACCAAGATGCACCGAGACCACGCCATTCCCTGTAACGATATTCCAACTCTTGGAAAGAGGGGACGTCGACAAGGAATGCTTCTCCACGAAGCTCCGAGAAATAATGCACATCGATGCACCAGAGTCAAAGAGGACTCGTACAGGAAATGTGCACACCAAAACCACACCTAACAAGCAATTTAACAATCAAACCCTAGTCTAGCAAACAATCATGTTCAAGCAAACAACATAATCTAACAATCAAAACTAGCTAGGAAAGTAACAGCTAGATTGAGGATTACCTGCGATAACCTCATCCACAGCCTCGCTCTCCACAGCGATCATCAGAAAAGCCTGCCTCCTCGGTGGAATAGCCCGCTGAAAAGCCTGCCTCTGTGGAACAAGAGCTGCTCCACGTCCAGTAGGAATAGACGCTCTCTGCTGTAACGGCTGTGCTGCAACAGGTGCCCTCTACAGCTGATTCGCATGCCGACAATCCTTCGCGACATGAGAAGCATCACCACAAACCAAACACTGGCCCAAAAACTTCCTACACTGATCCTTGATGTGGCCAGGCTTGCCGCAGAAATGGCAAGTCTTCTGAATAGGCCCTCCTTGCCTCTTAAACTGAGCTGGCTGATTAGGCTTGAAACCAGGCCTAACCACCGCTCTGGCCTGCTCCATAGGCGTCTTCCCAGCACCAGAAACATGTCCCCTCCTCTGACTCAGGTTCAGCTCATGCCTCCTCGCAGTGACCAGAACCTTCTGATAAGAGTCCAGATCAGAGGAAGACACAAAACTCTGAAGTTCCAAAGTAAGTCCCTACAGGAACCTCTGAGCCCTCTCATCAGCATCCTGCACCATCTTCGGTGCGAACCGACTCAGCCTAGTGAACTCCTGGTGGTACAGGTCCACCGTCAAGCTCCCTTGCTTCAGATCAATAAAGCGCTGCAGCATCTCCTTCCTAGCAGCCTTCGAAAAGAACTCCTCATCAAACCTGGACTTAAAGGTAGCCCAAGCTATCGGCTCCACCAACATCTTCTCTTCCGCATCCCACCAATTCCGAGCATTATCCTTGAGTTGCCTCTTCGCCAAATCAACCCATCCAGCCGGGGTGATCTTGGCAATCTTCAAGTTATCCACAATGTTCCGAGTCCATTCATCGGCAGCCAGAGGACCCTCAGACCCATCAAAATATGCGGGACCCAGCTCTCGAAATTGCTTCACTCCCGGCTCGGAGTGAGGGGCATTCTGGATTGCCTGACCAGCTCGAACAACTGGAGCATTCTGGACTTGCAGGAGCACGCCCTGCTACACCTGCATCATCTGAAGCATCATCCGCATCATCTCTCCATTGGTAGGCTCCCGCTCAGGCTCCTCGTCATGAGGGGGCGCACCACTACCTCCACCACGGGTGAATCGCCTTCCTGCCATATAATGACACAGAAAACGAAACAATTAGACTCATAGCTTATGACTCGGATGTCGAACTTAGTTTATTGGACATTCTAATATTATTATCGTCATTCCGATAATCACAGTTACAGAAGAGGACCTGCATGGGCCACCAATAAAACCTGTCACGCCCCGCTTCCCTAAAATGGAGGCGAGACGTGAAAAGGTCCGCACGAGAGTGGAGCTGTGAAGCCCCCGACCCGATAAGCGTCAATAAAACATAAGCAGATCCCTGTAACCACAAACGAAACAACAATAATAACACAAGGAGAGACAGAAATAAAATCTCAAATCCACAAAAATTTGTCCAACATCAAAATTAAGTTCAACATCCAGAAAAGCCACCAGGCTATAGGAAAGAGTCTAAAGGCCCAGAACAAGGCCAACAAAAGAGACAACATAACAAGGTATAGGTTTCACGCACCGACAACTACAGTAGTCTAAAACAAAAGAGGAAAACTCAACGAAGACACTAGGACTGGTCCCCAGTGTCCACGTACTCCTCGCCAAACACAGGCTCGGGCTCGGTGTCAGCAAACACCTCGTCCTCAACAATGTACTCAGGCTCATGATCTAACATGTGTCACCCAAAAGAGTAAAGGGGCACATGTCAGCAAGTCTAAAAGACTTGGGCAAGGAAACTGAAAGTAAGGCAAACTAACAACCTAGCAGTTATAATATGCATGACATGGCAGCTATGTTATGAGTGCACAAGTAAGACACGGGGAAACAATAATGGCAAGAGAACAATTTATCAGGGCATGTCAAGAGTAGCCAAGCTACTAACAATCTCAATCTTTTCACTAGTCACGTTTCACGTTGTTTGTAGATGTTTACGCCTTACAGCTGAACGGTTTGACATTCACACTGATTGGCCGCTTAACACTACCCCAGAACCCAGAGTTTATGCCTTACAACTGCAGTTGCTGATCGGGCAGACTCCCAGTTGAATGGCCGCTTAACTCTTACCCCAATACCCACATGTGAACGAGCCAAGGTCCATGTACATGAGCTCAGTAAATGAGCCAGGGTTGCCCCGTACAAGAGCTCGTTTCCTGGATCACAAACCAGGAGCGTATTTCATTTGGCATAGGGGTGCACATAGCCTCAATCATTTCACAAGGTGTAGCGGAGCTACGCAATCACGGGAACACTTAAAGAATGCAATGACATGACAATTAATTTGCGTACCGTTAATGGAAATTAAACATGACATGGTAGTTGTGCAACATGATAAATGTCGGATCTAGCTTCGTTGTCAAGCTAGTTCCTAAATTTGCGCCTAGGCGAGTATCATTTCGTCGCCTAGTCTCTTTTACGCCTACAAAAAGCAAATGGCCTAAGACATGGCCCAAAACCCTAAATGGCAAGTTTCACTTGCCTAGCACCGAGGTTGACGATCACGAAGGTTCGTCTCACGGACGCTAATCTACGGGGAAGTCGCTGTTATGGAGAAACAATCATCAAAACAACATTCATTTCATTAGGGTTTCACAAAAACACAAATGGGTTATGAGAACATTAAGAGATCGATTCATTACCTTATCGGAAGCGGAAGAATGATGCCGAGCAAGCACGATAACGGAAGAAACGCTCCGGGGAACCTAGGGTTCAGATCTGGAATGGATGGGAAAATCTGGAGAAATGGTGTTTTGGGGATTTTTGGGGGTTGGAGATGGCCTAGGGCATGGTGGTAGACCAAAATGGAGAGGGAAACTCCAAGGGAGGAAGGAATGGCTTGGGGAAATGTTGGAGAGTGATTTGGGGAAGAAGGAGGCTCAGAAGAATGAAAGAGGGATGAAAGAAATCGTGGGTGGGGTTTAAATAGGGAGTGCTGGCGGCTGCCCAGAAATTAGGGTTTCGACACTGATTAGTCGGTCAAAGAGCAACTGCTGACCGACTAGTTTGGGAACTAGTCGGTCGGTTGACCAACGCAGACCGACTAAGTCCAAACAGTAACTCATATACAAAATAGGATTTAGATTTAGTCGGTCAAAGAACAACTACTGACCGACTAGTTTCACATCTAGTCGGTCGATGAACGTTCTTAGACCGACTAAGAATGAATAGTACTTGGTGTCAAAAATGATCATAGAGCTAGTCGGTTAAAGAACGATTGCTGACCGACTAGTTTGCAACCTAGTCGGTCGACCAATGTTCTTAGACTGACTAACGATAAACAGTAACTCCTGAGAAATTTACAAAGCCCACTAGTCGGTCCATGAAGGTTTGCCGACCGACTAGATCGTCATCTAGTCGGTCGGTTCCCCTTCTTGTACGGGCTAACGTGCACAGAAAGTTCCGAAATGGAGCGCGAAGCTCCGTGATCGATTCCTAAGACTCCTAGGCTTGATCTAACAATAAGATATGACCGATATGAAGCCCGTCACGAATGACTTACTCCAAAATCGACGATTCTAAAGAAGAAGCTAGAAAATCACGACAAAACGATCGAAAAAGAAAGCTACGGAGATGAAAACCACACATGAGGAGAAAATCCACCAAAACATATAATATAATATAATAAATCCAGATACATGAAAACCAGTCGTTACACTTGGCTTCGGAGAATTGGCTACAGATGAACCGATCGGGTGAAGGTCACCCGATTGGTTGGTATTCAGCATCAAATTCCAGAGAGTTGGGGCGTGTGAACCGGTCTCTGACCCGACCGGTTGACTTTTCGCCCGCTCCAGCTTGTGTCCGGGTGGTGCACGCGTGCATCACCCGATTGGTTGAAAGTGACCAACCGGTCGGGTGAGGGGCTGAAAGATGCCATCTTCGTCGTTTGACTCACTGGATCATGCGTGACTCCTCCGTTACTCCGGGGACTCACGATATCTTCGTTATATGTCCCCTACACCGGTAAACTCCTGCAAAATACAAAAAACATGGAAAAGTGAAAGAAAACACGGAAACACGAGAAAACGAATACAAGACGATGGAAAATAGCGAAAAACACACAAAAGAAGACGTGCGTGAATATATGAAATATAAACGCATGTCAAAATCCCCCAAGCTGAACCCTTCCTCGTCCTCGAGGAAGATGAGTGAGAGTAGGAGCTCGGAGGGAGAAAATAGAGAGGAAGAGAGGAAAGGAGAAAACAAAAAAAAATCCTAAATTGCCCGTCAGAGCCAGCAAAATCAAAAACACATACCAAGCTAACAAACACCAAATCACGTCACTAAACCGAGGAATACGAGTCCAGACAAGTGCCGTGGGCCCACGCCGTGAGGCGCGAGTGAGTGTGGTCGCGTGCTAGCAGTCAGTGTTACTATCTACATTGTGCAATAAGCTCCATATACACAAATCCAAGAAATGACCCAAATATCGATTTGATTTGAAATAAGCGGTGAATATATGGCTCAAGCATGCAAGAGAAGAGTATGAGAATAGAAATGCATCAGGTGTCATGGACTCCACAGCTAGGGGCTCGAACATCACCACACTATCACCTAGATAATAGCTAGAAATTCCCTATTCCAAGTGTTTTTGAAAGCGACAGGGGTTGAGATGATGTGGAGTAGAACACTCGGTGCAAATTCTCGCCTTCCCTTTATTCTCGGTAAGTAGGAAAATATTCACACTCATAAATTTTTTTTGGTTTTGGATATATGTATTTTTTTTGGCTCTTTGGCTATACAATTTTCTCTTTTCTTTTCTTTTTGGGTTTTCTTTTTTTTGGAATTTTTTGGGTTTTGGCTATACACATGTGTACTCTCCCAAGTGGGAGAACGGTACATGACGAGGGGATTTGCACCAAGTAAAACAAAAAAGAAGTCGAATTCTAGACACTTTGGGCAAGGGAGATATTTCACTAATCAGAGTGTATGCTAAATGGGTTATCCTAGTCCTAACTGTGGAATCCCGACACATGCGAAATGAAGCATACGATATATATATATATATATATATATATATATATATATATATATATATATATATATATATATATATATATATATATATATATATTCATGCATACAGAAGCAGATAGGAGAAGCAAATTCCGCATATTCAAATCGAAACATGATAATCTAGGGGTCATTCCTGGACAGGTATATAAAATAAAATCACAAAGTAGAAGCACACCAAACAGCTAGGCACGACACACGACTCACAAAAAGGCAAAATGGACCCACGATGCATGAAATGCAGGAGGACTCGATTTCCTATGGTTAGTGAATGCGATTATCGATGCCATGCTAGGTGTGTGTGATTTTGTGGAAATTCATCATAGGGTTCATCTCTAGGAGAAGGAGATGAAAAAGAAGAAAAGAAAAATAAAAAACACGATAAAAGGACTCAAAAATGAAAAAGAAAGACTCAAATGACGCACAAAGTGCGACTCCCCCAAGCTAAAACTTGCATTGCCCTCAATGCAATAGAATTAAATATAGGAGGGCAATGAATATGGGGGGATACGCACAGACACAAAAAGACACGAAAGACAAGAAAATCACACAAACGAAACTGAAAATAAGAATAAAAAGTAAAAATCACACCACACGACATATAAACAGAAAATAAAATAAAAAAAATCACACAACACGACAAATAAACAAACACGCAAAGAAAAACGACACACGACAGCACACAGAAAGATTTGACTTTCCCCCAAGCTAGACGTGACAGTGCTAGCGAAAAGATGTGATCATGAATATGCAGAGATATGCAAGCGGGAGGTCAATAAAAGAAAAGAATGGAAATAAAATAGAAAAGAAGGGACCTGATGCGTGAATGGGTCCTCCCCCTAGCTGAGGTAAAGCAGTTCCCCGCGAAGACAGATGGGCACTAACAATTGGGGGAGGCAAAAACTGGATGGGAATATATCAAGCAGAGGTACCACCCTCTGGGGGTGGTGATGGGGCGATGTGCTGAGGACCATGAGTGGTGGGGGGTGGGATGTCAAGCTCGGAAACATCGGGTGAGTTAGTACGAATGTGACGAATGAGGCTTTGAAGGACGGGTAGGTCACGCTCAACTAACTGCTGAGTTGCCTGACCACCAACTCCTGCTAGGAGGAGCATGGACATGAACCTGTCAGCTTGTTCGTCGTCATGGAATGACACCTGGTATTCTGTATCGCCAATGTAAATGGGGTCAGATGGGCGTGGGGTGGTGGATGAATTGGTGGCGGTGGTGGGTTGGGTGGGGGATTGTATGCGACGATCACGACGGGGGGGGTCTAGGGTTAGACGTGCTGGCGTTGGTGGGTTTAGCATGGCGAGGAGGCATTGTGCAGGAGTCGTGTGTGTGTGTGTGTGTGTGTGTGTGTGTGTGTGTGTGTGTGTGCAAGATACGATGAATACACACTAACACGGCAATCGAGCAAAATGAAATTCTAGGGCAAAATATAAAATTGAGCTAAGGAGCGAAGTTACCCAATTGATATGAAGATCTTTGCTTGTAGACGCCCCAACGCAACGCAACAGGAACAAGTGTGAAGCCACGGCGAATCCTTTCAGCAAATTTCAAAAATGGGGGGAATGGGCGAAAATTAGGGCTTTGGGTGCGGGTGAAATCGAAGAGGAAGGGGGAGAGATCGATGGAGAGATGGAAAAGAAGAGGGGCAAGATTGATTTGGGGGGGTTTGGGTCGTCTGATAGAAGGAGCGAGGTTGGGCGAGCGAGGAGAATTCGAAACGGCGATGGGAATTCGAAATCGGGCGAGGGGGGAATGAACGGGTAGAGGGCGGCTATATATAGGATTTTAAGTCGAACCGATCGGGTGAAATGTCACCCGATCGATTGATTTTTAAGTCGAAAAATTTGCCAAAAAGAGGCTCCAGGCGACCCGATCGGTTGAGAACTCAACCGATTGGTTCACCGCCTCACACTTTTTTCACGAAAGTTTAGTACAACTCACCCAGTCTCCCACCCGGTCACGATTAGCTTCACCCGATCAGTTGATCAACTCCCCAAAATTCCCGAGACTTCTGCACAGATCACATGGTCAGCCACCCGGTCTTGGCTTTGCTTCACCCGACCGGTTCGTTGGATGTCACGACCCGCTTCCCTAAAATGGAGGCGAGACGTGAAAAGGTCCGCACGAGAGTGGAGCTGTGAAGCCCCAAACCCGATAAGCGTCAACAATACATAAGCAGGTCCCTGTAACCACAACGGAATAACAATAATAACACAAGGAGAGACTGAAGTAAAATCTCACATCTCATAAATTGTCCAACAAGAAAATAAGTCCAACATCCAGAAAAGCCACCAGGCTAAAGGAAAAGAGTCTAAAGGCCCAGAACAAGGCCAACAAAAGCAACGACATAACAAAGTATAGGTGCTACGCACCGATAACAAAACAACTGACTAAACAAAAGTAAAACACAACGAAGACACTAGGACTGGTCCCCAGTGTCCACGTACTCCCCGTCAAACACAAGCTCGGGCTCGGCGTCAGCAAACACCTCGTCCTCAACAAGGTACTCGGGCTCAGGATCTAACATGTGTCACCCAAAAGAGTAAAGGGGCACATGTCAGCAAGTCTAAAAGACTTGGGCAAGGAAACTGAAAGTAAGGCAACTAGCAACCTAGCAGTTTAGTATGCATGACATGGCAGTTATAACATGAGTGCACAATTTAAGACATGGCAAGACAATTTGTACAAGGGAACAATTATCGGGACAAGACAAGAGTAGCCAAGCTACTGACATTCTCAATCAATTCACATTGTTGTAGGTGTTTACGCCCTTCAGCTGAATGGTACATCATTCACACCGATCGGCACTAAACCCAATTCACGTTTCACGGTATTTTGTAGATGTTTACGCCCTTCAGCTGAATGGTTCATCATTCACACCGATCGGCACTAAACACTACCCCACCCCAGAGTTTACGCCTTACAACTGCAGGTGTTGATCAAACAGACCCCCAGTTGCCTGGCCGCTTAACCCTTACCCCATCCCACACGTAAACAAGCCAGGGTCCCTGCACATGAGCCCAGCAAGTGAGCCAGGGTTGCCCCGCACGGGAGCTTGTTTCTTAGTTCACAATTCAATATATCGAGCGTTGGGGTTAGCAACTCATTATGCTCGCTTCTGGTCACGAGCCAGGAAACACAAGTATTGTAGCGATGCTACGCAATCACGGGATCACTAAAAGAATGCAATGACATGACATTTACTTTGCGTACCGTTAATGGAAAGTAAACATGACATGGTAATTGTGCAACATGCTAAATGTCGGAACTAGCTTCGTTGTCAAGCTAGTTCCCCAATTTGCGCCTAGGCGAGTATCATTTCGTCGCCTAGCCTCTTTTACGCCTACAACAAGCAAATGGCCTAAAACATGACCTAAACCCTAAGTGGCAAGTTTTACTTGCCTAGCACCGGGGATGACTACCACTTCGTCACACGGATGCCAATCTACGGGGAAATCGCTGTTTTGGGGGAAACAACATCAAACAACATGAAATTTATTAGGGTTTCATAAAAATATAAATAAGTTAAGAAAACAACGGTAGATCGATTTCTTACCGAGAGGAGGCGGAAGAAACACTCCGGGGAACCCTAGGATCAGATCTGGAAAAGATTGGAGAAGTTTGGGAGAATTAGGGTTTTGGGGGATTTGGGGATTTTGATGGATTTTGGTGAGATTTTGGGGAAGATGAGAGGTAGAAAGAGTGAATGGATGGTTTGGATGATGGATTTAGGGCTTGGAATGAAGAAATGAAGCTTGGAGGAAGATGGGGGCTCAAGGGGGAAGATTTTAGGGTTTTGGGTCGTGTTGGGGAAGAAGAAAACGTTTGGGTTGGGTATAAATAGGTTGGGCTGGTGGCTGCCCAGAAATTAGGGTTTCAACACTGGTTAGTCGGTCAAAGAGCAACCACTAACCGACTAGTTTGGCAACTAGTCGGTCGGTCGACCAACGCAGACCGACTAAGTGCAAACAGTAACTTCTGAACGAAAATAGGATTTTAGAGTTAGTCGGTCCATGAACAAATACTGACCGACTAGTTTAGCATCTAGTCGGTCGATGAACGTTCTTAGACTGACTAAGAGTAAACAGTAACTCAACTAAAATTAAGATGATGTGTTAGTCGGTTAAAGAAGCATTGCTGACCGACTAGTTTGTAACCTAGTCAGTCAACCAACGTTCTTAGACCGACTAACGATAAACAGTAACTCCTGAATAATTTTAGAAAGCCAACTAGTCGGTCCAAGAAGGATTGCCGACCGACTGGATCGTCATCTAGTCGGTCGGTGCCCCTTCTTATACCGGCTAATGAGCACAAAAAGTTCCGATACGGAGCGCGGGGCCCCGGGATCGATTCCTAAGACTCCTAGACTTGATCTAATAGTAAGATACGACCGTTATAAAGTCCGTCACGAATGACACACTTCGAAATCGACGATCCTAAGGAAGAAACGAGAAAATACGACAAATCGATCGAAAATGAAAGCTAGGGAGACGAAAACCACACACGAGGAGAAAATCCACCAAAACATATATTATATTATAATAAATTCAGATACATGAAAAGCAGTCGTTACATCCTCCCCAACTTAAGAAAAATTCCGTCCTCGGAATTTCCAAATACTCACGAGTCCAGAAACAAAAGTGGGAAACGCTCTCGCATCTCATCCTCATTCTCCCAAGTAGACTCTCCAGGTGAACCGTGTCGCCACATCACCCTCACAAGATTAACAATCTTGTTCTGAAGCGATTTCTGACGCCTGTCCAGAATCTGCACTGGATGCTGGTCATACGTCATATCGGGGCAAACGGTAATCTCCGAAAAATCCACCGCATGAGACGGATCGCTAATGTATCGACGAAGCTGTGACACATGGAAAACATTGTGAACTCCTTCCAAAGATGGCGGCAAGGCCAAGCGATAAGCTACCTCGCCAACCCTCTCCAAAATGTCAAACGGTCCAATGTATCGCGGGCTCAACTTCCCACGCTTCCCGAAACGAATCACACCACGATTCGGGGAAATCTTCAAGAACACATGGTCGCCCGGCTGAAACTCCAAAGGACGACGTTTAGCATCCGCCCAATGCTTAAAACGGTCCTGAGCAATTCTCAACCTCTCCCGAATATTCCTGACGATATCCACGGCCTCCACGATCATCTCAGGTCCCAACAACTCCCGATCACCAACGTCATCCCAACTCAATGGCGATCGACATTTCCTCCCATAAAGAGCGGCGAAAGGCGCCATGCCAATACTCGCCTGGAAGCTGTTGTTGTAAGAGAACTCCACCAAATGTAGATGGTCCTCCCACGAACCCTTGAAATCCAACATGCACGCCCTCAGCATGTCTTCCAAAATCTGAATTGTCCTCTCGGACTGGCCATCCGTCTGCGGATGGTACGTCGTGCTGAAACTCAGACGCGTTCCCAAGCTCTTCTGCAAACTCTGCCAGAACTGGGATGTGAACCTCGTGTCTCTGTCAGACACGATACTCACGGGGACTCCATGAAGTCGCACAACCTCCTGCATGATTCACGTTACATCACTATCCAAACTAGGAAAAGGAAATAAAACGGAGAGTAAAAGAATTTTACCTCCATATATCTCCTCGCTAGCGCCTCAGTGGACTGTCCCACTCGGAACGAAATAAAGTGCGCAGATTTGGTCAATCGATCTACGATCACCCAAATCGCGTCATTCTGCTTCGGACTCCGAGGTAGTCCAGTCACGAAATCCATAGTGATGTGTTGCCATTTCCACTCCGGAATCGGAAGCGGTTGTAGCAACCCGGCCGTATGCTGATGCTCCGCCTTCACTTGCTGGCAAACCAAGCACTTGGCTACACTCCGAGCCACACTCCTCTTCATACCATGCCACCAATAATTCAGACGAAGATCTTGGTACATCTTGGTGCCACCAGGATGCACAGAATACGGCGAACTGTGTGCCTCCACCATCAACTCCTCTCTAATATCCCCAGCTGGCACACACAACCTGGCTCCAAACCTCAGCGAGCCATCCTCATGAATCAAAAAGTCAGTCCGCAGACCGGCTTCCACCTGCTCCCGAATCTTCATCAGCTTCGGATCCTCAGCCTGGCCAGCCTTAATCTGATCCACGATCGTCGACTGTACCTGCATGTACATCAACGACGAAGCCTCCCCAGGAAGAACGATCTCCACACCAGACTCGCAAAAATCCTGCTGCAATCTCCACTGCGAGGTCAAAATCATCACCGCCGGAAGCCTACTCAAAGCATCCGGAACCACATTCACCTTGCCAGGGTGAAACTGCAAATCAATATCATAATCCGCCTTAAGCTCCAACCATCGACGCTGTCGCATGTTGAGCTCTTTCTGAGTGAAAATATACTTCAAGCTTTTGTGATCGGTGAAAATCTTCACTTTCTCACTCAGCAAGAAGTGCCTCCAAATCTTAAGAGCAAACACAACGGCAGCCAACTCCAAATCATGCGTCGGGTAATTCTTCTCATGAACCTTAAGCTGACGAGACGCATACGCCACAACATGCCCGTGCTGATGCAACACACAACCGAGACCCTTGCCAGAAGCATCGCAAAAGATCTCAAATCCACCGCTGCGATCAGGCACGACAAGAATAGGGGCAGTCGTCAACCTCTCCTTCAAAACACCAAAAGCACTCTCACAATCACCCGACCAAACAAAAGCAACATCCTTCCGCGTCAACCTGGTCATCGGCTCAGCAATACGAGAAAAGTCCTTAATGAATCGCCGATAATAACCAGCAAGTCCAAGGAAACTCCGAATCTCAGACGCAGACGACGGAACAGGCCACTCTCGGATGGCCCGAATCTTCTCGGGATCCACTGAAATACCATCTCCAGTCACCACATGCCCGAGAAAAGCAACTCTATCCAGCCAAAACTCGCACTTTGAAAACTTAGCATACAAACGATGCTTCCTCAAAATCTCCAACATCGTCCTTAAGTGCGAGGCATGCTCTTCCTCCGACTTCGAAAAGATCAGAATGTTGTCAATAAAGATAACGACAAACTTATCCAAAAAGTCGTAGAAAATCAGGTTCATCAGATTCATGAAAACTGCGGGCGTGTTAGTTACGCCGAAAGGCATAACCACGAACTCATAGTGTCCATACTTCGTCCTGAACGCTGTCTTCGGAACATCATCCTTCTTCACCTTCAACTGATGGTAACCACTCCTCAAATCCAACTTAGAAAACACCCTCGAACCTCCAAGCTGATCAAAAATATCATCGATGCGAGGCAACGGGTATTTATTCTTAATGGTCACCGCATTCAACTCCCGATAGTCCACGCACATGCGACGCGAACCATCCTTCTTCTTCACCAGCAACACCGGTGCTCCCCACGGAGACACGCTAGGATAAATATAACCCTTCTGCAAAAGCTTATCCAACTGCTTCCGCAACTCTTCTAACTCTGCAGGTGCCATACGATACGGCGCCTTCGAAATCGGCTGCGCACCTGGAACGAGATCGATAGAAAATTCCAAAGCCCGATCAGGCGGTAAACCAGACATCTCCTCGGGGAAGACGTCGCCAAAATCACGCACCACATCTGGCCACTCCAGCTCCATCTGCATAGCCACAGCCTCCACCGGCCTGGCCCGAAATCTGACAGGACCAAGCGAACTGCTACCACGACTGAACTCAAATACTGGATGTCCAGGAATCTCGAACACCACCTTCTTCCTCCTGCAGTCAATCGTAGCATAGAAACTCGCAAGCCAGTCCATCCTAAGAACTGCATCATAGTTGATGATGTCGTGGACAATGAAATCAGTGAAAAGCTCATGTCCACAGACTACCAACGAGCAAGAATTGCAACCACGATGCACCGAGACCACACCATTCCCTGAAACGATATTCTAACTCTTGGGAAGAGGGGACGTCGACAAGGAATGCCTCTCCACGAAGCTCCGAGAAATAATGCACATCGATGCACCAGAGTCAAAGAGGACTCGTGCAGGAAATGTGCAAACCAAAACCACACCTAATCAAGCAATTAACAATCAAACCCTAGTCTAGCAAACAACCATGCTCAAGCAAACAACATATTCTAACAATCAAAACCAGCTAGGAAAGTAACAGCTAGAGTGAGGATTACCTGCGATAACCTCATCCACAGCCTCGCTCTCCGCAGCGGTCATCAGAAAAGCCTGCCTCCTCGACGGGACAGCCTGCTGAAAAGCCTGTCTCTGCGGAACAAGAGCTGCTCCATGACCAGCAGGAACAGACGCTCGCTGCTGCAATGGCTGAGCTGCAACAGGAGCCCTCCGCAGCGGACCCGCATGCCGACAATCCTTCGCGACATGGGAAGCATCACCACAAACCAGACACTGGCCCAAAAACTTCCGACACTGATCCTTGATATGGCCAGGCTTGCCGCAGAAATGGAAAGTCTTCAGAATAGGCCCCCCTGGCCTCTTAAACTGAGCGGACTGATTAGGCCTGAATCCAGGTCTAACCACAGCTCTCGCCTGTTCCACAGGCCTCTTCCCAGCACCAACAACAGACCCCCTCCTCTGGTTCACGAGCAGCTCCTGCCTCTTGGCAGCGACCAGAACCTTCTGATAAGACTCTCAGTCAGAAGAGGTCACAAAACTCTGGAGCTCCGAAGCAAGCCCCTGCAGGAACCTCTGAGCTCTCTCCTCAGCGTCCTGCACCATCTTTGGTGCAAACCGACTCAGCCTCATGAACTCTTGGTGATACATGTCCACCGACGAGTTCCCTTGCTTCAAATCGATAAAACGCTGCAGCATCTCCTCCCTGGCAGCTTTCGGAAAGAACTCACCCTCAAATCTGGCCTTGAAGGTAGCCCAAGCTATCGGCTCCACCAACATCTTCTCTTTCGCATCCCACCAATTCCGAGCATTATCCTTGAGTTGCCTCTTCGCCAAATCAACCCATCCAGTCGGGGTGATCTTGGCCATCTTCAGATTGTCCTCGATGTTCTGAATCGACTCATCGGCAGCCAGAGGACCCTCAGACCCATCAAAATATGCGGGACCCAGCTCCCGAAATTGCTTCGCTACTGGCTCAGAGTGAGGGGCATCCGGAAGAGCCCGGGCAGCTCAAGCAAGTGGAGCATTCTGGACTTGCAAAAGCACGCCCTGCTGCACTTGCATCATCTGGAGCATCATCCGCATCATCTCACCGTTGGTGGGTTCCCGCTCAGGCTCCTCATCATGAGGGAGCGTACCACTACCCCCCACCACGGGTGAAACGTCTTCCTGCCATCTAGTGACATAGAAAACGAATCAGATTAGACTCATAGCTTATGGCTCGGACGTCGAACTTAATTTATTGGACATTCTAATATTATTATCGCTATTCCAAAAATCGCAGTTACAGAAGGACATGCATGGGCCACCAACAAAACCTGTCACGACCCGCTTCCCTAAAATGGAGGCGAGACGTGAAAAGGTCCGCACGAGAGTGGAGCTGTGAAGCCCCAAACCCGATAAGCGTCAACAATACATAAGCAGGTCCCTGTAACCACAACGGAATAACAATAATAACACAAGGAGAGACTGAAGTAAAATCTCACATCTCATAAATTGTCCAACAAGAAAATAAGTCCAACATCCAGAAAAGCCACCAGGCTAAAGGAAAAGAGTCTAAAGGCCCAGAACAAGGCCAACAAAAGCAACGACATAACAAAGTATAGGTGCTACGCACCGATAACAAAACAACTGACTAAACAAAAGTAAAACACAACGAAGACACTAGGACTGGTCCCCAGTGTCCACGTACTCCCTGTCAAACACAAGCTCGGGCTCGGCGTCAGCAAACACCTCGTCCTCAACAAGGTACTCGGGCTCAGGATCTAACATGTGTCACCCAAAAGAGTAAAGGGGCACATGTCAGCAAGTCTAAAAGACTTGGGCAAGGAAACTGAAAGTAAGGCAACTAGCAACCTAGCAGTTTAGTATGCATGACATGGCAGTTATAACATGAGTGCACAATTTAAGACATGGCAAGATAATTTGTACAAGGGAACAATTATCGGGACAAGACAAGAGTAGCCAAGCTACTGACATTCTCAATCAATTCACATTGTTGTAGGTGTTTACGCCCTTCAGCTGAATGGTACATCATTCACACCGATCGGCACTAAACCCAATTCACGTTTCACGGTATTTTGTAGATGTTTACGCCCTTCAGCTGAATGGTTCATCATTCACACCGATCGGCACTAAACACTACCCCACCCCAGAGTTTACGCCTTACAACTGCAGGTGTTGATCAAACAGACCCCCAGTTGCCTGGCCGCTTAACCCTTACCCCATCCCACACGTAAACAAGCCAGGGTCCCTGCACATGAGCCCAGCAAGTGAGCCAGGGTTGCCCCGCACGGGAGCTTGTTTCTTAGTTCACAATTCAATATATCGAGCGTTGGGGTTAGCAACTCATTATGCTCGCTTCTGGTCACGAGCCAGGAAACACAAGTATTGTAGCGATGCTACGCAATCACGGGATCACTAAAAGAATGCAATGACATGACATTTAATTTGCGTACCGTTAATGGAAAGTAAACATGACATGGTAATTGTGCAACATGCTAAATGTCGGAACTAGCTTCGTTGTCAAGCTAGTTCCCCAATTTGCGCCTAGGCGAGTATCATTTCGTCGCCTAGCCTCTTTTACGCCTACAACAAGCAAATGGCCTAAAACATGGCCTAAACCCTATGTGGCAAGTTTCACTTGCCTAGCACCGGGGATGACTACCACTTTGTCACACGGATGCCAATCTACGGGGAAATCGCTGTTTTGGGGGAAACAACATCAAACAACATGAAATTTATTAGGGTTTCATAAAAATATAAATAAGTTAAGAAAACAATGGTAGATCGATTTCTTACCGAGAGGAGGCGGAAGAAACACTCCGGGGAACCCTAGGATCAGATCTGGAAAAGATTGGAGAAGTTTGGGAGAATTAGGGTTTTGGGGGATTTGGGGATTTTGATGGATTTTGGTGAGATTTTGGGGAAGATGAGAGGTAGAAAGAGTGAATGGATGGTTTGGATGATGGATTTAGGGCTTGGAATGAAGAAATGAAGCTTGGAGGAAGATGGGGGCTCAAGGGGGAAGATTTTAGGGTTTTGGGTCGTGTTGGGGAAGAAGAAAACGTTTGGGTTGGGTATAAATAGGTTGGGCTGGCGGCTGCCCAGAAATTAGGGTTTCAACACTGGTTAGTCGGTCAAAGAGCAACCACTAACCGACTAGTTTGGCAACTAGTCGGTCGGAATCGACCAACGCAGACCGACTAAGTGCAAACAGTAACTTCTGAACGAAAATAGGATTTTAGAGTTAGTCGGTCCATGAACAAATACTGACCGACTAGTTTAGCATCTAGTCGGTCGATGAACGTTCTTAGACCGACTAAGAGTAAACAGTAACTCAACTAAAATTAAGATGATGTGTTAGTCGGTTAAAGAAGCATTGCTGACCGACTAGTTTGCAACCTAGTCGGTCAACCAACGTTCTTAGACCGACTAACGATAAACAGTAACTCCTGAATAATTTTAGAAAGCCAACTAGTCGGTCCAAGAAGGATTACCGACCGACTGGATCGTCATCTAGTCGGTCGATGCCCCTTCTTATACCGGCTAATGAGCACAAAAAGTTCCGATACGGAGCGCGGGGCCCCGGGATCGATTTCTAAGACTCCTAGGCTTGATCTAATAGTAAGATACGACCGTTATGAAGTCCGTCACGAATGACACACTTCGAAATCGACGATCCTAAGGAAGAAACGAGAAAATACGACGAATCGATCGAAAATGAAAGCTACGGAGACGAAAACCACACATGAGGAGAAAATCCACCAAAACATATATTATATTATAATAAATTCAGATACATGAAAAGCATTCGTTACATTGGAGCTCAGATACGGCCATTGTCTGATACGTCTCACCCAATCGGTTGAGTAATCACCCGATCGGGTAAGGGCTTGTTTCCTGCAAAAATTCACCAATGGCCTAAGTCTCTCGACGGTTGGTCCCGCGGCTGAATTTAATTATTAAAATAGATAAAATAAAGTTAAAAATAGTCCTAAAAATTGGAAACAAAGGTTTAAAGCATGGGTTGCCTCCCATGAAGCGCTTTTGTTTAACGTCGTTAGCTCGACGCCCGTAGATGATGTTCAAGGTGGGCGATACAGGTGATGCCCAAAGTCTGGCATCGCTTCAGCTTCAGAGCTGGTATCTCTTGGTGTAGTCGGTGGCGACAAGAAAACTTGTTCGACGACTCTCCCTTTGTTGATGGGGTCCGGGGGCTTCTCCCTCATATTGGTGTCCACCGCCACTCGTTTAAGGATATGGACCTCATCCCCGGTGAGCCCCATGGGCTCTTTGCCTTTTCTCCTTGTAGGAGGAGCCTTTGGGAATCCGGGAGGGATCGTGTGTGCCGCATCCGTTATCCAAGCAACATCATTCTTCTTCGGGCCGACTGGTTATTCTGAGTCCCCCAAGCTATCGGGGGGATTTCTTGAAAGAATTTCCCAGGAGCTTTCCTTCACAGCTCTCTCTTCTTCTAACTCCAGCACATTACATCTTGGATCATCTGGGGGATCTAGATGCTTTATTGACAACCCCAAGTCAAACTCGACTTTTTCGCTGCCGACGTTCAGGGAAAGCTTCCCATTCTTCACATCTATCAGAACACCGGCAGTGGCCATGAAAGGCCATCCAAGAATGATGGGGGTGTGTGCATCTTCAGGCATGTTCATGACAACGAAGTCCACATGCACATGCACCCCTCTAACATTGACAGGGAGGTCGTCTACAACCCCCACCGGGTATTTGACCGAGCGGTCTGCAAGCTGTAGGGTCATTCTGGTGGGCTCCAAGTCGCCCATTCCTATCATCTTATACAGCGACAAGGGCATCAAACTGACGCTCGCTCCAAGATCGACGAGCGCACGATGTATCTTTACCTCCCCGATCGTGCAAGGGATAGAGAAGCTCCCCGGGTCTTTAAGCTTAAGAGGGTTTGCTCGCTGGATAAGAGCACTACATTCTGCCGTCAGAACGACCTTCTCCTTTCTAGAACCCTTTGTCACCAAATCCTTGAGGAATTTCGTGTAGGAGAGTATCGTCTCTATAGCTTCAAGGAAGGGGATTTGCAAGCTTAGATCCTTGACCATGGTAAAGAATTTGCCATACTTCTCGTTTATCTTGGCTTGGGCTAACCATTGTGGAAAAGGCACAACGGGCTTGAATACTCTGAGGTTCCCTTCCTCATCCTTTTTCTTCTCCTCTTCAGGAACTCCCTCCGGAGTTGTTGGCTTTGGCAATGAAGCACCGACGTCATTCAATTTTTCAATCGGTCGCTCCACGACCAATGGTGCTTCCGGTTCCTTTGGGGGCACTCTTGTGGGGATTTTTGTTCCACTCCTCAAGACGATAGCGGACACGTTCGCATGCTCGTGCGTGAGTACCAAGGTCTGATTTGCCCCCCTCGGGTTCACCTCCGGTTGTGGCGGCAATAAGTTTTGCGACCTTGAAAGGTTCGCCACTTGTAACCCCAGCTGGGTTACTTGGTCCGTGAGAGCCCGATGTCACATTTCCAGCTTCAAATTTATCTTCTCCTGGTTGGATATATATTGAGTCAAAAGGGACTCAACCAGAGAGATGGCCCTCTGTTGGCCATATTGCTGCTGCTGCTGAACTGGTTGCTGATTTCTGGGAGCATATTGCTGATATTGTTGTGGAGGCTGCTGCTGCTGAAACTGCTGCTGCTGAGGCGGAGGATATACTAGCTGTTGCTGCTGCTGCTGATACGGTGCCCGGTAGCTAAGGTTGGGATGGTTCCGGTTGTTCGGAGAATAGGCCGGATTGGAGTTGGTTCGTGGTGGAAAAGGCGCATTCCCCGTAGGATTGTAAAATAACGCGCTCGCCAGGTCCACCGGGGGTGAAATGTCACCTCCCTCGAAATCCCCCATGACTTCAGATTCCACCGCAGCAATCTGTTATGCTCCGGCGCCACCGGCGCCTACCATCAAAGCAGAGATCTGGGTCGACATCAAGTCAAACTTGCTGGATAATCTGTCGACGTCCTCAACCCTATGGATTCCCCCAGATCTGGGTGTTGCACGCTCGTTGCACCACCGCTCATTGTTCGTTGCCATATTTTCCAGAATCTGTCCGGCATCTTCTTCACTTCTTGACATAAAGGACCCTCCATCCGCGGCGTCCATGGAAGATTTCAAATCGTCCCTCAACCCATTATAGAACAGATTTATGATCTACCACTTGGGGAGCTCATGGTGGGGACATCTCCGTTGCATTTCCTTGTATCTGGTCCAGGCTTCATGCAGAAACTCGTGGCTGGCCTTGGAGAAGGAGGAGATCTCACTCCTCAGCTTCATGGTCTTCCCCGAAGGAAAGAACTTCGTCAGGAAAGCATTTGAAAGCTTCTCCTAGGTGTTGAATGTGTTCGGGTCCTTCCCCCTAAGCCACAGCTTGGCTTTATCTCGCATAAAGAAGGGGAATAGCTTCAGACGGATCGCCTCAGTTGTGACACCATTTATCCGAAAGGTGTCACATTTCTCCAAGAAGGAGTCCAAATTTTCGATGGGGCTCTCCATGGACGCCCCCGAGAATTGATCCTGTTGGATCCACGTCACCAAAGACAGCTTAAGCTCGAAGCTTTGTGCTGTAATAGCAGGAGGACGGATGGTGGACTCGATGGATGGCATCGAGTACTCCAACAGGGACTTGTGAGGTCGGATGTTCTCCCCCATGGTTTCCGGCTCTTCTCTTCTTCGCTTCTCTGCGGCAAGACGCCTTAGGGTGGCGTTTATCTCCAGATCAACGGGAATCAAGTCATCGAGACTTCTTGAACTCCTGCACATTGAAAACAAAAAACACCCGTGAAGCGAAAAGTGGGAAAGAAACAGATAAAATAAAAAATAGAAATAAAAATAAGGAAATAAAATAGAAATGGAAAAAGAAGAATGCGAAAATTATCGCCAGATGGGGATATGAGCTAGACTCAAGGGTTCATGAAAGCCAAAAATAACAAGCACGTTGCCTCCCCGGCAACGGCGCCATAAAGCTTGATGCCCCCCCCCCCCCCCCCCCCCCCCCCCCCCCCCGCGTTTGCGGCGCGACAGGTGCGTGCAATATATAATTTGGGGACGTGAGATTTAAATATTTATAACCGCAAGTGCATGGTGTTATAGTGTGGCTTGGGGGTCAAACTCAGGGAGGCGTGGTTGTGCTCGTGTCAAGAAGGATCGGGTTCATCCCATGGGCGAGCTAGCCCGAATCGGATGATGGATTGTCACAGAAAATGGAATGTGATGGATAAACAATATGAAGGGAAACCCGGGACTTCGGTTTCCACCCTATCATGCGATTCTCTCTGATACGGCCTACGGATAGGATAACAATCGGAATTAAGGTCAAATGGTGAGACATGGCCTCTAAGAGTGGTGCCAGCGTCCCATGGGCCCGATATTCCGGTCGGTGCCCAGGATGATACGTCGGACTTCCTGGGTTCGGTCAGTGGGCATTCCCATGTCCATTAACACTGACCGACTCCGGGAGCACTAAGCTCGCAATGATAACTCCCAACGTCTCGTCCTGCCGCTCCCCGCGTACTAGGATTCGACATCTATGCTAAGGGCGTGAGCTATGGCTAGGGGTCGACCGCCAAGTTTATTCCCCCTTGGTCCAACGGTCAAAGGCGGTCTTTTTCCCGCCGATGACAATAAAACACCCTGCGTAACCGGTAGATTCCTAATCCCTATCGATTTCCTAGTCCTATGGATGCATCGGGGAGAACCCACAAAGGGGTTTCCACCAAAATCTCAGATTTGGGAATTACTTACACATATTTACTAAAAAGCGATCTAAATCAAAATCGACCGATAAAAACATGATCAAGCGATTGAAAAGCAGTAAGAGCAATGCTAATAACACTATATTAAAGTTTGGTAAAGATCGGAAAACTTACAAATATCTGAAAAATTACAGCCGTCAAGAGAGAGAAAAAACAGCAAAAAATAACAACTCCCGTTTCTGGAAAACCTAGGGGTCCTATATATAGAATACGATATCACCGATCGGTTGAAAAGTCAACCGATCGGGTGACCTGCTTCATTCTTCGGCAGCTCAGCGTGGGACTTCACCTGGTCATACAGCACGGTCGGTTGAGGGTTGAAGCTGACCAGTTGGATCTTCGTGCCGTCGGGTGAACCGGTCGGTTGATCTCTCCGTGTCTTGGCTTCAAAAAATTGGCTACAGATGAACCGATCGGGTGAAGGTCACCCGATCGGTTGGCATTCAGCATCAAATTCCAGAGAGTTGGGGCGTGTGAACCGGTCTCTGACCCGACCGATTGACTTTCTGCCCGCTCCAGCTTGTGTCCGGGTGGTGCACGCATGCATCACCCGATCGGTTGGAAGTGACCAACCGGTCGGGTGAGGGGCTGAAAGATGATATCTTCGTCGTTTGACCCCCTGGATCATGTGTGACTCCTCCCGTTGCTCTGGGGACTCACGATATCTTCGTTATATGTCCCCTAAGCTGGTAAACTCCTGCAAATACAAAAACACGGAAAAGTGAAAGAAAACAAGAAAACACGATAAAACAAATACAAGACGGCAGAAAATAGCGGAAAAACACAAAAGAATACGTGCGTGAATATATGAAATATAAACGCACGTCAGGCATCACAGGCATCATATTCATAGAAGGATAAACAATTTGAATACTTAATAATTATTGGACTACTGGGCAACGTCAAATACCGTTAGGTTAGGTGACTAATGGCAAAGCGGTCGTGAGATCTTCCAAATTATTAAGTTAATATTGCACAACAGAAAATCAGTTTATCTACAGAATAAACCATTAAAAGTGATGCAGAGCATATAATTATGATCCTAAAAAGGGATCATATAATGCAAAAAGTAGTGCTAGTTGGGTTTATTCAAAAAAGTTTGAAAAGAGCCCAAATATTTACATTTTCTGCATGAAAAGGAAGAAGTTTTCCTTCTTATTCCCCCAATTACCCCCAAAAATCCCCAAAACTTTCCCTTAAAACCCCATTACGGTCCCTTTATATATCCTGCTTAAATCAGAAATTTTAGGCCCCAAAAAAACATTTTAATTTATATTGTTAGCCCCGCCCCTTTTAATTTCTGTTCTGTTTTTTTTGTGTACGGGCAATAGCCCGCAGAGGAGAATCGGGCTTCAGGCCCGCAAATTTTTTTTATATGCGCTTGCGGCCCATCTGGTGCACGAGAGAGGGGAGGGCTGAAGCCCGCAAATTTTTTTTATATGCGCTTGCGGCCCATCTGGTGCACGAGAGAGGGGAGGGGGCGGCAGCTAGGGTTGCCGCCGCTGCCCCCCTTCATCACTGACGCGGGGAGGGGACCCCCGCTGCAAGGCAAGGGGGTTCCGGGATGGAAAGCCCCCACCGGGGGGCGGGGCGACGGGGACGGCGACACCCCCTCTACAGGCGGGGGGTTTATCATCGGCGCCCCCCCCCCTCCGCTTCAGTCGGGGGGAGGGGGTCTGGGCATGGAGGCGCTCCCCCCTCCGCTTCAGGCGGTGTGGAGGGGGGTTCTGGGAACGGCGGTGCCCCCTCCCTCTGCTTCAGGCGGGGTGGGGGGGTCTTGGCACAGCGGCGCCCCCTCGCTACAGGTGGGGGGGTCTGGGCACGGAGGCGCTCCCCCCTCCGCTTCAGGGGGGATTGGGGGGTTCTGGGGACAGCGGCGCCCCCCGCGCTACAGGCGGTGGTGGTGGTGATCAACGGGCGGCGCTCCCCATGCTTCAGGCACGCGCCGTAGGGTGGGGGTTTAGGGATTGTTTTTATTTAATATCAGATTAAAAGCATGATAAAACGTGATTTTTAGACGATAAAAATCGTCGATATAGGTATCAAAACCCTATTTCCACACCGATCTTGCGAGATTTATGGAGAAAACAATCATGCGCATGATAAAAATTAGATTTTTAGCGAGAAATACATCTAGATCCGTCCTCTGGAACTAGCGACGGTTGAACAAAGACTACACGTGGATGACGATGTCCGTTTGAGGTAGATGACGATGCGCGCATGGATCTCCCGCCTTTCATTCGCTTTCGAAACGATCGGAATTTGTGTGGAATTTCTATTTAGAGGCTCGTGCTGATAACGTGAATCATCATCTGTGGGGAACCACCAGGTCTTTATTTATAGTGGAGAAGGATCGTACAGAGATAAGATACAATAAATACAGTCTTATCTATAAGATAAGCCGTGATCCTAACCAACTCAGTAATATCCATTCACAACAGATTTTATTAAAAAATTTGAGTAGAATTAAATATGAAGAAAACTAAAATTTAAATTTTGCTCGAACAAAATTTGGATGGAACAAAACTATAGGGCAAACTAAAATTTTTCGGGGAGCTCTATTCTTTAGGGGACTAATTTTAGTTTGAAAGTTGTTTAAAAAAATTTGTTGGGAATGAATATTTTGAAGGTGGTTGCAAATTTTTTCTGGGATATTTTGAAAAGGAAGCAAAAAAATTTTAGAATATTTTGAATATGTTCAAATTTTTCGGACAAATATTTTGAATGACCGGTGTGTTTATATACGAAAAGGCATTGTACCTTTACATGAACGATGCCGACCTTTTCATGATGACGACTTTTCCCTGGATGATCCTGTTCTTTGATTTATCTCTACTCTAGCCGGGCCTACACTCCCAGGGGCATATGCCCAGATTTTTATTTTTTTGGAGTAACGCTATAATCCGATTCAGACGGCAAACAACGCTAAGTAATAATAACAAAATAATGTGTACTTCCACTTTCAGACCCAAAGGGTTACCTCATACCTGCAATTGTTGTACTAGGACTTTAATAGAAAACCTAGATGCAAATTTCTCTGGGAAAAAAATTATAAGTAAACTCAAATGGGAGAAATCAGGCAAATCAAAAAACAACTAAAGTATAAGTTAAACTTAAAAGGTTAAAACCGTGTGACTTACCAGTGTATGATGAAAACATTGGTTTTAATGACTTGAGAGATACTGCAGTTTGGGGGGTTGGGTTTACGAAATTGTGGGTGGGGGTTATGAAACTGAGGTTCGGAAAAATTCAATTATGTGACAAACTAGGATTTGCATGAATATGACCATTAGTTCATGGTGTTAAACCGGCCCGGCCGGGCCGGCCCGGCCCGGGCCCGGCCGGGCCCATTCAAAACCCGGGCCGGGCCGGCCCGGCCCGGATGGATAGAACCCGGGCCCGGCCCGGCCCGGCGGCCCGGGCCCAGCCGGGCCGGGCCGGGCCGGCCCGGCTGTTTTCTCTATAAAAACGCCCCGGGGGGGCTTTTTTTGCCCAAAAACCCGGGCCGGGCCGGGCCGGCCCGGCCCGAGGCCAGTTTCCTCGGCCCAGCCCGGCCCGGGGGCCGGGCCCGGGCCGGGGCCCGGCCCGGGTATGGGCCACCGGGCCCGGGCCGGGCCGGCCCGGAAGCCGGGCCGGGCCGGCGGGCCGGGCCGGGCCGGCGGGCCGGGCCGGGCCGGCGGGCCGGCGGGCCCCCGGGCCGTTTTTACACCATGACCATTAGTTTCATTTTAATCAAAAACAGCATCTCAGGTTCCAATATCATTGTTTCCCACCTAGGCCTAATAGATTCACCAAAATTTAACAATTTCTCTTTTCAAATTTGAAGTTGCCTTCACTCCAACAAATTCACTAGAGACCAAAGCTAACTTTTTTTAAGAAATGTATTTAATGGCTGTAAATAGATTACCTTATACTCTTTTAAGAGCATTGTAGGTTGGAAATTCAAAAATCATTAGAATGCTAATAATGCTTGTTGTTATGAATAGGGCCAAATGGGCTTATTGGGTATCCACCCAAATTGAATAATATATATGAGGGCCAGGCTAGGGTTTTCCTAGCCCTCAACCCTTCACAACACGTTATCAGCACGACGACTCGTGGAAAAGGCGACGGCTCGTGATAGGGAGGCAGCCCGCGAAAGCTCCGACGATTTTTTTCGCGACGCAATGCTTCGCGAGACGACACGGATTTTTTCGGGCATCTTTCATCGAACGTCGCTAGATCTGGAGGACGGATCTAGAGGTAATCACACAAAAACTTGATCTAAACCTATTTTTTCATAGAATATGTTCAGATCTGCTAAATCTTGGACCAAAGCTCGATGTTTAAACAACAAAAATCAAATTTTTATGATGAAACATTGATTTCAATAATAAAAATCAAATTTTTACTACCAAAAATTAGTTTTTTATTTAAAAATGTGTTTTCCTATTGGATCTTTGTCTTTCCCATCCTCACCATCAGAATCCCCGCCGCAGCCGCCGTTCTTAACCAAAAAAAGTGGGGGCCGAACCCCCCATCGTCGATGCCGCTACGCAAAAAGAAGGAGCAAGGGGTGGGGCCGGTAACCCCCCTCACGACGGACAAGGGGGGCAGCCCCCCCCTCACGGCAGACGGACAAGGGGGGCAGCCCCCCCTCACGGCAGACAAGGGGGCCGGCAGCCCTCCCCCCCCCCCCCCCCCCCCCCCCACATCCCCCACGACAGACGGGGGGGTGGTAGCCCGCCCCCTCATGGTGGATGGGGGTCAGCAGCCCCCCCCCCCCCCCCCCACGACGGACAGAGGGGGCCGGCAGTCCCCTCATCACACCTCCAAAACCATTACCACTTTCGCGGAAAACGGATGTTTCTCGTGGAAAATGGCCTCGAATGCCAATGCCCCTAAACGGCAATTTACGCATACCCGCAGGACGAAAACGTGAACTTGCGCAATTTTCGTGGCTCTGACGGCCAACGATACACGAAAAACATAACAACCCCTAATTAGGATTTTTGGTACAAATTTTTGAACGCCGAAAATTTTTTAGGCCACAGAATAAAATTTTTAATCAAATATTCACCTTCCACTTTTATTTTGGTCCATACATACCTTTAATTTGGATTGTCTGAAACATGTTAATTTCATACGATATATTTTTAATGCCAGTACCATAATTATATATCTGCGATGAAATCATTTAAATGCCTGAAGCATGCTAAATCTTTATGATACATTTTTCTTTAATGCATGTTGCATAACTAAATGCATGCGATGAAACTATATTTACCGCTGCATATCATATGTTCTGTGATGCACATTTTATTTAGCATGCTAAAATCTCTATGATATATTTTTAATGCCTGAGCATAACTATATGTTTGAGATGAAATTATTTATATCCCTGCAGCATATAAATAACATGTGTATACATCATATATGTTTCAATTCATGTTAACTGAGCATACATTTTTAGCTCACATGCTTGATATTGTTTGCATGGATTATTTTAGTTTCTTTCAAATATTTTATTGAGCATACCTTTTTAGCTTACAAGCTTTATATTATGTGCATTATAAATCATTAAATGTTATATAATGCACACTTATATGCTAATCCCATGCTTATGCTCATGCTCATGATATGATAATGTTTTATGACAACAACACAATCATAATTTCAAAAAGTTTAACATCATATCCACTTTGACAAATTGAACCAGAAGTTCAAATCAAATCATGTCAACACACTTTTACTCAAATAAAATAAAAATTACCATATACAATAGATTATGTGAAAACCATTTATGCGATCTTTTTAGAGGCACACATTTTGCGGTAAATAGATCTCTCAGATCTGTGTTCTATATAAACCAATATTGACACCAGCAGTTGTCATAACATCGCTAAACTCTTTTAGAGTAATTTTACTTTACAAGGTATGATTTTTGAATCTAGCCTTATTTTTAAGCATACGCCCGAAGTCGTAACTTAATAAATAAGTGAGAAATTATAAATTTCGTAGCCACGTATTTGTTTTCCCTTGAACATGATTCTCTATCAACATAATACTTGAATGACTCAATGTCACGCCCCGCTTCCCAAAAACGTGGAGGCGAAGCGTGAGAAGGTCCGCTCAGACTTGAAGCTACAAAGCTGCAAATCCGATAAGCGTCAATCAAATTTAAACTGCAGGTCCTTCAACGCGAAACGAAACAAAGATAATGATAACGAAAGAGACAAAAGAAACATCTCAGAATATCCATAATAATAAATCTCAACATCGCAGAAAAAGCCACCAGGCTGAAATAAAAGAGTCTAAAAGAGGCCCAGCATGGCCAACAAAAGTACAAAGTACAGGGACAAAGTAATGGTGCAAGCACCGACATCTAGCAGCAACCTAAAGCAAAGCAACGCCAACAGTCTCTAAAACTGGTCTCCGGTGTCCACGAACTCCTCGACGAACGTAGGCACAGTGTCAGCAAACACCACGTCCTCAGCAACTGTCTCTGGCTCAGGGTCTAACATGTGGCACCCAAAAGAGCAAGGGGCACATGTCAGCAAGTCTGGAAGACTTGTGCAAGTGAAACTGAAAGTACAAGTAAGAGCAACCTAGCAGTTCTAGCATGATGCAATGACATGGCAGTTAAAGTATGAGTGCAGCAGGTAAAGTAAAGTAAAGTAAAGTACGAGCATGGCATGGCATGGGTGACAAGTATTACATGAATCATTCACAAGACAAGTACAAGACAAGGAAAGTAAGCACCTCGTGCACAGAGATTCCGTCTCTTGGCTAGAGTGGCTGCACGGCCAGCTCCTAGCTCAAGTGATCGTTTATCCCTACCCCTCCACGTGTGTCGAGCCAGGGCCTTACCCCCGAACGGTAATGCTCGCTTCTGGATCACGAGCCAGGAAGTACAAGTATTGTAGCGTGTGTCGAGCCAGGGCCTTACCCCCGAACGGTAATGCTCGCTTCTGGATCACGAGCCAGGAAGTGTTTTTAACAAGTATGGCATAGGGGTGCACCTAGCCGGTCTACGTATCGAGCGTTGGGATTAGCAACTTACTATGCTCGCTTCTGGTCACGAGCCAGGAAGTACAAGTATTGTAGCGTGTGCTACGAATGCGACATTCAATGCATGGATGACATGACATGGCAAGTAGTAAAGCGTACAAGTAAGGAAAGTAAACGTGACAGTTAAGCATGCATGATCAACAAGTTTAAGGGGTTGGATCTAGCTTCGTTGTCAAGCTAGATCATTTAGGTGACGGATCTAGTTTCGTTGTCAAACTAGATCAAGTAGGCGTCTAGCCAGCTATCATTTCACTGACTAGTCTCTTTTACGCTAAAAACAAGTAAGTGGCCTAAAAACATGGCCCTAAGCAAGATTCGGCAAGTTTCACTTGCCTGAAACTATCACGTCAAGAAAACACCGTCCAACGAGTCCAAAGTCACGATTCCTACGTGCACAAGTCCACCGGCCTACATCCGTTTTATTAATCTTGATTAGTGAATTCTAAAACATTTAAAATACTTTAAAATACTGATTTTTAGTCTTGATTAGCATGCAATTGGGTTGGGGGTCCTAGGGGTGCAAAACGCTACCTCAACACGACGCGAAAGCTACACCGGCGTCGGGTAGCGACGCCGGGGGGTTGGAATAAAAGATCGCGCTCCAAGTCCAGATTCCAATTAGATTCCTCGCTGGAAATTTCAGAGCAATCAACTCGGGCGACGATTCCAGATTCCAAAGCTCGCACGTGCGACGATGGGCTACGACGTGCGACGACGTCGTACGCGACGAATCCTCGAAGAGCAAGCACCTAGGTGGGGCCCACAGTAGTCCTAGGGGCCTTTGGGGAACCCACAATAACTCTGGAGAACTTGGGGGGCCCACGGAGGCAAGAGGTGCGACGGATGCGGGGTTGCGACGAGTGGCTCTCGGTCGTACAGCCTCGGTGCGGAGAGATTTGTCGGTCAGACACGCTGGGCGGCGCTGTTGCAGCGTTGGGGGTGTGCAGCAGCTCGGGTGCGGGCGTTTCCTTCGGTCAGACCGATAGGGGACCGTCGGTCGTGCGCTTGGGATGCGAGGCGGGGCAGCGTTACAACGTGCAGCGCTTGGGCGCTCGGTCACAGCGGGCGGGGCGACCGGTCAGACACGTAGCGGGGCGGGGCGACGAGCGGGCGACGGTGCGGGGCTTGGGGCCTCGGTCTGACCGAGAGCCTCTCTCGGTCAGAGCGGGGGAACGGGGCGGCGGTCGCTGCTGCGTGCGGAGCGGAGCGGGTGCGGGGATGGCCTTCGGTCGGAGCGGGAGAACGGAGCGATTTCCTTCGGTCGTGCGGCAGCTGAACGTCGCAACGTTGCGACGAATCGTCGCAACGTCCAATTTGAGTTTGGAAGAGGCTAGGGCTAATTTCTTGCGAAAATAGGTCTTCCTAGAGGTTGCTTATATAGTATAGATGGGTTGACTTGGTCTAGGGCTAAATCTAATAGGATTAGAAGTTTAAAATAATTTAAAATTTGAAATTCAATTACTCTAACTTATCCAAGGGTTTGACCTGGTCCAAATGAGCTGGAAATTGGCTCAAAAATTCTTTAAAACGTTTTAAACTCAAATAAATTTTATTTGGCCGAAATTAATTTAAAAATAAATTATTAAAAATAATATAAAACTTGTAAAAATTATAAAAGTGGTCAAATAAACTCCAAAAATTATAAAATAAATATCGTGGTGATCGTGGCGACGAATGTGAGCTATCTACGAAGACGGATCTCAATTTCGACGTCGGACGACGAAACTAAAAATAGAAACGTCTCCCGTCAAAAGTGAAAATCGTCACGTCTCATCGAGTAAGTTTAAATTGTGGAAAAACGACTCGAGAAACGTCGTTCGAAGATAGTGCCACTATTTAATACTCTCAGAGACGTTCACAACGGCATATCACACAAAAGTGTTCACAAACGAACAAAGTCCAAACAAACACGTGCACGGCCAAAAGCACGTGCACGAAAAACGTACGACGAAAAGTGGTCGTTACACTCAATAAAAATGGCCTGAAGACCATACTTGAGCATTCAAATAGACTTTTAAAAGTCTCTCATAGGTTAAAAAAGTGGAAATATAGACACTAACTCATTCCCCTTGTATATGTCTACTTAATAAGACTAATATTCATTCTTCCTTATAAATAACAATAAGGAAGACTGAAAACAGTGGAAGTTCTGACATAAAATGAGAAATGAAAAATATGATATACCTCAACATGGAGTAAGTAATGACAAACCAATATCAGACCAGAAGTTCTGATAAAACTCATAATGTTTTTGCAGCATGAATGATCCTTAACTTATGCCATATAAAAATATATACATATCAAGTCTAAACGACGAAAGTCAATTGACCTTATGTATATTTAGCTACTCCCCGAGGACAGATAAACTTTGAAAACAAATTTAATCTGTTGTTATAACATAAGTCTTATTGAGCATAATTGTAGACCTATGCTTTCAAAAGCATTTAACCCTAATGATAGTCAAAAAGATCTATTTGGGATGTCTGAAATTGAGGATCAGGAATAGCAAACCTGAATACTCTTAAAAATAAAATTAGGATGCCATGAACTCTCAAAAATAAATAAAAGAAACTTACCAAGTTTCGATGGATATTCATCAAAATGAAATCCCTAACGACTCAAGGAATCAATGAAGCCTGAAGCTTTGTCCCACTGTGATCCACGTAATAGTCAATGTGAAGATAAGATCCTTCACATTTAAAACACAGTTCACCTATTACCGGGCAAAATTAACTTGAGCATTTTAATGGACTTTCAAAAGTACCACATAAATTCGAAAAGAGGAATTAATTTGGAACACCCGAAGTGTCCAGAATCTTCCATCTATTAACTTTGGAACGATATAATATGCCACCATGGATTGATGATGCAAGACATCATTAACCAATCTTATAAATCTGAAGAACCCGAAGATTCTTCAAAAGGGTGAAGCTTTCATTGTCCCATCCAAAAGGGAAAAATGATTACGAGATCATCTCCATTCACGTGGACATTGACTTGCATGGCTTCCTCAAAAGAATTTAAGATGATATATTTACTACATCATTACAATAATAAGACCGTTAGTCTCATGAGAGTATTTGAGTGATAAAAGTGGACTTATCCACTCCATACATAGGGCTGATAATGTACTTTAGAGTACTCATCCATATATCCTCTAAAAATGGTTATTATCAAACCTATTATCCAACCGTAGTCCAGCTTTTAACAGCATATATGACACATTAATAAATGGCGGAAACATTGGATAACACTGGAAAATCAAATAATATTTACAACCGGAATAATGTCGAACACCATAAAGTTTGTGTTCACGCCCAAAAATGGGTTATATAAATAAATCATTAAGATGATTTAAACGGATTGCTTATCCATTAAAAATCCAATTGTAGGTGACTACGTGGGGACATGCAATTATAGTGAAAACCATCGAAACGCCTCCGTAGAACCTATTTATATGAGTCTGATTGCCTCATATAAACAGTTTCCGAAAACCCCTAACGGGGGAAGCATTTAGAGCACATCTTACAGATTGTGCCATGATGTGACACACCCCCGTATCACCACTAAAAACCATCAAAATGCACTCCAAGTAGGGGGAAGCATTTAAAATCACTTCTCATAAGATGTGCATTGATGTGCCCTCATTTAAAGATTAGATAACGAAGATGAGATCCTGAAGATCCTTCACATTCAGAAATCTTTAATTTTCCAGTATTAGGTTCAACAGAAATATTATAATCATCCATGAGCCTAAAGCTCAACTGACCATTTCAAACATTAATACCTATAATCTGATTATCATGAATTGTGATGAGATACTAAAGATCCACACATATGAAACTGTTAAATAGTTATCAGACATAGTTACTGTCAATATAAATATTGTCAAATTCACACATCCCTGCTGCTAAAAATCCAGCTAGGATTGGCATACCAAATATAGTGGATGCAATCCACCAGTAGTAGAAGTGGATGTCCTCAATGGATGAGATGACATACCACGAGGCTCCAAAGCGAGAAATAACTCCTGGAGACCCGTAAAGCAATACCACCACAGGAAAGTGAGCTCAACCAGAACCTACAAAACAACTGATGATAAGGACACAATTCTGGCTCTCTACATATCCTCTAACCGTTCCAGAACCTTCACAACAAGTGTTGAGAAGGAAACAATTCTGGAAGAAATCGAGATATTAAATGTACATGCAGGGTGAGGTGTTTGGATAAAATAACACATTTGTCGACAATTACTCACATTTCATTGTGCCATTTAAATGATAATTATAAAGATAACGTTTCCACACTACGTTTCTTGAAGCAAACGTAGAATTTGGCCAAATAATGTGGAACAATGCAAAAATAAGTTGAGCTGGACTCACTTATGAAATGTGAAGTGTTTGGACCTGAAGTCTTGATATCAAAAAGATATCAATCCAGTGGGCTAACCGAGTATTGTATAACATAAATATAAATAAATAAAATCGTATGCTATAAGCAATACGCTATAGCTTAGAGGTTTATTTCGCTGAAACCAAGAAGTAATCAAGTAAGATGAGCTTGACACACTTACAAAATAATTTAAACTGATGCATCGGGCTCCCTGGTCATAGTTGCAAAAACCATGCGATTGGCAAAGGAAATTTTGGGCTATGTTGCTAAGGATAATGTGATAACATTCCCTTGCAGATTTCCTCCTTATTTCCTTTATTGCATGGATAGATTTTTAGGACATCTATCCTATGAAATATATAATAAAATAAAAACCCAAGTGAATTCCTTAAATTTTACAAGGACTCATACTAAAGGTTGTGTTTGCATCTTTAAAAAGAGCAAAGCAAACGATTTGAGATTATATTTGCAAATGACTTAAATCGCATCGGATCTTCTGAAGAGAAAACCGAAATATCTGTTTAAGCCTAACTATCAAAAATGATATGTAAGTCCTAGGCAAAAAATTTGGCTTACAGAATTATCATCCTGAAGATGAAACCATCATCCATAAGATGAAAATATCATTTGAAAAATGTAATTATCATCCTGAAGATGTAACCATCATCCAAAAGATGAATTGTCATCCAAAAGATGAATTGTCATCCTGAAGATGAAATTATCATCCCGAAGATGAAAAACATATGACATTAAACTTCATAAACCCGAAGTTGATGAAGAAACATGGACAATTGCAATCCACAAAATACACCTACTGGTTGTATGGATGCACATTAAGACCCTTTCCATTAGGTGGAAGAGGGGAAGGATATCCTATGTCCTGAAGTGCCTTACTTGAGTGTTTTTGGTACACTCCTTTATCTGGCCAACTGCACACGTCTCTAAATAACGTTGGCAACAAATCTATTAGCCAAACAGTGCAGCGCCTGCAACGCACCACTAGACCGAAGATGTGTAGCTTTTGCACTACCTCTAAGGGTTAAGGATCATCCTCCATGTTAAATGTATTTGTAGATGCAGGTTACAGATCATCGCGATGACTACCACAAAGGAACGACCAACTCATGGAAACCTGCAAAGCATGCTTCTAAGGCAACACCAATCCTACCATTCTGAAAGGTTTATCATCCAAGAAGAAAATCATGAGTATGCACATACAGGTCCTACAGTACCTCGCAGACACAGTGACGACTGGGTCAGAGACATGGAGCTACCTACCGAGTCTGCTGACCACTCCTCTTCAGAAGAATCCCCTCAGATTCAATAGTGGCCATATATGAATGATACTTTTATAGATGAGCGATGTCTTCAATTTTGTACTTATTCTTGGAATATTGTAAGAGATTGATGTATAGTTATCTAGGAGATCTGCAAGCATGCAGCTTGTACAGATCATGGGGAGCCAAATGAGTGTTGTGCTCTTTTTCCTTGGCTATTGATTTTTTCCCATTGGGTTTTCCATAGATAAAGGTTTTAACGAGGCAACATCATTGACTCTGGATCCAGAAGGTTTTAACGAGGGAAAGTTATGGAGAACTGTACTCTTTTTCATTGGCTATTGGTTTTTCTCACTGGGTTTTTCATAGCTAAAGGTTGTAACGAGACAGTTATCCCTAAATTAGGATCTGGAAGTATCCACCTCTTGTGATACTCATAAGCACTATGGATCCTGCAGTATTCATATGTTGAGTATACAATGATGGTTGGATAAGGGGAAGTGTTATGAATATGGCCCAATGGGCCTATTGGGTATCCACCCACATTAAATAATATATATATATATGAGGCTAGGGGTTTCCTAACCCTCAACCCTTCACAACACTTGTCTGTTTTTCTACATTTTTATGGTGTATAACATTAGTAGTTGCACATCAGTCGATGTGATCCATGTATTCTCGGACTCTTTCTTACCCTTCCACTTGACCAAGAATTTCTAGAAACCACTGGTTCTTATAGACATTAACTCGTCCAAACAATAACTTATATCCCTGGCTTTGTCTTCGTCACTGGTGGAAGGCGTAGTGTAGTTTCTTCTTCCTAAAGCCTTTTTAAAATGATAATGCAGTTTGATACACATAAGTTTAGATATACATAGATTGAGTTCGATTCACAAGACTGGTAATTTATTGTGTCCATAGACGTGTTTCATTCAAAAAAAACTGATGCATGAAAATAAACACAAGTACCTTTGATATATTAAAATGCTGGGTATCGTATGAATATGAGGTTAGGCCTTATGTATGCCTATAAAAATCTATCTGTCGTTATTTTGTAGGAGGCTCGAAATCATTCATGTTGATCTGTTGGATATTAAGTAATCCCTAATATAAGTTTTGACGATGAGCAAACATATTTCTTGTGCTAACTTTATGAACGTATATATTAGGTGATGTACAAGACTTGGTGATGATGTGCCAAGGAAAAGACAAGATGCATTGAAGATTTATATGACGATGACTTGAAGCTTAAAGTTTACCTCAATGAAGATATCAAGACAAAGTGTGTACTTTTCGTATTATATATTTTTGTCATAGAATATTTGTTAAAGCCTTGAAGATGCACCTCTCACACATAAAAACCTTAGAAAAGACATAGAGGTAATTTGATATTAATTCATAACAAACCCCCTAGGTTTATACTCAAACCTCTACATTTTTAACATTATTAGTCGATCAATTCCTTTCCCCTAGTCGACTAATAAAAGACAGAGACTTTTCTATATCAAGCTAGTCGACCAGTGCCTTATCATTAGTCAACTAACAGTATACCATTAGTCGACTAATGGTTGTACACTAGACGATTAACGCCATTACCGTTTACATGTATGACTTTGATAAACTAGCCATTTTAAAGCCGTTGTAAAGGATATTTTTGACATTCTCTTTACTGGTTTTTCACTCTTATAAATATTCCTAAATTGTCCAAAATCCCCTCAAATGTTCTTGTTCTTCATTGAGCCAAAGCCATAGATTTCTATTCCTTCAATTCTAAATCTCTAGAGTAGAAATCATTCGAATAGCCACATTTTCCCACAAAGAGCTTCATCTTCATGGCTATATGGATTTGTTCAAATTGCTCTCATAGTAAAGGTAAATTTCTCTCAATGATTGTCTGAGAGAATGCTAAGTTGTTTACTCTCAAGGTTTGTTTGAGAGGTTGGTTACTTAACACATGGTTGTGGTGTTAAGTGTTGTACCTTTGTCTTACAGTTTAGCAAGAGGATAGTGGAAATCTCAAGTTGGTTGCTTGGGGACGAGACATAAGTCAATGAGACCAAACCAATATAAATTGCTAGCTTGTATTTGAGGTTGATTTGTTCTTTGATTTGTATCTTTATTTACTTTCTATTTGCAATTGCTTGATGTGATGTCTTATTGCTTCAAATTTAATAAGTAGGATTGTTAAGACTGGCAAATTAGGAAAAGTGCCACTTCTTCTATATATCAATTCCTGCTTTCCTAACTGACCTGCACTTTGAATATAAAAGAAAGGGAAGGAGAGGATGAACGTGGGGTTGATGTTCTCTGTTGAGATCAATTATCATTTGTTTTATACCTGCATATATGTTGTAACATTAATAGGTAGGAAATCGTTCACCTGGCTACATCGAGAAATCAGCAGATTATGATGTATTATTAACGTAGGTCCCCCTCCAAAACAAAAACAAAAACAACCATTCCTGTAGGATTTTCTCTCCAAATGCAGTGAAATTTTTAGCTTCAGGGTGTCATTATGACGCGATTCCCAAGATCCACACACACACACACACACACACACACCCACCCACCCACCCACCCACCCACCCACAACCGGTCCTCTCCCTCCAAATTTTTTCTAAGTTTTAATCGCTTTTTGATTTTTAAAACTCAATCTTAGTCGTCTTTCTAACAACCATTTTGTCCAAATAAGCAAACACATTAAAATACATCCCACTTTTCTATAATAGATACTCATTTTTCTCATATATATATATATATATATATATATATATATATATATATATATATATATATATATATATATATATATATATACTGATCATGTGTTAAGTGTATAGTACTATTCCAATAACTGATATATTTCTGTTAAATATAAGAGTTATGATGCATCTACCCTGGGTTTGCTGATCTCCGTGTGTGGCTCTATCGTGTGTAGGAAATATGTGGAGGGTGGTTTGCCTATTCGGGTCTTTCTTTTTTTAGCTCTTATATGACCAATAACAGCTCGGCCCTGATTATAAGAAGTATTATTCTTAATATAAAGGTGTTGCAACAATTATATTTTATAAACCTAAATAACGTAAACAATAAATTTGTATTGTAGGAACGACGGCTTAAAGGAGTCGCAGAAGATACCTAGCTATCTATGGTTACTAGATATGATCTACATGATCTCCTTCTCGCTCTTGCACATGCTATACAAGAACCAGCCAAGAAAGGTTGAGGTGACACCCGACCTAAAACCCTCTGCCTTTTAAGTCAGCCCTTGCATTTACATTGATAAGTATGTAGGGTTTGAGAATTGTACATAAAAGACAAAGAATTGCATCCATGTTCTCAATGGTATACCTGACTTTATATACATCATATGAGGCGTTATTCATGTCCTTTTGTATCCACCATAAGTGTATCCAGCTTGCCTTTGTATTCTACAGCACGTGAATAGTTCCTCTTTTTAGGTTGGTGTCATCCTTGATACAATTTTCCAAATCTTCTTTACTGCAATCCATGCTTTGGGGTCAAAACCCTCTTGTTGGAACTTATCCAACTTAGTTGGATCTTAATCCAACGTTGGGCTAATATGCGAATATAATTATATAATGCTACACTGTCATATGTAAAACCCGGTATATAAGTGATCTCAATTAATTGGTTAAGTGGGCTTAAATGCGTCGATCAGGTTGTGGGCCTTTATGTGTAGAGACAATTGGGCTTCAATTCGCTGATGGGCCGAATTGGAAACCCTAGGGCTAAGGAGGCTAGCCTATTTATATGCAGTCATGATCCCCGGAACACACGAACAAGGGAACCGTCTTTTCTACGTCCCTTCGCTAGAAGAGAAACCATAAGAAGGGCAAAGAAATTCTCCAACGGTTGATTCGTGTGGATCTGGAAGATCTTTTCGCTGCGTCATTCGGATAATCATCTTCGTGGATTCAGGTATGATTCCTATCAAAGAAGGTAAAGTTTTAAGATTCAGCATGTCTACATCTAGATCTGTGTTATTAGGGTTTGTATACGCATCTAGATCTCTAGTTCTTTCAAGTGGTATCAAAGCCGCCACGTCTGGATTTTAAGATTATTGCCTGCTCATACGTAGATCTGATAAAAATATGATTTTTTTAATTTATATTTGATCATAATTTGGGATTCAATTGTATGTTTGCTTTTGAATGATTCAGATCTGTTTTTATGGGTTTTTAATCAATTTTCCATGTTTTAAAAAAATTTAACTAACCATAGATCAAGGGGTGGCCCGCTGGCCGCTGCTCAACACAGATCAAGGGGCGTCTTTGCCGCCCCCATCAGTTGAACCGGCACCGGCATCCGCCAGCGCCTGCCACGGATTAGAGGGGGCGGCACTCTGCCGCCCCCAATCGGTGAAAAGGAGGAGGCGACGTCCCACCGCCACAGTTGGAAAATGGAGGGGGCGGCACCCTGCTAGCTGCCCCCCCCCCCCAGTCGACAAATCGTGATCAGGGGCAGCGCCCTTCTGCCTCCCCCGTCGGGAGATCAGGATCAGGTTGGGCGGCATCCACTGCCCCCAGTTGGGAACAGTGGGCGGTGCCCTGCCGCCCCCATCAGGATCAAGGGGCGGCGCCCTACTGCCCCCTTTAGAGAAGAGTAGGCGCCGCAAGGCGCCTGACGCGGTTCATCAGGGGGCGGCACCCTGTCGCCCCCGTCGGAGGACATGGCATCGGCTCCCAGCCCACGCCTGGTGCAAAGGAAGGGGGCGGCGGCGGTCGCCCCCCTTGGATGCCCACCTGCTAGGGTTTCTGAACCCCTAGCAGGCCCTTGGCCAAAATCAGGCCCAAACATTTTTTTTTCACACAAAAAAATTATGAAACAGTATATGAGCTAATTCATTTGGGCCTGTCTATTGGGCAATATTTGGACACATATTTGGGCCTGTTTTAATGTATTTTAACACAAACCATTAAGGAAATAAATGGCTTTAATTGTACATTTCCTTTAAGTATACTTTTGTGTTAAATATATTTGGTTTTGATTTAAATTCACTTTTAGGCATGCTTCATTATATATATTTCAAAATAATTGTAATTAAATCAAAACCCCACTAAAATGGGCTCTATTGTTTGAAATTAGTATTATTTCGATGTATAAAAGGCTACGGACATACTTTGTATGAAAATTTAGTGCCTAAAATTTTGAATTTAAATTCGTTAAATGGTCGTGTGTATATATTTCCTTTAGGCCCATTTTGTATGTTAAAGTTTAGTTTCATTTAAATTCAATTTTGGGCACATTTGGTTATATGTTTCGAAATAATTTTAATTAATACGAAACCCCAACAAAATGGGCTCTAATGTAAAGATTATTGTTATTTCGAAATGTGAACGGTTGTGGACATACGTTGTATGATTGGTTGTGTAATATTGAATTTAAATTGGATTGAACGAGGAAATAAGAAGCTTTAATGTATATTTCTCCTACAGAATAAATTTTTTGTTAATTGTGGTAAAAATAAATAAATTCTAAATTCATGGCATAAGTACATATATATGTATTTCGATATATAACAAGTTGACTTCATACCTTAGTATGAAAATTCAGTTTGCCTAAATTTGGATTTAAATTAAAACACAAACTTCAAGTGTTTTCTTCAGGAGGAAATAAAAGGCCTCAAAATTAAGAATATTTTCTCCTTAGAAGAAATTTTGTGTTAAAGCTTTGGACAATCACATCAAGTAAATGGCTTTAAGGAATTTTGAAACATTTTAAAGTTATATATAAAATGGAATAGGGTGTGTATATATATATAACTTTTTATTTATGTTCATATACACATTACTACCCTTATATACCCCATTTTAAGAAGAAAATTTGTGTTGAAACTTATTTAACTCAAAATAATGGTGGAATAAAAGGTTCTTATATATATTTCCACTTAAATAAATCATGTTGTGTTTAATTCAGTTTAGTTTAAAATTCGAATTTTGGCATAATTAATTATATATTTCGAATAGAGATTAGTTAGATCATCAACTCACCAAAGTGGGTTTTCTTGTGAAGATTAGTTTTAATCTAGAAATATAACAAGTTGAATACATACTTCTGTATGAAATAAAAATTTTGGTTGCCTTAAATTTGATTTTGAAGAAAAGTGGACTTGAATGTTTCCACTTAAAGTATAAATTCATGTATTAAAAATGCGACATAGATTCAAATTTTGCAAAGGTATATATTTTTTGAAATGACTTGGTGTAATCATAATCTCACCAAAGTGGGCTCTATTGCTTTACATTAATTTATTTCATAAATATAAAAATAATTTTTTATGTGCATAATTTCATATGAATGCTAAATCGGCCCAGAGGAAGATTACCCTATATCATTTTATGCACACATGTGGCAATAGACAAGGTGATGATTAATGAGACAATGCATGCAGATTTAATTCGGCCCAAAGGAAGTTTTAATTTTGGCATGTTATTATTGTCATTGTCTGATTGCTACAACAAGATGTCAATGACTAGTCAATAGATTATCCAAAGATAAATGTTGAGCTAGTAGAGGATGTCTTGAGATGTGAAAATAGCATAAATTTGAATTTGGTGTTGTTTTGTTTAATACTCACATGAACATGTTACAATTGTTTTCTTGTTCTCTTTTTCAGCTATTATTCTTGAAAAATTTTCTGCCCACCTCAAATCTATTCCAATACTTAATGGCTCTAATTTCAAGGCATGGAAGGAAAATCTTTTGATAATCCTCGGAGCCATGGATCTTGATTTGGCATTATGGACTCATAGTCCTCAACCACTCACTGAAGAGAGTACCTTGATGAAAAGAGAGAGATGAAGATTGGAAGAGATCAAATCGCATGTGCCTAATGCTTGTGAAGAATGTCATTCAGAAAATCTCAGGGGCACTATTTCAGACAAAATTGCCACAACTAAATGGTTCCTTATTGAGCTTGAAAAGAGGTTTGTCAAGAATGAAAAGAATGAGATTAGTACACTCTTGACAAGCCTAACTTCAATGAAATATGAAGGTAAAGGGAACATCAGAGAGCACATATTGAAGATGTCTGCTCTTGATTCAAGATTGAAAGCACTAAAGCAAGACCTCTCTGAGGACCTGCTAGTGCATTTTGTTCTAATATCTCTTCCATCACAGTTTAGCCAGTTTAAGATGAGCTACAATCTAAAGAAAGAGACTTGGTCTCTGGATGAGCTCATCTCATACTGTGTCAACAAAGAGGAAATGCTTAAGTAAGAAATGACAGAAAGCACTCACCTGACCTCCACCTTCAATAAAAGGAAGAAGGATACTGAAACTACAGATACAGCTTCTCGAACAACAAAGGGAACTGAAAAGTTCAGAAGGTAATGTTTGTTTCTTCTGTAGAGCTGAAGGGCATATAAAGAAGCATTGCACAAATTATCACGCCTGACGTGCTTAAAAGGTATACTTCTTTAATTTGGTTTAAATCTAAATTTAATTTATTTTTTATAAACTTTGTACTTATAGACACATATCCTGGTATAACCATTCACATCATTGTGTATATGCAGGGTTGCCTAAGATGCCAAGAATCGAATGATGTTGAAAGATACATCGATATGGGCAATGGTAAGATGGTTCAAGTAGAAGCAAATAAAATTTAGATTATCCTTTTAAAGGCTGGATTGTATTTGAATTTTTATGAGACTATTATGTACCGTTTTAACGAAATTTGGATTTCTATTTCTATTTTGAACAAATTCGGTTATTATTGTTCAATTATGAATAGAAAATTTGGTTGTCTCATGATTCAAAATTGGTTTATTCTGGTTCTTTAAAATTTCATTATAATCTTCATTTATTTGGAAATGTAGCTTCATTTATAGAATTCCTACATTCAAGCACATGTGTTATAAAGATAGAATTAATAATTAAGAATTGAGTTATTTTTTATTGCAGCCTGTGTCCTTAATAAATTTTCAACAAATGAACTTAAATCACTTGCATGTTTGGAGATGTCCAACTAAGGTAAGGCTCTAAAAGCCTAATAAAGAAACTGACATAATGCTAATGATTTTCTAGTTTTGTTGAATAGTTTAAAAGTGTTGGATAAACTCAAAGAAGGAGTAACCATGGCTCATAGCCATGGTCCTCTATATATTCATCTCTTAATGGGATTTAGGAGTCCAAGGGACTCCCCACTAAGTTAGTGGGGAGTAATGGTGAGATGATAAGGGGAGGGAGGCCAACGGCCTCCCTCAACTCACAACACTCCCTCTCATCTCTCCATTACCTTGGGTTAAGCATATGAATACTTCAAGACTCAATATGCTAAAATAGTGGATACTTCTGAATCTAGAGCCACTGTGGTTGCCTCGTTAAAACCTTAGCTGTGGAAAACCCAGTGGGAAAAACCAGCAGCTTAAGGGAAAAGAGTACAATTATCAAGGGACTCCCCCTGATCTGTACAAGCTTCAGGCTTGCAGATTTCCTATGTATCTATACAATCATCTCCTATTCGTCTATACATCCATCATGTTCTGAAAGAAAATACAATCATCAATCATTTATACAAGTTTCACTCATCTAGCGGCTATTAGAAAGCAGTGGCGCTATGGAGTGGAATGCTCTTCGAAGTTGGTAGATGACTCCACTAAAGTATTTCTTTGAATCAGTCTTCAGTGTGTCTGCAAGGTACTGCTGGACCTGGCTGAGCGTTTTCAATACTTGCTTCTTGGATGATGAGCTTCTCAGAAGATGTAGACTTTGGAGGATGATGTGTAGATATTTAGGAGGTTGTCAGCCTTTTGTGTTTTAGTCATCGTGATGATCTTTAAACCTGCATATGCGATATATATTTCTTGACCCTTGGAAGTTGCGCAGAAGCAGCTTATCCTTGGTCTAGTGGTGCTCTCCAGGACAACACTGTATCTGGTTAACAGCTTTACTGCAGACGTTCTATCAAAGACACATGCAGTTGGCCATATAAAGAAGTGTAACAAGTACACTAGAGATAGGCTCTTCGGGACCTAGGATGTCCTCCCCCTCTTCCAGTGACTGGAAGGTGTCATAAATAGGCATCTATTTTTAATAGGTTGCAAATGGACATCATTCTTCTTAAACTTCAGGTGTATGAAGAATATTAAAGGGTTCCACCATGAAGGTGTACGCCGAGACAATACCATGTTATACATAGGTTTTTCTTTTCCAAGGTATGCTTAAAGCTATATGATATTTCAATGGTCTCTGCAGGAGATCCTATTAGCTTTAAGTCGACCACATGTACGGCGAATATCACAAATCATGTCAACCATCTTTCAAAAAAGATACACGGGCAGAATATTGCTTAAGATCAACTAATGATCTTTGTAGCCTTTATGGAGAAGACGTTTCTACGTCTCCCTTTCATCTCTGGGGGTAGAGTATACCCTTCTGGAAGTTTTATATAGATCTCTATATCTATATTGACATATATATATGCAGTCACAACGTCCATAAGATGCATTTATTGGCTTTTTCAGAGAAGTTTAGGCTTAATAGGAAAATGATCATATTTCCTTCATTTCAATTTCTTATGAAATCCAACTTATATTCCACAGGTTTTACATATTCAGGCGTATGGACTACTGGTCCAAAGATTTTGCTTTTCAAGAGTGAGTCCAGCTCTACTCTTATTGCCTCGTCCCACTTTGGCCAATCTATGTGTTTATGCTATAGAAAAGTGGGTTGACGTCATCGTCGTATTCAGCGACGTGAACGGCAATAGTGAAAGCAAAACTGTCGTCGTCGACTGTGCTATTTCTATCCAGTACCTCTCCAGTACTACGTAATATAATGATTTTTCTCCTGTTATTTCCTCTGCATGGGAAATTAGGAGAAGAGAGGTTGCTGGTCTGAGCTCAGCATCCTGTGGATGGATCATTTTAATATATCCAGGAATCTTCCTCTTTCGAGGAACTTTATATTTTGAACCTGGCGGGCGTCCTCATTTCAAATGAGGTACAGCCAATTCTGCTGCTGGTAGATTGCATCCATCTTTGGGAATGTCAATCCTAGCTGGCGTGTTGGCAGCAGAGACGTGTGAACGAACAATCTTCTGGTTGTCCGTAAATTTATCCGACAATTGATGTACTTTAGTCTGAATGTGAAGGATCTTCTGGATCTCATCTTCACACAGAAAAAGTATGCGGATCATAACGAGATTAGGACTTTTGTGTCCCATGATATGGTCTCAGAAGCTTCAGGCTTCTTTAGACTGCGTGCCTATTTCAATGAAACTTTGCTCATCAAATTCACAGTTATCAAGACTTGGTAGGAAACCATATGCAAGCGGCATCAGCAATAAGATATGGCCACAAGAGGGCCATATCGTGATAAGCGATGCGGAATGCAGTATGTTGATCCTTAAACATCAACATGCAACTGGGATTTAACAATGGACGTGAAGTCCATTGGAGTCTCTTTATCAGAGACTCTGATAACCCATTATGAGTATGAACATGCTACAGGATGTTCAATTTCAATGCCAGTTGCTTGACAAAAGTCTTGAATGATACGTGTAGCGAATTCACCTACATTATAATCTTTTGAGAAAGCTAGGTTGCGAATGAATATAAAGGAACACATAAGACCATCTAGTAGATGCATATATCAGTACTTTAAAGTACAAAAAATGGGCCACTTGCGGGATGAATAGGCCCGCAAAAGTCACTATGTATTCTCTCAATGAAGCCAGGAGACTCTAATCCCACTTTCAGAAGGGAAGGTCTCTCTATTAGTTTTCCCTTACGACGAAAGGGGACAAGGAAACTCAATCTTTTGAAGAATCTTCATGTTCTCCAATGGATTCATTTGATGATGCGTCCATCATCGCTGATCCAGGATGACCAAGTCCATTTTGCCAGAGTTAAAAATTCTGGCAATGAAAGGCACTTCTGGTGCTCAGTCAAGTAGGCTTTCTATTGGATGAATATCTGTAATGATAGGGGCCCGACGGGGGTCCAACGAATCGTGCGTAGATGGTCGTCTGACCATCCTTTTGACGAGTTACATAGACATATTCATTATCCATAGTTTTCAAGTTATGTTCGTATATACAAAATATCCTTGACACTTGGAAAATTCATATATGTTTAAGGGGAGAAGTTTGCATCTTATAGTCTCGTTATATGTGGGAGCAATATTAATGCTACACCAGTGCAACGAGGCACTGTCCACAATATTCCATACTTCATCTATAAGCAAAATGAAATTTTATTTAAGTAAATGTAAAATGACATTCAAATAAAAGTTCGTACAAAAGCAAACTAAAGATGAAGCTACATTTAATTTTAAATGCATAGATATAAAGATAGGGCTCAATCGAGCATGTCTTCATTCTCGAAGTCTTTTGCAGTGAAATATATTGGCGGCTGAACAGCCGCCAAGTTTGTTTCAGGCAGAGACTTCTGGCTCGCCTGATACAGTTCCTGGAGGTGGCGAGGAGTGCGGCAGTTTCTGGACCAATGTCCAGTCATGCCACATCTATTGCATTTATCCTCCCAATTCTTCTTAGGAATTGACACTTGATCAGTGTTCTTACGCTTCCATGTGAAGTTTCTATTTTCTCTGTTGTTATTGTTGTTCTGGGGTGCTTCTCCTCGTGCTGGCTTCATTACAGCCTTCCCTTTGTTATTTCTAGCTTGCTTCTTGTTTTTCTACTTCTGGGGAGAAACATGGTGGGCTTAAGGGATTGGGGCAGTACCAGCCGGTCGCAAATTATGAGTGGAAAGCAGTAAATCTCTATTCTGCTCTGCCCTAAGGAGGCAAGATATCAAATCAGAGAACTTCGTGAAGTTGCGTTCACGATACTGCTACACGAGGATTGCATATTTCTCGTGAAACGAGGTAAATGTTTTTTCCAACATGTGATGCTCAGTCACTTCTTCACCGCACAACTTCAGGCGTGAGGTGATATTATGAAGTGCTGAGTTATACTCAGCAACGGACTTATAGTCCTGAAGTCTGAGGTTTTCCCACTCATAACTGGCACGTGTTAATATTACATCAATTTGATGTTTATACGTGCTTCCAGTGATGTCCACAACTCAATTGGGTCCTCTACCATTAGGTATTCGGCCTTTAAGGTCCGATCTATATGTCTCCTAATATAGATAATGGCTTTTTCCTTATCCACATCGGAGACAGTGGTAGGAGTGTTGCTAGATGATTGGGCCACTTCTGGGACCTTACTAGCATAAGCATCGACCGCTACTGGGGCCGATGAAGGAGCCAAAATTCATGCAACATCAAGGACATCGAACGCAAGTGGAACTTCAGGTCACTCGCCAACTCAGGTAATTTTTTCCTGCAGCATCAAAGACATCAAAATCGACGCTTGCCAATTTTGCCATTTATCTATGCAATTTTAAAACAAGCATGAATTAATAAACATGTAAATTCATGCATAAAGAATAAAATAAGTAAAATGTGGGGATCGGCCAGATATCCAAAAACGTACAAAGTCCAAAGTTTGATATACAGTTCATAAAGAAAAGAAAAATACAAGTTGGAAACCCAGAATGGGACCCTATATTTTGCAAATTTCACATCCGTCTTCATATGCTGGTACACCAGTCTTTGGCATTAATACATTTAATCCTCACTTACAAATTCTCTCAAAAGAAAATAAAAGTCCAAGGAATATTAAAGGTATCAAACTGGCCGATCCCAAAAACACATTTTAACTTATATAAACATCCACGCAGTTTTAAATATGTTACAGGCACAAATAACCACGCATATAACTCAGGCATATATGATATGGAAAAAGAAACATTAAAATATAATAATCTCTCGGACCACAGGGAGACGTCATACACCGTTAGGTTAGATGACTAACGGCAGAGCGGTCGCAAGATCCTTAAGATAAATATATTTTGAAAAATTCTAATAATCCATAAATAATAATGCAAGAGTGATATTGAACATAATACTAGAAAATTGACTAACTGGGCTACAGGGCCCAACAAGAATTTAAATGAATTATTATTATGATTGGGACTACAGGCCCATAAGTAAAATAATAATTATTTTAATAATTAATTTAATGTTTGGGCTGCAGGCCCATTTGCAAAAATTTAAATTAACATATTCATTTTGCAATTGGATTAACTGGGCTGCTGGCCCAACTTAGAAGTCAAAATTAATAAATAATCTGAATTGGGCTGCTGGCCCATAAAACTTATATTTATTGTTGTAAACTGGGCTTCGGGCCCAAATTAGAACACAAAATTAATTATTATTCTAACATGGGATGTATGCCCATAAGCAAAATGAAAATCAATTTAATTGGCAATTTAAATTATCTGGGCTTCAGGCCCAAATAACCTGACAAAATGAATTAATTTTTTATGTAGTAGGCTTCAGGCTTAAGAAACAGCCTAACAAGTTTATAATCAGTTTTGGGTATTTTAAAAATTGAAAATCTATTTTAACTCAAATCCCAAAACAAAATTTAGGGTTGATGACCCCCAAAACCCTTGTCTAATAGATTGTGTCCCCTAATCTCCATTTTAGTTACGCAAATCGAAATCCTCGTTCAGTTAATCCGATCACGGATCAAGTGAATAATATTGGGCTACATGCCCATGGGGTAAATTTTTTTTCGATAAAGTATGTTATTATATTATCAATGGTAATCTAAAACATAGATTATGCACAATTTTACTTTGATATGATAATATTATTGGTCCAATAATATTTGTAACGCCCCGCTCCCCGAGATACCCGATAAGTACGAATCTGTATCAGGTATTCCCAAAGATGCGGGTGCTACGGAAGAGAAGTGCAAAATTTCAAAACTCAAGCAGGCCCACTGTGCACTGCTGGGTTAGTACCTGTAGCATTCCAGTTATTACGGACAAACAAGAACCAACAGCTCAACACTGCTATAATTAAAACACTGAAAGATATAAATACACAACTAACCAATATTAACATTACTAATACAAATCTCATATACAATGTTCCACCCAACTCACCCATGTACAATAACACACCCTAATCTCTCTCACGTTCACCCCCACTCTCGAATCCAGCCAACTGTCTCGCGGGCCTCTAACTTCAAGATCCAACACCTGAAAAATATCAACGGGGCACGTCATCGCGTGACCCAGTAGGAATACCCATCTCCACATAGATTATTATTCAATACATGAAAGTGACTACCATGTAACATATTTCAATGGAGGGAACAAGCAACACTAAGTGGCATGTCATAACATTATGGAATGAAAACATGAGACTAAACATAAGGCAACAAAGAGTGGTTTTACATGGTATCTTACGATATGACAGAGATAAACCATAAGCAAATTGTAGTGGCAACTATAAAGTAACCTGTTACACAATGACATGATGCATGAATAATGTAAGATTCTTATGGTATTAAGGGAGTAAACTACATCAAGTTAATATTTTACGATACATCTGCCTTAGGCATTTCCTCGTATTAATACAACTTTGATTTAAATTAAAGGTGACTAACTCAACCCAATTTCTTAAGGCAACCAATGTTTATTTTAAGATTGGAAGCCCATAAAATGAAACCAACCAATTACATGAAAGCTAGACACGTATTCTTTTTAAAGTCAACAAATCTACATGAGCCATCATTTAACTATCAAGGATGCAATCTCATAAATACGACTAAGTGGCGTAAGCTTAACTTGAATCAATCAAGGCATCACTTAAGGGAGTGAATGTTGATGCATGCATTGGAAACATTAATGTCTTTGCATGGTCTTTAATGAAAAAGAATTGGATCTTGACTTTCTATAGTAACTAATCTTAGTTTAAAACCTAGCTTGGTTAAGGAGAGCTCTATCCATAATCTCAATTAACATTACTTCCATGGAATTTCAATCAACATGCACCATGACAAGGGGTTTCCATAAATTCCCAAGAATGCCAATTTTGCAATTCAATATGATATGAATGAAACATGCAAGCTAGATTTGGATTTCCTAACGACATCAATATCATAAATATCACTACCAACAATAACAACACCAACAATAACAACAAGAATAACATTATTTGCTAACAACTAACAAACCATACTTTCCAACATACCCTCATTCAAGCACCCAATACGTCCATTGCAACATTCATTCTTAAAAATTAACCATCACATATATATACAACCACAAATCACCCAAAAATGGTAATGATGCCATGATGCATATGATGCGCAAGTAATGCGATGCAACGCAATGCAAGGGGATCCCATGAATGAGCCGGCGTGCACGTGCAAGTGGTTTTACTCCGTTATCAACGTGGAGCCACCTAATGGTATCAAGAGGTTGCCCACGGCGACTTCACCCACCTCCTACCGTGGCAACTTTGTCCATGCCCGTGCACTCCACCTTCGTGTCCTAACGTGACCATGTCACATGTTCCATATTCCGCATGTTTCCAACATCACATTTCCAAATGCCCAACTCAATTCATTTTTACATATTGCTCATTTCATACAATTTAAATTGATTAAATAGTTTCCAACAATTCAAAATGAGAGCAATATCATGAAAGTGGGCAATTATAGCTTCCAACAAAATTAATGAAAGCAAATGAGAGCAAATTCTCTTGTTATTGAAACATGACAGTAAAGAGCATCATGATCCATATCATAGCCTCATATTACACTACTCAATTGATTCTAATATACTTCACACTTTTCCTACAAGGAATATGGCAATTTTATTTAATCCATAAGACAAAAGAGAGTTATTTCATGTGAACCATGTAGAGAATAATTTCATTTAATCAACCTAACATAATGAGGTCAATTTTATTTAATTAATGAACCCCAAAATGAGAACAATCTCATAGGAGATCAATTTCATGCAAGGAACTTGAATGTTAACTTCCAACATTTCCTACTAACATCCAACACCCCAACATTCCATACAACTTCCAACATTTCCCAATTAAATTTCCAACATCCTAACATTTCATCATATATCAAGAATGAGAGAAATCCAACCTAATTAATTTAAAGCTTCCAACATTTCAAGAGGGTTTGAAATAATTAAGCTTCCAACGCTTCGTTATACAAGGAAATTTTGAACAATTAAGTTTCCAACCTTATAAAATGAGAACAATTCAACTTGATCAATGTAAATGGAACTCAAAGGGAAATTCAATTTATTCGATTAAATATAATTTCCGGACATCTTATAATTAATCCACCACCTCATGCTATTGTGTATTAAAGCAACCCCATGGAAATTGGGTATTAAAGTAAAATTATCACACAATTTCAATCAATCTATCAACATGAAAAATGGATATTGGAGCAACTATTTGCCCAACACATCATACAATGCCAATTACACAAATTTAGTGAAACAAACATTCAAGAACAACTCAAAGCCTAATCATGGCAAATTGAACCATATGAACCAATAATAAAAGAACAACTTAAATCAATTCTCTTGGTTCACACTTGCCAACTCTTAGCAACATAACCCAATCAACTCTTTTGAATATGCTTCATAGCATGAAGGGAAATGATATTTGTAAATAAAACTAGCCTCTACAATTTGGGTCATGTTTAGCTTGTTGGGTTAGTTTCATTACCACCTCCCCCTAGTTCCCTTCTTGACTTCATGCAAGCAATTCAACAAACATATGGTGGGTTTAATGACAAACCCACTAATTCAAGTGAAACAACACAATCTTCTTGAAGCCAATATCAAGTTGAGACCATATAACAACATAGACAACATGGAACAAAGTAAAGCCATTAGTAAGTTGTCATTTGATAGCGTGTTGATTTACTTCATCACATAAAAGGAATACTTACAAGTTTGGATGAAATTTGATTAACAATCTAAGTGGAGAGGAGTTCCTACCTTAAAGGAGAGTCAAATCCCTCCACTAATTTCTTGAGAGCTCCACCAAGAATCCAACTTCAACTCCAAGCCCTAGCTTCCAATCAAATCCCCATGAATCCCCAATCTCCTCAAGATCCCACCTCCTCTTTCTCCTTTCTCCCTTCTTTTCGCTTGGAAATTTTGGCAACCCTAAATTTGGCCAGCAAAGGGAATTTTCGGCCATGGGAGAGGAGAGAAATTTGGAGAAGATGAAGGGTAGAAGGAGATGTTGGGTTAGGCTTTATTTCTTCTCTTCTTCCTCTTCTTTTTCTTTCTTTTTCCCCATCTTTCTCCTCCAATCCCCACCACAATCGGCAGCATGAGGGGAGTTTTGTTTTCGGCCATGGGCAAGGGATTTCGGCTGATGCTTTTTGATCGGATGCCCGAGGTGCGAGCGAACAAGCAACCGGGGCACGTGACTCGCTAGTCTTACCGCAAGCGCACGGTGTAGCGGCGAGCGGGTATTGAACACGAGGAGGCCAAATGACAGTGTCTTCTTCAACTCACCTGGCTATAGGAATAGTCTAGAAATGTTCGCAATGAAGCGGTCACAGTCGTTCAATCGTATAAAAGGAATATCAAATTAATAAAGGCGCCTAGGGGATAGGGAATCCCCGCTACAAACCGTACCTCGTCATTGTGATTCGTAGGTTACACAATTACTGGACTTGAAATTCAGGTGAACTAATTGCAACTAAATGTAGAACCAAGCTCACGCTCTCGCGCTATTACCGGTCTATAGCAAACCTAGGGTAGGGTCCAATCTCTTGCAAACCCTAACCTAGGCAAGCTAGCGTGAAGAACAACATCATCGTTCAATCGTATCTCGAGCCCACTCTCGTGTAAACTCGAGCTACGACCTAGGTTGGGATAGTTCCTACCCGTCCAATCTCTTGCAAACGGGTATTGGTATAGAATTGCAATCGAAAACCCTAGTTTCGGTCCAATCTCTTGCAAACCGATTCCGGAGAAATTCAATTGTAACCCAATTCGAATTTCTAGGGCTTCCTATCGAGTTGGGATCCAATCTCTTGCAAATCCCAATCGGTATGAATCCCTAGCTAATCGTATTATAGCAATCCCAAACTAACCCTAATCAATTCTAGCAATAATTTCACCAATTCATCACAAATTAGAAATAGGGTTCGTAGGGTTCATCCATACGCCCTAAGACGATAAAACTACTCACAATTCATAATGAAATTCAATAGAAATTCACAAATAAAATCTATAGAATTCATAGCAATATTCAATATATCAATAAAAATGGAGTTTTTGATTGGGAGAGAGACAAACCAATGAAGAACCAATAGCATCCAACAAAATAACACTTTTTCTCTCCTCCCTAAAGAACTAAATCTAATCTCCTAAAAGTAATCTAAAAAAGGCTGCAAAAAGTTCTGAAAAAACTCTCTAAACTAGGTTAAAAACTGGGCTTAAATACCCCCCAAAATCGCCCAAAAAACTGTGACGAAAATGCCCCTGCGCAGCCTCAAAATCGCAATTTACGCTACAGGCAGCGCGGCTCACTCGGCCGAGTGACAAATGTCATTCGGCCGAGTGACAAACCCTGACAAATTCCAGTAAGTTCGGACTTTTGGGGGTCGGCTCCTCGGGAGTCACTCGACCGAGTGACTTTCTTTTCTTCGGCCGAGGGGACTTCTTCACTCGGCCGAGTCGGAACTTGGGGATCGACTGTAAAATTACAGTAAGTCTGGGATTTCTGCTTGCCGTCGTCTTGATGCCACTCGGGCGAGTGGTGTCTCCGTGGTTCGGTCGAGTGGACTGGCAATGCTCGGCCGAGTGCACGCTGATACTCAGTCTTCTGCGTGTCCGATTTTTCCGGCCGAGCGGGCTCTCGATGGTCGGCTGAGTGACTCCTTCACTCGGCCGAGTGACATGCTGAAAATACCCATTCTTCATATTTTTGCTCCCTCGTCGCTCCTACGACGTTCTTTCTTCTTCCACTCCTCTCCAACAGCAAAATTCCCCTCCAAGGAGTCATGGGTGACACTCCGGAGTGGGTGTATCTCAGAATCACTCCAAATCGTTAGAAATCTCCTGAAATTCGACAAAAACAAGAAATCGTGAAAAGCATCGCAATATTGCTGAAAAATCGTGAAAAGCGCGATTCGAGCGATCAAAATGGCATGCAAACATGCAGAAAAAAGGTGTAAAATATGGAGTGATCAAAATCCCCCAAGATTACCTCTTACTCGTCCTCGAGGAAGATGAGTAAAAAGTGAACCCGATGGATAAATAAAAATAGAAACGGTGGAAAGGCGGATAATGAAAAATGAAAAGCAAAGTAGAAAGCGAAGAGGGAAGCTGCTAGATCATTTTTCTCAGGACGTGGGTTTTGCTTACTCATATAGCACGCATCGAATACCAAACACATGTCAAAGACTTTTATCTCGATATCATAGTATAAATGTGCATTTGAAATAGAAAACCCAAGAATAACAATATAGCATGAAAAATGGAATAATTCTAGAATTAGCATCGTCTGAAGCATCTAAAGCGGTATACAATATCGTAGATCACACACTTTTCAATTGAATGCTTTCTATAAGAAGTATAAGGGATATCACACAATAGAGTAGTAAGAATAGAAAAGTGTGGTTTTCATGAAATGAATGCTAAGCGTAGATTTCTGGATTTCGTAAAACTTTAAGCAATCTCACCGAGTATAAATATTACTTAGCCTAGGTTGTCATGCACCGTCAAGTATTCACTCTCTCACACATCATAGGATCCTCTCCCCCAAGCTTGTCCATAAGCGTGGTGGCATAAACAAAACAATATCTACATCCCCGTTTCTTATGAAGCTCCAAAAATCAAAGAAAACAAAAATAAAAGCAAAAGAGGGAAGAAAGAGAGAAAGTATGGGATCGTTTTCGAACTTCTTTTCTCTTTTCTTTTCTTATTCTCAAATCTTTTTCTTTTTCTTTTTCTCTTTCTATTTCTTCTTTTTTTTAGAATTCATATATGAACAAATGATCCCAAATCAAAGAGAAGGATATACAAGTATTTTTTCTTTGGGTTTTGGGGAATTTGGAGCATGTGATATAATAACGGGGGGATGCCAATAATAGAATTGCTAAGGGGAGATTCACCAATGAATTTAAAATAGAGAAATAATGTTCAAGATATGTGGAGAAAGAAATAAATGTATCTCTCGGTTCACTCTATAGGACGTGCATGACAACTTCAGCAGGGTAATCTAATCTACTCAGTTTGATCTCAAAAAGTAAACTAATCCAGATTTGTCAATGCTAGCAAACATTCAATCAACCTGAAGTGAAGCATACAAATCATGCAATAAGAAGTGATGTGGGAAAAGAAAGCAGTACTCCAGATATAAGCATCAATGTGTGAATCTTGGTGTGTTTTCTACGATAGCATACATATGAATCATCAGACATCAGCTAATAATAGAATTTCATCCATTTTCATACGGAAAAAGAAGTGGGTTACTATTTCTAAATGCAACACAGGACATAGCATATGATATCAGAAACAAAAGCTATGACATGACAAAATTAGCATGCATATAGAGAAAAGCTAACACCACGTCATCGTCATCACAGAAAAATCATCTCTAGCAAAAGATGAAAGAAATAAAGATAAAGAAAAACTAAGATATTTACAATGCAGCACACAAAGAAAATAAGAAAAACGTGATGCATGGTAAAAAAAATGAAAAAGTGATGAAAAATGGGTGCAAAAGCAGAAAAACGTGAAAAAACTAAAAATAAAGGTGATAAAAGTAAAAAGTGTGAGAACTCACTGTTGAATATTGGACTCCCCGGATTTGGTTTTGGATGATGAGCAAACATAAATAATTCATGAACTAACAATTTGTGAGCGCAGTATTGGAGATCGTCGCCAAATTCACGAGAACAATCAAAGCGACATCTCAAGACTTCTCAAAGCTCGTATTCATTGCCTAAAGCTTCGTTGAAGCTTTTGGACCGTTTTGGAAGTCATGAAGAATTGATCGAAGCTCTCGAAGACCGTTCATTAAGGTTTTATTTATAGTCTTTTAGCTTCGATCTATAGAATGTTAAGCCTTGAGTATATCTTACGATTCTATCTTCATAACGCTCATATCGTAGCTCTAGGATCTTAGTACAAGTCCATTCTAACTTCCTCGAAGCATCGCGCTTCGATTCGGACTTGTTTGTGCATGTTAGTTGGTACAAGAAGAAGTACTGACCGACTAGATGGTGATCTAGTCGGTCAGCAAACTTCTTGGACCGACTAGTTTGAGTTAATCTTTTCTTGTTCTGTACTGTTTACAGTTAGTCGGTCTACGTTGACTCACCGACCGACTAGTTTGTGAACTAGTCGGTCAGTGATGCTTCTTTGACCGACTAGTTATGCTTTACTGTACATGCCAAATTTCTCCTAAGCTACTATTTATCGTTAGTCGGTCTAAGAACGTTTGGTGACCGACTAGTTGATAATCTAGTCGGTCAACATTTGTTCTTGGACCGACTAAATCAATTTGTATTCAGCCTATTTGTTTTTGACTCTTAGTCGGTCGAAGTTCACTGACTGACCGACTAGTTGTGAAACTAGTCGGTCAGAAAGTCTTCTTGGACCGACTAGATTTCTAGGTCTGAAATTCTATCTCTTCTCAGTTCTTCACTTAGTCGGTCCATGTTGTTTGACTGACCGACTAGTTGATGAACTAGTCGGTCAGTGGTTGTTCTTTGACCGACTAGTTGCCTCAGATTTCTAACCGTTGGGATTTGACCTAACTTGTTTTTATGGGACCCTATAAATACGAACCATGGTCATTTCTCTCTAGGTTAGAGCTGCCATTAAGAGATTCATTGAGATTGAAAGAGATAGCCATTCTCACTCATTTCCAAAGCTCTCTTCCTCACAAGAAATCCATTCTCTCACTTTCTAGATCTAGAATCCATCTTGAGAGAAGTTTGTTCTTGGTGAGCCCTTCAAGCTCTAGCTTGATTCAAGTCTCCAAATCACTCCTAGGCACCCATTGCTGGTCATTTCTTTGATGCTAGGTCTTGGTGACTTCATCTTCCTCAAATCCCTCCTTGCACCTATTTGGTAAGAAAACTCAAGGTATAGGATTTTGTGGTAAGATTGTTTATTTCACTATAAACTTGTTTATATTGCTTATTGATTCTCTCGGTTGTGAGAGAAGGTTGTGATCCCAGGTTGTGGGATTCACTTTTGCCATTGCATGTATGATTTGATCTTGTGAAGGTTTTTCACAAGATATCATAGTGGAAATCTTGGGTTAGGGTTTCTAACCTAAGTATCCGGAGGGGATCCGGGTGGTTGGGACGTAGGATCACCGGGAACAAGTCGGATAGACTTGGGTGGATCCGAACCCAGTAACATCTTTTGTTAGCATTGTTAATTTTGTTGTTGTCATTCAATTTAAGTTTCCGCAAATTGATTTGGTAGCTGTTTGCACTATAATTAGGAATTATACTCCTTGTTATTTTTAAAGTACTATTCACCCCCCCCCATCTAGTACTTGTGCAGTAGCTTGTAGGGCATTACATTTGGTATCAGAGCCAGATACTTAGCTATGTGTGCCAATGACAATAAGACCGTGCGTCCACCTTCCGACTATGGCACCTTCAGGAACCGTGAAGGAGCGTCTTCGGTGATGGAAGGACATTCCTCAACGAGGCCTCCATTCTTCAACGGTACCAATTACGGGTACTGGAAATGTCGGATAGAAACCTTCCTCCGGAGTGCATCTCTATGGAGGACCACGATGAAGGAATACGTCGAGCCCGAAGAAGAAGACTTTGAGAAATGGACAACCGCGGAGGTCGCCGCGGAGGTAAGCAATGCCAAGGCAATGAACGCCTTGCAATGTGCATTGGAGCCCGAGGACTTCAATAAGATATGCACATGTAAGAGTGCATATCAAATTTGGAACTCCCTCCTCATTCTACATGAAGGGACGAGTAGGGTAAGAGACTCTAAACTCGTAGTTGTAAACAAAGATTACGAAATGTTTCATATGCAACAGGGCGAGAAGATGAAGGAATATTACGCTCGCTTCGTTGACATCATAAACGAGTTAGAGGCTCTCGGCAAATCCTACACCCAAAAGGAGAAGTGCTCGAAGCTTATCGAAGGACTTCCTTCTTCTTGAGAGAAACGTACCTTCGCCATCGAGGAAGGTAATGACATGAATAAGTATACCGTAGTTCAATTGATGGGTACTTTGATGTCATACGAGGTACGCAAAGATAGCAAGGTGAGGTTACAAGAAAAGATGAAGTCCTATTTGAACCAAGACGTGCCTAAGAAAAAGGCGATTGCATTCAAGGCGGCTTCATCCACCTCTACCGATGATGAGGACTCGGAAGAAGAAATGGACATGGAATCCATTGCACTCATGGCAAAGAAGTTCAATCGCTTCTTCCGAAAGGGTAACTTCAAACAAAAATCTAAATTTACTTCTACTAACGCCTCTCCACCTTTGTGCTTTAAATGCAATAAGCCAGGACACATCAAAGCGGATTGTCCTCAAAACAAGCAAAAGGAGAAGTGGAAGGCGCCGAAGTTTGACAAGTCCAAGAAGTACAAAAAGGGATACAAAAGGGACTTGTCGGAGCAACATTCACCGACTCCGAGGATTCCTCAAGCGGAGAGTCGGACGATGAGAAAGTGGAGCAAGCGCACATGTGCTTCATGGCAAGAGAGGAGCATGATCAAGGATCTTCCTCCTCCGATGATAGCGACGACGAAGGCGATGAGGTAACTATGGATGATCTTAGGGATGCTAACTCTTATTTATGGTCTAAATACACTAAATTAGTAAATAGATATACTAAAGTAAAAGATGACCTAGCTAGCATTCAAGCCTCGCCTAAGACTATCATCACCAACAACGACACCGTTGTTGAAGAGTTAAGAAATGAGATTGTTAATCTCAAATCTAAACTTGAACATGTTAGCATTGAAGATCCGGAAGAACATAGGATAGCGGATTTGACTTCTCAAAACTCGACTTTGAGTATTGAGAATGAGAATCTTAAATCTCGTGTTTATGTGCTCACATCGCAAGTATCAAACTTGGATACTTCTATGCGTTCTCTCAAAGAGAAATATGAGAACACATTAGGCCGAATTAATAAATTCAATAAGGGTAAGGACCATTTGGATAAAATCCTAAGTGACTTACTTCCGGCCAATCACCACATTGGTTTGGGGTATACGATGGGATGTCCATCCAAAGCGGCCACTACTTTTGTTGGGCCAACTTCCGGTGACTCTACGAGTGGTAGCAAACACTCTATTGGTAGTTCATCTACCAATGGTGCTTCCACCTCGTCCACACCCTCTTTCGGAAAGAAACCCACTTTGGGTGGACCTCCAAATAAGGGGCATGCTTATATGTACACCAATACCATGCCACGTAGGAACACACGTCCTACTCCACCGGCTCACACATATGATGATTTTTATGCAACACATTCTCGGGCACGTGCACACCATGTGAGACACCCTCACGCACGTGTTCCCACACATGCATATGTTCATCCACCTTATCATATGAATAATTCTCGTCGTGCACCATTCCATCATGTTCCTTATGCCTATCCACGACATGCATCACGTAGAAACCAACAACGCATGCATGCACCCAATAGGATGAGGGCTCCCAAGATTTTCACTATTTGGAGCCCAAAGGACACAAGCATGGATGAAAAACAAGTGTATATGAATGCTTATTTTTCGAATGTTGTGCATAGTAGAAATTATGTGGGGAAGTCTAAGTCCAATTGGACTTGGCTTCCAAAGGTCTAACCTTTGAGGACCCAATGACCTTGGGTACCATGATATGACATTTTCTATCTTTAGGTACTCAAGGAAAATAAAAACAAAAGGAGCAACAAATTCAAATTTAGCTCTAAATTGAATTGGATACTCGATAGCGGGTGTTCAAAACACATGACGGGTGACGCTCAATTGCTCTCCGGAGTAGTTCCCATTGCAAATGGAAACCACGTCGTATTTGGAGGCAACGAGAGCGGAACCATCGTCGGTGTTGGTAAAGTGGGTAACCCAGCTAAACCCTTAATTAGTGATGTTTATCTAGTTAATGGTTTAAATCATAATCTTATTTCAATAAGCCAACTTTGTGACAAAGGTTACAAAGTTAGATTTGCGAAAGGATTATGTCATATTTCAAATGATAATAATAAGTTAATATTTTCCGGCACACGCCATAAAGATATTTATATTTTGGATCTTCCTAAGTCATATGAACAATGTCTCGTTGCCAACTCAAGTGAACAACACTTATGGCATCGACGCTTTGGACATGTGAACTTTGGAACACTTTATAAGCTTTCAAAATTAAATTCCATTAAAGGTTTTCCAAAGCTCTTTTTTGAAAAGAAAAGTTTTTGTGATTCTTGTCAACGTGGCAAGCTTCCTAAATCTTCATTTAAACCTAAGAAAAGCATTTCTACTAAACGGCCACTAGAGCTATTACATCTAGATTTATTTGGGCCAACTAGAGTTGCTTCCTTAGGAAATGCAAGATATGGACTTGTCATCGTCGATGATTATTCTAGATTTACATGGGTATTTTTCTTATGTAATAAAAATGAAGCTTTTGAAAACTTCACAATATTTGTGAAGAAAGTACAAAATCTCATCGGAACCACCATTGTCACTATTCGTAGTGATCATGGGGGTGAATTTGAGAATGAGTCTTTCTCAAATTTTTGTGATGATCTTGGAATTACTCACACGTTTTCTTTCCCTCGCGCACCTCCTCAAAATGGTGTTGTTGAGAGGAAGAATAGAACGCGTGTGGAGTGTGCTCGCACTATGCTCGAAGATAGTCAACTTGGTTATCAATTTTGGGCGGAAGCGATACACACCGCTTGTTATGTGTTTAATAGAATACTTTTGAGGCCCGGCACCAAACAAACTTGTTATGAATTGTTGTTTGGTAGATTGCCTCAAGTTAAACATTTTCGTGTTTTCGGCGCAAAATGTTTTATTAAAAACACATATGATAATTTGGACAAGTTTGATCCGAGATCGGATGAGGAGATATTTGTTGGGTATTCCTCACGTAGCAAAGCCTACCGGATATACAACAAAAGATCCTCTACGATCGAGGAATCACTTCATGTCTCTTTTAATGAGAATTTTATTACTCCTAGAATTTCAAATGATGATGATTCTATGGATGTTTTATGTGATTCGTTTGAAAATTCTAATTCTATTGATTCAATTGATTCTATTGATACTAACCCGACTAATGAAGTTGTTGAGAATGTACCTAGTGATCAAGGTATTCCCAAGCGGCTTCATACCGTTTGTGACCATCCCCATGAGCAAGTCATTGGCAATATTCATGATAGAGTCAAGACGAGATCGCAAGTCCACCACTTCGCCAATTGTGCCTTTGCCTCATCAATAGAGCCAAAGAATGTAGTTGAAGAGTGCGAAGATAGTGCTTGGATCCTTGCCATGGAGGAGGAACTCATTCAATTCGAAAGGAATGAGGTATGTGAGCTTGTTCCTTTGCATCGAAGAACCACACCGTCATAGGGACAAAGTGGATCTTCAAGAACAAAACCGACGAAAACCAAGTCGTCGTCCGAAACAAAGCTCGGTTAGTAGCTCAAGGCTATCGACAAGAGGAAGGTATCGATTTCGAAGAATCCTTCGCTCCGGTGGCTAGATTAGAATCAATTAGACTATTATTTTCTTTTGCATGCCATAAAAATTTTAAATTATTTCAAATGGATGTTAAAAGTGCATTTTTGAACGGAGATGTCGTTGAGGAAGTTTACGTTTCTCAACCTCCGGGCTTCATAAATGAAAAATTTCCAAATCATGTTTTTAAACTAAAGAAAGCTCTTTATGATTTGAGACAAGCTCCTCGAGCTTGGTATGATCGCCTAAAGAATTTTCTTTTGGATTTGAATTTTAAAATGGGCGAAGCCGATTCTACACTTTTTGTTAAGCATGCGAATAATGATATTTTATTAGTTCAAATTTATGTTGATGATATCATTTTCGGTGCTACTAACTTCACTCTTTGCGAAGAGTTTTCTAATTTTATGAAGGAACAATTTGAGATGAGCCTCATGGGCGAACTCAAATATTTCTTAGGTCTCCAAATTCGCCAATTGAACGATGCAATCTTCATCCACCAAACGAAATACACGGTGGAGTTGCTAAAGCGATTTGGAATGGAGAATGCCTCCGGGAAAAAGACTCCTATGAGCACTACAACGCATCTTGATAAAGATACGGGCGGAAAAGATGTAGACATTCGTCTATATCGAGGTATGATAGGTAGTTTACTTTATCTTACCGCAAGTAGGCCCGATATTATGTTTACTGTTTGTATTTGTGCTCGTTATCAGTCTCAACCTAAGGATTCTCACTTAGTAGCGGTTAAACGTATTTTTCGCTATCTAAGTTACACTTTAGATTTTGGATTACTTTATCCGAAATCTAGCACATATGAGTTAGTCTCATATAGTGACGCTGATTATGCGGGATGCAAATCCGACAGGAAGAGTACTAGTGGCACTTGCCATTTTCTAGGAAATTCCCTTGTCTCTTGGTTTTCCAAGAAGCAAAATTCGGTATCACATTCAACCACCGAGGCGGAATACATTGCCGCCGGTGCCGCTTGTGCCCAGGTTCTTTGGATGAGACACACACTGAAGGATTTTGGTATTCATTGTGATACTAGCCCTATCATGGTGGATAACCAAAGTGCTATTTGTTTTTCAAAGAATCCGGTGCACCATTCCCGATCTAAACATATAGATGTCCGACACCATTTGTTAGATGATCATGTTGCTAAAAAGGACATCATATTAGTGTACGTTGAAACCCAAAAGCAAATCGCCGATATTTTCACGAAACCCCTAAAGGAGGACTCCTTTGTGCGGTTGCGTCGAGAATTGGGGATTATGGGTGAATCCGAGATATAGGATTCATGTCTCATTCAATTATCTTGCATGCTATTATATTTCGCAATATTTCGTTCATGCTAGATTTATTGAATTTTTGGGGATTTTATGTGATATGTTTGAATTTTTGCTCGATTTCATATATGAATGTCTAATTTGAGATTTCGATGTTTTATGGGGTAGTTTAGATGACTTATGAGAGGGTTTAGATGTTTCGTCCAAGTGATTTGTGGAGAGATCTTATTTATCAACTTTTGGACTCTTCTAGTCGGTTTCAGTTCATCAGCCAACCGACTAGATGCTCATCTAGTCGGTCAGCTAGTGAACTCAGACCGACTAGTTCAAGCTTTAACTTTCCCTTGTCATTGACTTCTTTTAGTCGGTCACAGTTCTCTTACCGACCGACTAGATTGAAAACTGGTCGGTCAGTGATTCTACTGTGACCGACTAACTCTAGCCCTAGATTTTTCGTTTTGCCTCTGTTTCGACTTAGTCGGTTTAAGCTCATTGACCGATCGACTAGATCGTAATCTAGTCGGTCAGTGATTGAACTATGACCGACTAAGTGCTCTAGGGCAATCACGTCTTTTCGCATTCTCGACCGACTTAATCTCAATCTATCCGATTGATTTTCATTCTAGTCGGTTGTTTTTGCTCTCCAGCTCGAAAAACCCTCAAAACCCGATCGAGACCCTTCGTCTTCCCGTCGATCTCCGGCCATTTTTCCGGCCAACTCCGCCGCCAGTCGCCGTCGATCACTCCCCTAGGTATCTCCCTCCTTCCTAGATCTCGTTTTCATCTCTAGGGTTTGTCCTAGGGCTTGAATCTTCCTCTAGGGTTTCGAAATTCATTCTTAGGGCTTGTTGTGTTAGGTTCTAGGGTTTGAGTTATTGTTTGATCTTATCCCGTCGCTTGATTGAACTCGTTATGCCGCGATCATGGCACGAACGAGAATCCCGATTACCTCTTCTGGGGCATCCCCCATGACCATAGAGGCCGCGACTGCTTCGACCCCTCCTAAGCGTAGGGCCAAGACCACTCGTCCCCCCTCTTCGTCTTCAACACCGTTAAAGAGGAAGAGGACATCCAAGCCTAAACCTACCGGCCAACCTTCCAAGCCCAAAGCTAAACCCAAAAAGTTCCGTGCACCTACCCCTCCCGGTGAGCGTTCAGATAGTGATTCCGAGGATGATTCCGATGAAGAATACACTCCTGAGCATCCCGAGAAGGCACCTACTCCACCCCCTCCTCCACCTCCTCCTATGACCCGTAAGGCTAAGGGTAAAGGTCCGATGCCGGTCGGCGGTGTAGATATATCGTTGTGTCGCGACGACCCTCAGTGTCTAACGGCTTACAACCGTATAGAGCACTGCCCACTGCTATTGGAGCATTACGTTCAGTTTTCTGATTTTCTTGGCCTTGCGGATCTGTTATCCTATAGTGGCCTTCTAGACTACCTTAGATCTGACCCTAAGGCGAACCCCCGACCCTATCCTCGCCTGGTAAAGCTGTTCTATGCCAATCGTGTCCGGGGTCAGTACGGTGAGACTCACTCCATCGAGACTTCTGTTTTGGGGACTCTGATAGTCCTCACGGCAGAGATCTTGGGGGAGTTGATAGGTTGCTCATCGTGTGGCCTCCTCCCGTCTGACATCTCTGTTGACGATATCTCCTCCCTCGACCAGCGGACCCTAGCCAAAATCTTCCAGGTTATCCCCCCTGCATTCATAGGAGTTCCTTCCAAATCATTCAAGCCGAATGCTTGGGTGATTAACCTGATCTTGAAATCCTGCCTTCTTCCCAAGTATGGATCTTCTTCTCTTCCATCTCAGCCGTTTCTGAAATTGATTTACGCTCTTTTCATGGGTAGCGAGATTAATTGGGCTCGCATTATACTCGATAAGATGGATTCTTTCGAGTGTATTCACAAGACCTCTAAATCTGCGCACATCCCATATCCTCGTCTCCTGACCTTGGTCTTCCGTCGATTTGGTGTTCCTTTGCCTCCTGATGATGAGCGTCCCCTGGGTCCTCCACTGAACGCGACGGTCGTTAAGAAATCTCTTGCGGCACTCCATCACGTGCAGCGGTCGACTCCTTCTGCATCCCAGGCCACTCCTTCAGCTACTTCAGTCCCTCCTCCTACCGCCACACTTGATGATGTCGTTCGGTTACTTCGTCGGCACGAGTCTCGCTTGGCTCGTACCGAGGAGGTAGTTTGCCGTATGGCTAGTTTGATGGGCGTTCAGCTTCCTCCTCCTGTTTCTGAGGATGAGGAGATGGACGATGAGGATATTGATGAGCTGGTCACCTCCTTAGCTCGTGGCGATGAGGCCACTGCTGCTGCTGCTGCTACCACATCTGCTCCTGGAGCTGGCACCTCTTCCGTTGCTCCAGAGACTTCTGCACCAGTGGATCAGACTTCTGATGCTACTGCTGCTCCTGCTGACGACCCTGCTCCTGTTTTGCCTGCTGATGTTCCTGTTGAGACCCCAGCCGTTGAGCCAGTCGTCGATGTCTCCACTCCTGCCCCGACGATCCCTTCTGTTCACACGCCTCTCCTCGCTGCAGAGCCTGAGTCCACTCCCTCGACTGGACCCCCGGAGACTGCAGATCCTGCCACTTCCTCGTGATCGTCTGTTTCGAGGGCTCTCCTATGATCTTTGGATGATGCATCTTGTTGAGAGTGTTTTAGGTTAGGATAGGATGGAGTTTGGGTGGTGATTTGATGTATTTTGCTTTTATGGATGTCGGTGTATTTGATGTATTTTGGATGTTGATGATGGTGTTTGGATGATTGTGTTGTACCTTCTTTTTGATGTTGATATAGATGGTATGTTGCACTTCTTATGATGTAGTCGATGTGTTTTTGGATGTACTCATTGTATTCATATATATATACATCGATGTTCTCTTTGTTTTACTTCTTCGTGCTCATTTAATATTCATTCAATGCCTTTGACATGTGAATTCGTCGCTCGTCGCTTAAAAACTTGGTTAAATAGATTATATTTCTATGATTGTATAGAATTGTTTTCCATGCACAAATTTAACCAAGAATATTGAATATTGGAGGATATGTTTCTTTATTCAATAAATGAATTAATATTTGGTATTTCTGATGATTTTAATTTTCACTTTTTGATAATGGGCAATTTGGCACACCTTGATTTGATTTCATCACTTTTCCCTTGGTGTCAATTAGGTCCATCGTCATTATCTACGACTCCCAATGTTGGATTTTCCTTTTCCTAGTTGTTGTCGTTGTATGCCCCCCATTTTTGGGATAATGCCAAAGGGGGAGAGATAATGATAATAAATAGGACAAATGAAAATTTAACTCAATTTCCAAGAATCTAATTTGATGTGTTAGATTCAGGGGGAGTTAAGATATATATAAGGATAATCTGATATTTCAAAAATCGATTCTCGTTATATATCTTACTCGTCTGATTGATGCAATTTATATATATTCATTTTGGAATTAACGTGTCATCAATGCAGGGGGAGTAAGTATTTTACATTTGAATCATTATTTTTTATTATTGTTTATGTTGGTTTGTCATCACCAAAAAGGGGGAGAATGTTGAATATTGGACTCACCGGATTTGGTTTTGGATGATGAGCAAACATAAATAATTCATGAACTAACAATTTGTGAGCGCAGTATTGGAGATCGTCGCCAAATTCACGAGAACAATCAAAGTGACATCTCAAGACTTCTCAAAGCTCGTATTCATTGCCTAAAGCTTCGTTGAAGCTTTTGGACCGTTTTGGAAGTCATGAAGAATTGATCGAAGCTCTCGAAGACCGTTCATTAAGGTTTTATTTATAGTCTTTTAGCTTCGATCTATAGAATGTTAAGCCTTGAGTATATCTTACGATTCTATCTTCATAACGCTCATATCGTAGCTCTAGGGTCTTAGTACAAGTCCATTCTAACTTCCTCGAAGCATCGCGCTTCGATTCGGACTTGTTTGTGCATGTTAGTTGGTACAAGAAGAAGTACTGACCGACTAGATGGTGATCTAGTCGGTCATCAAACTTCTTGGACCGACTAGTTTGAGTTAATCTTTTCTTGTTCTGTACTGTTTACAGTTAGTAGGTCTACGTTGACTCACCGACCGACTAGTTTGTGAACTAGTCGGTCAGTGATGCTTCTTTGACCGACTAGTTATGCTTTACTGTACATGCCAAATTTCTCCTAAGCTACTATTTATCGTTAGTCGGTCTAAGAACGTTTGGTGACCGACTAGTTGATAATCTAGTCGGTCAACATTTGTTCTTGGACCGACTAAATCAATTTGTATTCAGCCTATTTGTTTTTGACTCTTAGTCGGTCGAAGTTCACTGACTGACCGACTAGTTGTGAAACTAGTCGGTCAGAAAGTCTTCTTGGACCGACTAGATTTCTAGGTCTGAAATTCTATCTCTTCTCAGTTCTTCACTTAGTCGGTCCATGTTGTTTGACTGACCGACTAGTTGATGAACTAGTCGGTCAGTGGTTGTCCTTTGACCGACTAGTTGCCTCAGATTTCTAACCGTTGGGATTTGACCTAACTTGTTTTTATGGGACCCTATAAATACGAACCATGGTCATTTCTCTCTAGTTTAGAGTTGCCATTAAGAGATTCATTGAGATTGAAAGAGATAGCCATTCTCACTCATTTCCAAAGCTCTCTTCCTCACAAGAAATCCATTCTCTCACTTTCTAGATCTAGAATCCATCTTGAGAGAAGTTTGTTCTTGGTGAGCCCTTCAAGCTCTAGCTGGATTCAAGTCTCCAAATCACTCCTAGGCACCCATTGCTGGTCATTTCTTTGGTGCTAGGTCTTGGTGACTTCATTTTCTTCAAATCCCTCCTTGCACCTATTTGGTAAGAAAACTCAAGGTATAGGATTTTGTGGTAAGATTGTTTATTTCACTATAAACTTGTTTATATTGCTTATTGATTCTCTCGGTTGTGAGAGAAGGTTGTGATCCCGGGTTGTGGGATTCACTTTTGCCATTGCATGTATGATTTGATCTTGTGAAGGTTTTTCACAAGATATCATAGTGGAAATCTTGGGTTAGTGTTTCTAACCTAAGTATCCGGAGGGGATCCAGGTGGTTAGGACGTAGGATCACCGGGAACAAGTCGGAGAGACTTGGGTGGATTCGAACCCAGTAACATCTTTTGTTAGCATTGTTAATTTTGTTGTTATCATTCAATTTAAGCTTCCGCAAATTGATTTGGTAGTTGTTTGCACTATAATTAGGAATTATACTCCTTGTTATTTTTAAAGTACTATTCACTCCCCCTCTAGTACTTGTACAGTAGCTTGTAGGGCATTACACTCACTCCCCCAAGCTAAAGTGCACAGTGTCCTCAATGTGCAAAGTGTGGCACACCGAGAGACGGGTAATGGGTGGGGATGGTGAGGATGCATGCATGATAAAAAAAGGTAAAAATAAAAAGAAAATATGATGATGTGAATGATGCATGCAAAGATGGGAGTGATGCAGATATGTGTCACCAAAACTAACTCTCCCTCTCTCCCAAAAAAAGATACAAAATGATGTGAGCAAGGTAGGGACAAAAATAGTGCGGGGAGGAGGGGGTGGGCAAAAATCTATCGACATGACCAGCAGAGAATGGGCAGCATAACGATAAAAAAGAGCAATGGCATCAAGGGTGTGCCTAAGCTGGTGGTGCTGCACCATCTCCGTCCTGTGGCGGGGGTGGAGGTGGGGGTGGTGGTGGTGGTGGACGTGTCTGCTGGGTGGGTGGTGGACGTGTCTGCTGGGTGGGTGGGTGTAGTGAAGGTAGTCGCGCTAGAATCTGATTCAGGAAAACCTGAATATCAGGAAGCATGGCGACGCGGGTCTCCATGGAACTGACCGCGACAAAGAGAGCCCTAAAATCGCCCCTGAGTCCACTCACCGCCCCCTCAAGTGCATGAATGCTCTGAACTAGGGCGTCAGGGGGTGGTGGAGCGGAGGGACGGACAGGTCTAGGCTGTGAAGGTCAGGGCTGTCTGATACGGGCAGTGTAAGTAATCGGGCCAGCAGGTAGGTGTGGAAGAGGTGTTGTGCTCACTATTAAATGCCCAGCCTCAGTGCGAGGCTGGGACGCAGGCTGGGACGAGGAGGCAGCAGCAGTGGTGGTGGACAAAATCGGTAACGAGGCAGCAAGAGAGGTCGGTGACACAGGTGTGAGGACAGACGTCATGACACTCTCGGATAGGATAGCTGTGGTGGAGACAGAAGGGTCGACCACCGGGGTGGAGGTGTAAGGACCAAAAGGTGACACCCCAGCGGACATCAATCCGGACAGGGTCCCCACGACGGCAGCGAAGGAAGGCTCGCCGCTCTCAAGTATGGTGGGTGGACGCTCTGGAAGAAGTGAAGAAATAGGCTCAACCGAGATAGGCACAGCAGTGGTGGGGGTGGTGGTGGACGTGGTGGACGGCTCAGCAAGGGTACTCCCGGCACTGGCAGAAGTGGGGACAGAAGTGCCAGGAGCTGCAGAAAGTGCAGGCTCGGGCTGAGGGATCACGGGGTCAGCAGGAGGTGCAGGGTGTGCAGGGGGTGCCTGCTCAGCGCCCTCAGCCTCAAGAACGTAAGCAGCATGGATGAGGAGATCCATCGCTGGGATCCAATCCTCGTGGGTCGGTCTTATATGTGTCCGAGCTAGGCTCGGGAGGATCATGTAATCAGCACTGTAAGGACCGTGCAACTACACCCAGTGCCGCTGGCCGTGGGGACGAAGCATCTTCATCCAGGCCATGACGTCTATCGAGAGTGCAGTGGGGCCCGGGGCTCGTCTAAGGTCAGCAGGTAGGTCCACGTCGGTCATCAGGGCTAGCAAAGTAATCAGACCGCCGCAGTAAATCGGTGAGTGAGCGCCCACCAAAATAATGATGCGGTCTAAAAACCAGCTCGCAATATCAATCTCTATGGCGGGGACCAGGTCATCACTATCCCTATCGAGAACTCTGGGGCGAGTCATCGCGTAGAGCATATAGAGCTCAGGCGTGGACATCGTCCCAGGCTCGTACCTTGCCAAAAAGGTGGTCGCCATGAGGCGCTGGGCTATGCGGAGGCAGGGGTGTAAGATGGCCGAGGCCTTGGCCCTACTAGGGTCAAAGCCGTGGTGGGAGCCCGTGATACGTGTCCAGAACGTGGAAGTGTCAAATGATGGTGGTGGGATGTGAGTGGGTGCGTAGGCTCGGTCGGGGACGGGGACAGCGGGCCACTGGAAGAACGCACGAAGCATGTCGAGAGTGACCTTGCACTCTCAATCCATGAGGCGAAATGTGCATCCTCCAGGGGTCCGGGCGATCGAGCTAAGTACCTCAAGTGTCGGACTGACGTAGGTGTCCGCCGACACGGACAAAAAGTCTCGCCAACCCACGTTGTGGTACAACGTGAGCATCCCCTCAAGCACCCCTAGGCGGTCCAGGTCTGCTAAGTGTGCGAACCTAGAGGGCACTATAGATTGATGGGCGATATGCTCAAATCGGACGCGTTGTGCGTCGTCTCTGAACGTGATCCCCAACGGCCCGACAACGGGAGCCGGTGGTGGGACAAGATCGGCGGGGATGGGCTGTGCGTGTATGGGATCGGCGGGAAGTGGCTGTGTGGGTGGTGGTGGACTAGGTGGAGGGGAGTCCTCCCTAGCGTGAGAGGGACCGGCATCATCGGTCCTCTTCCGCTTGGAAGAGGCTCCCCGCGTGCGTGGCCTAGTGCAGGGCGGCATGTGTGCCGCGAGTGCTCACCCAATAAAAATGTAATGTGGCGTGCGTAATAAAAAGAACGAGTGTACCTGTACACGCCGCGAGAGCTAGTAAGCAAGTGCGTGCGAAGAGTGCCGCCTCTGTGAAGCCAAAAGTCACGTCCTGAAGCTCTCCTAAGCTCCCCCAAGATAGCCTGTAAATCAAACAATGATATCAGTGGGTAATATTCAAAATACATGGGGGAGATGGGGTATAATAGATAGATAAACAATTTAATTTGATTTTTGGGCTCAACGGGTCTACGGATCGAGAAAAATAGGAGAAAAACGGCGTTTGGGAGCAAACCGAGGTTATAGGGGGGGTCAGCCAGCGGTGGGGGGTGTCGCCGGAGTCGGGGCGTCAGCGGTCGGACGATTGCCGACGGTGGTCGGGCGAGTGGCCCGGCGGCGAGGTTATTCGGGCGAGGGGAGGTGAGATCGCGGGCGAGGGAAGTCGAAACAGCGGGCTCGGGCGAAAAAAATTAAAGGATTTGGGGATTTAGAAAGTCGCGCCCGTGCCTCAGCATATATATAAATTGTTACGACTCGGCCGAGTGAAAACATCACTCGGCCGAGTGCGTAAGCGAAAATAATTTTCAAATATTCTCCTTCCCTACTTACGACTCGGTCGAGCGGCTTATGTTCACTCGGCCGAAGGGAAAAACTCCTTCGGCCGAGTGGCACAAGCTACTCGGCAATATTCAGGCTAGGAGGGTATCCGTTTCTCTCGGCCGAGTGACTAAACGTACTCGGCCGAGTGACAGTAATACGAAATGCACAAAAAAGACAGAGAGTTGGGTTCAGCAGACTTCCCTCGTTGGTGCCCCACTCGGCCGAATGGGTTCCTTTGCTCGGTCGATTCGCATATGATACTTGGCCGAGTGACGTGCTTTTTTCTGCTTCGGGGCTCCGTTTTCGCTCTACTCTCTGTTTTTCTTCCTCCAGTTGGTTTCTTTCTCCTCCCAAGGCCTGAGCGCATTCCTGGAGCGCTCTTCCTTGCCTCTATCTTCCTCCTTATGAGAGATCTCCTTTTCTCCTCTCCTATCATAGAAATTAAGACCCGTCGTCACGATTTTTATGGGCAAAAAGACTCAAAACACTAACAAAGTCTAAAACAAAAATAAAAACCAAAATAAAAAGAATGCAAAAACCATCGGGTTGCCTCCCGATAAGCGCTCGTTTAAGGTCTTGAGCTCGACCCCTTTGGATTTTCAATTAACGCTTGATGTTGGGTGCATATGAGATGCACCCGTCGAACTTGCCAGGAAGACCGCTCGGATTAGGATCGTGGTGGTGAGTGGCCTTCCTCAGTGCCCCTTCGTCATGAGTAATGTTGGGGGATGGCTCCCCCAAGCTTGAGCTTGTTCCGGTCTTCGACTTCGACGGTGACACCGATCTTCGAATCGGTGGAGCTTTCTTCGGATTCTTCAATGTCGAGAGCTTGCAAAGCTCTCGTATTCTTGCGACATCAGCGTCGCCATCATCATTCACCGTGGAGCTATTGGGAGAGTCCTCCATCCTCTCTTCTTCGCTCAAATCTTGGCCTTCTTCGAAGCCGTCATCATGGAGCGCACCGATGGAGTAGGGGATAGCCTCTTCAATGACCTCATCAAGGAGGTCCATATAATCTAGCTCCTCATGATACGACATGTGCTTCATAGCCTTTGGTATATGGATCTCGACTTCAATGTTACCGATATTCAAGGTAAGAGTCCCTTCTCGCACATCGACGATTACACCGGCGGTGGCGAGGAATGGGCGTCCAAGTATGAGCGATGTGTCACCCTCTTCCTTGATGTCCATGATCACAAAATCACAAGGCAAGCATATGCCTCCCGAAACTTGCAGTGGGATATTCTCTGCGATCCCAACCGTCCTTGTAATCCGACCGTCCGCGAGTTGAATCCTCATATCGGTTGGCTTTAAATCCGTGCTGGTATTCAACTTCCGGAACATGGTGAGAGGCATGAGGCTCACACTAGCGCCCAAATCAACCAATGCTTTTTGTAAGGGGACGCCTCCGAGTGTACAAGGAATCCGAAAACTCCCGGGATCTTTAAATTTGGCGGGCTCCTTCTCCCTCCTAGTAAACCAAGTCCCTTGTTCCGCGAGCATGATCTTCTCCTTCCTTTTCCTTCCCGTAATCAAGTCCTTTAAGAACTTCGCATAGGACGGGATTTCCACTAAGGCATCAAGAAAGGGGATATTGAGGCTCACCCCTCTCAAGTATTCGAGGAACTTGGCTAGCCTCTTCTCGATCTTGGCTCTAGCTAGCCGTTGAGGGAAAGGCACCGGTGGCATGAATCGGCGCTCATCAATGGGTTCCTCCACTCTAGATTTTGCTCCTTATTGCAGCTCCTTCTCCTTTTCCACCTCAATTACTGGCTCGCTTTCTTTTAGAATCTCCACCATGGGTTCCTTGATTTGAGTCATGGGGGGAGTGGTATCCTTCACACCCCTTGTCGTAACCGCAACAACCGCGTTGATATGGCCGGTGTTGCCCCGTGGATTTGGCTCGGGTTGAGCCGGCAATTGTTGGTTATTTCTATTGAGCAACGCAAGCTGCTCCCTAATTTGAGCGACGACGGTGGCGAGAGAATCTTGTCCCGCCTTCAACGTGGTGTTAATCTTTCTTTGTTCCGCCATAAACTCCTCCACCTTAGCTTCAAAATCCGGACGTGGTTGAGCTTGCGGAGAGTTGGGATTTCTCCACCCTTGATTATACCCGGGTGGCATATAAGGTCCCACTTGTTGCCTTTGTGGGAAGTTTTGTTGCGGAGGCCCCCTTGGTTGATAATTCAGTTGTGGTGGTGGAGCCCGAGCTTGAGGAGGTTGTTGAGGCGGGGGGTTCAAGGCACCATCATTATTAGCGTAAGAAAAACCCGGATGGTTTCTAGCGGCCGGGTTGGCCCAATATCCGGAATTCCCCGCAACATATTGAATTTGCTCCAAAGCTCCTTCTCCTTGCTCTCCTCCTACATACATGGCTTGGGATTGGTCTTGCCAATCACTCATATGGTGTGTCGGTGCGGATGTAGTAGGGGCTCCTTGAGGCTCGGTGATGTATTTTTCCAACCTCTCCCTTACCTTGTGGAGAGAGTCAAACTTGCTAGCAAGCTCCGCCACGGCCTTGGCCTCATAAATACTCGTGGGCTTCAAGGAGGACGAAGAATGCCCTCGCTCGTCCCCCCATTGTTGGTTGTTGGAGGCCATCTCCTCTAGCAAGGCCGTAGATTCATCGGGGGTCTTTGACAAAATGGGTCCATTTGCGGTAGCATCAATTATCTGCTTTGTGCCCGGTTGGAGTCCATTGTAGAAACTGTGGACAAGCTCCCAATCTTCAATGTTGTGATGGGGGCATTGATGTTGCAAGTCCTTGAAGCGCTCCCATGCCTCATAGAGAGTCTCTTATGGTCCTTGCTTGAAGGACATGAGAGCACTTCGTATCTTCACCGTCTTGGAGGGCGGGTAAAATTTGTCGACGAAGGCACTCGCCAATTCATCCCAAGTGGTGAAGATTCCTTCAGCTTGCGTCCTCAACCAATATAAGGCCTTGTCCTTGAGTGTGAAGGGGAAGAGGCACAGTCTGATAGCATCTATGGAGACGCCCGGCATTTGGAAGGTGGCACATTTTGATAGGAAGAGCTGGATGTGGTAATGAGGGTTTTCATGAGAGTTCCCATGAAAAGGATCTTGTTGCATCAGAACTACCAATCCGGTCTTCAATTTGAAATTTTTATCGGCCGCCAACTCCGGCATAGCTATGGACGAGGTCGTGGAAGAAGTCTTAGGCCGAAGCCTATCTCTAATGGAAATGATCCTCGCCATTCGCTCGGCCAATTCGTCGGGTGTCTCAGGTTGGGTCATAAAATTCCCTTCCGTATCGAGTCTCCTCTCCGCTCGGATCCTCCTCAATGTACGCTCGATCTCCAGATCGTATAGTATTTCTTCGGGGTTCGCCGAGGATCTCGTGTACATGCAAGGGAGAACAGAGTTTAAAAAGAAATAGTTAGTACAAAGGAAGGGTAAAATAAAAATAGAAATAATAGAACAAAAAAAAGAAAAATAGCTAGGTAGGTAGAATCAAACACTATTGCCTCCCCGGCAACGATGCCAAAAACTTGATCGGATGCCCGAGGTGCGCGCGAACACGCAACCGGGGCACGCGACTCGCTAGTCTTACCGCAAGCGCACGGTGTAGCGGCGAGCGGGTATCGAATACGAGGAGGCCAAATGATAGTGTCTTCTTCAACTCACCTGGCTATAGGAATAGTCTAGAAATGTTCGCAATGAAGCGGTCACAGTCGTTCAATCGTATAAAAGGAATATCAAATTAATAAAGGCGCCTAGGGGATATGGAATCCCCGCTACAAACCGTACCTCGTCATTGTGATTCGTAGGTTACACAATTGCTAGACTTGAAATTCAGGTGAAATAGTTGCAACTAAATGTAGAACCAAGCTCACGCTCTCGCGCTATTGCCGGTCTATAGCAAACCTAGGGTAGGGTCCAATCTCTTGCAAACCCTAACCTAGGCAAGCTAGCGTGAAGAACAACATCATCGTTCAATCGTATCTCGAGCCCACTCTCGTGCAAACTCGAGCTACGACCTAGGTTGGGATAGTTCCTACCCGTCCAATCTCTTACAAACGGGTATTGGTATAGAATTGCAATCGAAACCCCTAGTTTCGGTCCAATCTCTTGCAAACCGATTCCGGAGAAATTCAATTGTAACCCAATTCGAATTTCTAGGGCTTCCTATCGAGTTGGGATCCAATCTCTTGCAAATCCCAATCGGTATGAATCCCTAGCTAATCGTATTATAGCAATCCCATACTAACCCTAATCAATTCTAGCAATAATTTCACCAATTCATCACAAATTAGAAATAGGGTTCGTAGGGTTCATCCATACGCCCTAAGACGATAAAACTACTCACAATTCATAATGAAATTCAATAGAAATTCACAAATAAAATCTATAGAATTCATAGCAATATTCAATATATCAATAAAAATGGAGTTTTTGATTGGGAGAGAGACAAACCAATGAAGAACCAATAGCATCCAACAAAATAACACTTTTTCTCTCCTCCCTAAAGAACTAAATCTAATCTCCTAAAAGTAATCTAAAAAAGGCTGCAAAAAGTTCTGAAAAAACTCTCTAAACTAGGTTAAAAACTGGGCTTAAATACCCCCCAAAATCGCCCAAAAAACTGTGACGAAAATGCCCCTGCGCAGCCTCAAAATCGCAATTTACGCTACAGGCAGCGCGGCTCACTCGGCCGAGTGACAAATGTCATTCGGCCGAGTGACAAACCCTGACAAATTCCAGTAAGTTCAGACTTTTGGGGGTCGGCTCCTCGGGAGTCACTCGACCGAGTGACTTTCTTTGCTTCGGCCGAGGGGACTTCTTCACTCGGCCGAGTCGGAACTCGGGGATCGACTGTAAAATTACAGTAAGTCTGGGATTTCTGCTTGCCGTCGTCTTGATGCCACTCGGGCGAGTGGTGTCTCCGTGGTTCGGCCGAGTGGACTGGCAATGCTCGACCGAGTGCACGCTGATACTCAGTCTTCTGCGTGTCCGATTTGTCCGGCCGAGCGGGCTCTCGATGGTCGGCCGAGTGACTCCTTCACTCGGCCGAGTGACATGCTGAAAATGCCCATTCTTCATATTTTTGCTCACTCGTCGCTCCTACGACGTTCTTTCTTCTTCCACTCCTCTCCAACAGCAAAATTCCCCTCCAAGGAGTCATGGGTGACACTCCGGAGTGGGTGTATCTCAGAATCACTCCAAATCGCTCGAAATCTCCTGAAATTCGACAAAAACAAGAAATCGTGAAAAGCATCGCAATATTGCCGAAAAATCGTGAAAAGCGCGATTCGAGCGATCAAAATGGCATGCAAACATGCAGAAAAAAGGTGTAAAATATGGAGTGATCACTTTTTGGGAGGACAAAATTGGGGAAGGGAAGGGAAATAAAGAAGTAAGTGAAGGGTTTTAAGTATTTACCAGTTTGCCATTCTAGTAAAAATATCTCATCCCCCTCTTCTCATCTCATATTCAAGCCCAAACATCAAGCCCAAACACCAAGCCCAACAACCCACTCTAGCTAGCTACTAAAAGTAACTAAGGCCTTCACAATAGCAATACTATTATTAACCAACATCAATAATAAGAAAAAATAGTAATACCCAAAAATAATACCACATCACCAAAAATAACAACCAAACATCAGTAATAATAATGTCATCCATTGGTAACTATCTCAGCATCACCAATTACTATACACACATACCGTCTTACCATACATACTCACCAACTAAAATCGCCAGGCACGATAATGAACACTATTAGCATGCTAACACTAATAATCCAACCGCACGCATTCACTCATATAGTCCAAGCTTATAATAGTCACTAGAACCATTCATGTAGGAAATTTCTAGACACACTACAAGATTACTATACGCACACACGCAACCAGTATTTTACACATACGGGCATTACAATATTAGATCTAAACAGATTCAATCTAATCTAGTTTTAAATCTAAAAATTTATTATGGATCGATGAATTACCTCTAACCGGAAAAATCTGGAAAAATAGATCCGAAGAGAATAATATGTTCCACATCCTTGTGACGTCAGCGAACGAGCCGCCAACGAGAATAGATTCCATAGCGCAACCTCCATGCGATGGTGGCTATCCAAATAGTCAAGAAACTGATTCCTTCGCTTTTAGAAGAGAAGAAAATTTGATGTGTAGAAATTTTTCTTAGAGCAATGTGCTTTAGATCCGTCCTCCAGATCTAGCGACGGTTTAGATATGGTTCCACAACATCCGATCACACCTCTAACGTTTCGCTCAATCTCTTTATCGCGCTACTCTGTGCTTGTAACATGCTTGGGCATTTGCTTAAGGAGAATCGATGGGTGAACAAGTCCATCACTGTCCTAATAATTGATTCCGCCAAAAAAAAATAGAACAACAACTGTGCGCTCTTTCAGGACATAATTCGAAGCACAAATGAAGCACAAATGATGGCAAAATAAACAAAAATTACTCCTTTTTGCCCTTCTTGGACAAAATTCGAAGTTGAAATGAAGGACAGCCAATTGTGATCGCGCATAAATGGGGCAAATTCCAGTTTGGCCTTCATGACCACCGGCTTCCCCTCCGTCAGCATTCCTTTGCCGAGCACATTGAAGTACCCGAACTTCCCGACGTCGATCATGGGCACCGCGGATCCAGATCCAGATTCAGGTTTGTAGATCCGTTTACAAGCTTCAGGCTTCAGACGCCGTCGAATCCCATTTACAAGCTTCATGCTTATTGATCCAGATCCAGATTCGACCTTCTCCTTGTGGCCAAAGATTCGATCTTCACGTATTCGGGTATCAAAGACCAGAGGTGGTGGTGCATTCCACCGTCGTTACCGCGACCTCCGGGATGCGTGTGATGCTTGTCGATTTGCCCATGGCCGGCGCTGACGTGGACGTGCTTCTTCATGTTCTTCTTGAAGCAGTGGTCATCGTTCGAGGTGGGAGCGACTACAACTAGGGTTAGGGCTCGTGCTGATAACGTGTTGGATAAACTCAAAGAAGGAGTAACCATGGCTCATAGCCATGGTCCTCTATATATTCATCTCTTAATGGGATTTAGGAGTCCAAGGGACTCCCCACTAAGTTAGTGGGGAGTAATGATGAGATGATGAGGGGAGGGATGTCAACGGCTTCCCTCAACTCACAACAAAAAGGTGATATATTGTATGACTTTACATAATCCCGCTATTAAGTTGGTTTACGAATTAGAAAATGCACATCTATTTGAGGATGCTAAGTTTAAAGGGGGAAATATAGTTGGTGACATTATTCTTGAAGAGGATTATATTCCCACAGGTGCTATTGGCATTGTTCAGGATAGTATTGCTGACACTGTTCAAGACACAATAAAATTCAAGATAATGTTGCAATTCCTTCTATTTGTGAAACTTTTCATAAGGACAAACTCTAGCACCTCATAGCACTAAATGCCATTCATGAAATCCATTAAAGAGATGAGAAGTACAGTGTTAAGGTATTACATTGTAATTCACAAGAACATATGGTTGACATTAAGAATGATGAAAGTTCGACTTACATCAAGTCATAAAAATTCTAAAACTCTAAAATGGATTAATACATTAATTAAGAAAGTCTTTAAAGGACACTTAAAATCTTACCTCATTACCATAAGGTTTGAAACCTATTGATTGTAAATGGATTTTTATAATCAATAGGAATTCAAAAGGGTATTAAGAAAAGGTTTAAAGCGTATCGCAAAGGAATTTATACGGAAAAGAATGCATTAATTAAGAAGAGACTTTCTATTCAGTTTTCATGAAAGACTCTGTAATGTTTATAATAGCATTAGTGGAGCATTTCAATATCGTTAATGATATATTAAGTTTCATTAATTAATCATCTCGTTCGGTTTAAGATGATGTTTGATGATGTAATATATCGTAATGTTCTGTGGGAGTATGTAATTTCTATAATATCTATGTGGTAATATATGTTAAATTCTGTGGGAGACAAGTTTAGTCTCAACAATTGCCCCGAGAATAACCTTCAGAAGATTCCCTATATCTGATTAATAGGGAGTCTAAAGTATGCTCAGGCTTATAAGCTTTTGGTTATTGCATATATTACGGGAATGTTAGACGTAGATTCTTAAGTTTAGGAGTAGACCATTTGACAGCAGCCAAATGGGTCTTACGGTATTAATATAGAACAAAAGGAGTTACAAGTTCAAGGATCGGTAGTTGGAAAAGTTTGAGATCATTTTGGTATACTGACTTTGATCATTTATTGGATACAAAGAATGTATGAAAATCTATATTAGGCGCCATTTACTGGAAGAGATCTAAATAGTCCCTAATGTATATAGTCTCTTCGAACATGGCTTTAGATTTCATATTGTTACGCCTATTTGACCGAGACCCAAAAGACACGAGCCCAGGAGCCCAATTGCTGGCCAGGAGCCCATCTACGTATACCGGCCCGTCTCACAAGACCCACTAAGGGACCCCCCTGCTATCGATCCGACCCGGCCCCAGTACCCGCTGGTCACTCACCCACTCCTGCGATAACCGCTCCCCCGGTTCCGCGACCACTAAATGACGGTAATGGGGAGGTGCGGGCATGGCGCAAGGGGCGGCGACGGGGGGCGGATTGAGGGGGCACGATTGAGGGCGGGCGAGGGAGGTGGGCCAGAGGCAATCGCACAGGGGGCTCTACAAAAAGGCTAGGGAGACGACAAAGAAGGGGACCGCATCTCAGGTATCTAAAATCTAAGGTACTCCATCAACGACCTTGTCCCTCCTTTCCATCTCCTTCCTCCCCCACTCGCGCCGATAGACACCGTTACGATCTCCTCACGAGTCGGACCATCTCAGCCGGGCCTCCTTTCTCAGATCTCTGTCTGACTTAGGCATCGGAGGGGATTTGGCCGGAACCAAGGCCCGGCCCCCCTGACGAGCGTTCTCGTCTACGCAGGAGGACATCTTATCAACGGGCCGAGGCTCCCCCTCGCCCCTCGCCGACCGCGCAACCCGCCGGACGATTGAGGCTTCCCCTTGTCGTCCGATCGCCGAAGCCAAGCGCAAACCACCGAGGCCGAGCGTCTCGACCCGGGCCGAGGCTTCCCCTCGCCCTTCGCCGAACACGCATTTAGCCGGACGACCGAGGCTTCCCCTCGTCGTCCTATTTCCGAGGACGCGCTCGTCTGTCCGAGGCCGAGCGTCTCAACCAGGGCCGAGGCTTCCCCTCGCCCCTTCTGCACCGATTCGAAGCCCCCGAGGGACCCAAACGGGCCCCTTAACCACGTTGACCGGGTTGTCCACGGTCAACGCTTTGTAGTGAGAAAACACTCTGAAACATCTGTCGCCGTCTGTGGGAGGGAAGACCGTCCCACGAAGTAGCAAACCACACCAACAATGGCACGAGCCAGCAATGGAAGGAAGCGCATGCCCCCCATCCCGGAGGAAGGGAATGGCGCATCAAGCGGCAACCCCGAGGACATGCCCGTCGGCGACCACCCCGCCCTCTCAACCGAAGAGACCGGCGGCTCAGAACTGGCCACGCAGGGACAGCTTCGCGCCCTGGCTCAGGAGACCAACGCGAGCCTCCAGACATTGGTCGCGACGGTGCAGCAGCTCGTCGGCCCTGCGCCGCCCAACGGAGGCACGTTGGACGATAGCCATCGATGGGCGGGGGTCCCCCGCACTTGCGGTCCGCCGCGGTCGACGACCACTGGACCCTGAAACCGAACACGGAGCATCGATTCACGCTGCCCCGCTCTCGTCAGGCGAGGCCACGCGCCTCCTCCCCTTATCGTGAAAGGAGCCGAAGATAAACCGAAGGGACGGAGGGCGAACCGATGACGGCATCATCTCGTCGGTCACGGTCGTCCCGCCGCAGGAGAAGCGAACGACACCACTCAAGAGACCGATCGCGGCGGAGCAGGAGCTCCCGCAGGAGGAGTCGGGAACGTCGGGTCAGCCCGACCCCAAGCGTGGCGAGGGTCGCAGAGCCAACCCCGCCGACGCCTGTGCTTCCTCCACCCTCGATCGAGCCAGAGGCAGGCGAATACCGCATCCCCGGGGGCATCCACGGAGACCGGTGCCCCTTATCACGGAGAATAACCGACGCACGGGTCCCTTCTCGATTCAGGATCCCAATGCTGGGGAAGTACGACGGAATAGGGGACCCGGGACACCACGTGATGGACTACGAGGGGGACATGGCCTTCCAGGGAGCTGACGATGACCTGCTTTGCCGGGGCTTCTATTCTACTCTCAGGGGAGCGGCAAGGACTTGGTACCACAGCCTGCCCAGCCGCTCCATCGACAGCTTCGAGCAACTCACCCAGTTGTTCTGCAAACAGTTCATGGCGGGGAGGCTGATCAAACCTGGTGCCGAACATCTGTTCAACGTGGTGCAAGGCCTGGCCGAGCCGCTCCGACAGTTCATGCGCCGCTTCAATGCGGAAAGGCTGAACGTGAACAACCCTCCCGACCTGGTGGTCCAGACGGCCCTTAAGAAAGGGCTTCGCCACCGAGGCCTCAAGAAGTCCCTACACAACGATCCCCCAAAGGACCTCCCCGGGATCATGGCGAGGGCAGAACGCTTCATGCTGACCGAGGAGGCCTTGGCCGAGGATGCAGGAAAAGCCACTCGAGGGACCAAGCGCGGCGACGGCGGACGAGTCAGCCCCGAAGGATACCGGACTGAGAAGAGGCCGAGGAACAGGCAGCGGGGAGAAAGTGCGAGGGATACCACCCCAGACGCCGTCCTCGCCCAAGTACAGAAGGAAGAGCGAGCTGATCGCCCCCCACCGAAGGCTAGAAGAGGTGGGAAGAACAGGGAGAAGTACTGCAAGTACCATAAGGACGATGGTCATGACACCGAAGACTGCTGGCATTTGAAGAAGGACATTGAGAAGCTGATGAGCCGGGGGCATGCCAGGAACCAGGCCGACGAGCCGGCCCACGGAGAAGGGACCTCCCCGCAGCCAGACAAGGGGAAGAAGATCAACACCGTCCAAGGTCCCCTCCGTATCATAGAGTGAGCGGGCGATGTCTCTCCCCCCGGTTGCAGCCTAGTATGAGGGAGCTATCTGGGTTTACGCCCCTCTGTCTAGTTTCATTTCCTTTTCCTTTCCTCCAAATGTACCGGTCCGACAGGACTCTTGAGAGTACAAATGCATTCCCTTTTTGGTCTTTTCTTAAATCCCCGACGGGGTTGACATGTCACCAATAGCGCAAGAGACTGGGGACCGCCGCCTCACTGGAGGAGGAAGGGGAGCTTTGTCCTCGCCGATTGACTCCTGCGCTCATAAGACTGGGGGCAATTCCCCCAGCAGGCACGGATGCCGACCGGTCCTAAGCCGAGGAGCTTTGCCCTCGCCGACCGACTCCTGCGCTCATAAGTCTGGGGGCGATCCCCCCAGCCAGCGCGAACGCCGACCGGTTCTAAGTAAGCCTGGGGCGGTTCCCCCAGCAGGCATGGACGCCGACCGGTCCTAAGCCGAGGAGCTTGGCCCTCGCAGACCGACTTCCGCGCCCATAAGCTCGGGGCAGTTCCCCCAGCAGGCACGGACACCGACCGGTCCTAAGCCGAGGAGCTTTACCCTCGTCGACCGACTCTTGTGCTCATAAGTCTGGGGGCAACTCCCCCGAGACACGGACGCCGACCGGTCCTAAGCCGAGGAGCTTTTGCCTTCGCCGACCGACTCTCACACCCATAAGTCTGGGGAGAATCCCCCCCCAGCCAACGCCAACGCCGACCAGTCCTAGGCCAAGAACAAGGCGACAACGCAAAGTACACGAGAAGTCCGAGTAAGTCAATTTCTTTTATAATAGTTAACCAGAGTACAAAAATGTGTCTTATTTACAGGGGATCGGGGCGAAGGAAACACCCTACAAACAATCTACTCACAACGAATGACAAAGTTCTTCGCCTATAGAAGCTAGACAGAGCAAAATTGGTTGACAAAAGACCCAAAGTAGATAGCCCAAGCTAGCAGCCATGCAACCAGCAATTATTGGCCACGGGGCCAACGACGAAGCCAAAGGAGACAGCGGGGGCCAGGGATCCATTTCAAGTAGACTGGCCCAAAGCGAAGCGGATGCTAAAAAATTTGAGGATAAGGCCGGGAGGGACTGCTTAGGGAGCCCGAGCTCGGGAGGACACATCCTCGGGCACTTCGCCCTGCTCGGAGCGAGGGGGATCGACCGACGGAGGGGCCTGCCGGACACGCTCCGCACATTCCTGGAAGGAAGACTGGACGACTTCGACGATCCGAGGGGCGATGAGGTCTTCGTACTTACCGAAGGCCACCCTGAGGACCTCGAGGATCCTCATCCCCAGGGTCTCGACGACGCCCTTCTCCACCTCCTCTGCAAGTCGCATCACTTGGCGCCGATCCGACAGTTCCCTCTGAAGCTCCTCCCTCTCCAGGCGGAACGACTCCGCCGCTTCCTCAGCCGACTGATGAGCATCTGCCATGGCCACCTCCTTCACGGCGAGCGTCGGTAAGGCTCCACGAGCGACCCGTCATTAACCCCTCTAGGCTCGGCGCACATCAGTTGCCTCTGAAGCTCCTCCCTCTCCAGGCGGAACGACTCCGCCGCCTCCTCAGCCGACTGATGAGCATCCTCCAGCTTTCCTTGGAGGTCACCCACTTGTCCCTCCAACGCGGCCACACAGAGGTTGAGGCGCCGAGACTCCATCTGGGCCTCCATCATGGCCACCTCGGTCGCCCCGGCCCACTCCTGAGCCTTCATGGTGGACTCCTCCAGCTTCCTCGGGAGGATGGCTCGCCGCTGCAACTCCACGGCGAGCGTCGACCCCTGAAAAACGGGACATGAGCTAAAAAGGGAGTGAAGGGAAAGAAAGGACTGCGAGAGGGCCGAACCTGTTGAAGGGCCCAAACCAAAGAATCCGACACCTTGTCAGCGGGAATCTTCTCGAGGGTGCTGCGGTCCCGAGGGAAGACGGAGCTCTCGGCCACCTGCTGGGCTAGGGCTCGGTCGGTGAACACCAAACTCCCGGGGGCAACATCGAGGGAAGCCATATGGCTCACTAATAGCGCTCCGATTCCCGGGGACGGAAGCGGGGACGCTACGATGGGGGTGGTTGTCAGAGCCACCTGAAGATCTCCGGTGGTGCCTGCAGGAGGCACAGAACTGGCCGGGCTGGAGGGCTCCGCATCCTCCTTCCTCTTCTTCCCTCCGTGAGGCACCACGAGCGCCGGAGGAGAGCGCTTCCGCCTTGCCCCATCTCCACTCTCGGGGACAGGAGGGGACGCTCCGAGGGCGAGGGGGACTACACCGGACCCGTCATTACCCCCTGCCTCTCGGGCTAGTGGGGCAGGTCCAGCCTTTACTACGCCCCCGGGGAGGGGATCGCCAGAAGAAGAGGCAGGAGGCACGGCCACTACCTTGCCCACGGAGGGCTCGGCTCGGCGCACCTCCTCCTCAACGGTCCGTCGAGGCGCCCTTCCGGAGGTACTGCCTCGGCTCCGAGCAGCTCCACGACGGATCAGCTCATCGACGTCACGGACGAACTCGCGGCCTGCCATCCCTGCAAAGGAAACCGAAATCAGGATGAGTCACAGGGCAGTCCGAGGAGGAAAAAGCGACCTACCCGGGGACCACAAGATGGCCTTCAGGAGTAGGTCATCCAACAAAGGCCAGATGGACTTCGATTCCAAAGGAAGAGCCGACAGCATCGCGGCGGCTGCCTGATCAACATCCGAAAGGGCTGGTGGCGGGCGAGGTTGGACAGACGCTCCCCAACTTGTCAAAATCTGGGCCTCACCCAAGAAGACCACGAAGACATAATCCGAGTTCCAATCCCCTGACCAGCGGGGCAACCCGATCAGGCATTCCCTCCTCGAACGGGCTCGGAGTAGCAGCCATGACCCCGGACCGACCGTCAGGACCTGGTAAAAGTGGAAGAGACAGGGGAGAGACGGCTCCAGACCACGGGTACAGCAGAGCGTTACGAAGCCCGTCAGTACCGCGATCAAACACGGGGTGAACTGACACAGGGACACCGTGAGATGTTCCATGACCTGGATGAAGAAGGGATGGAGCGGGAAGCGAAGACCCAGGCGGAACATCTCGACGTAGGCGCCGACCTCATTACTCCTCGGAAGGCAAATCCGCTCGTCGACAAATGGAACTCGAACCTCGTATGGGAAGCAGAGATATCTTTCCCGGATCTCCGCGGCCACCGAAGGAGGAGTCCTCGACGGCGTACGGAGGACAACCGGGGGCACATTAAGCCGCACGGCAGCCGACGCCACGTCATCACGGGCGTAGTCTGGAAAAAGTTTCCCCTTCCCCTTATCTTGAAGAGAACGACTCCCGGCGGGGGAACCTGATTTCCCTAGCCGGGGCTCGCCCCGCCTGGACTCCGGAGGACCCCTCGCCCTTTGACCAGAACCGCCTATCCTAAGAGCAGCCATGAGACGAAAGCGAGAGAGGAATTACCTTTTTCGACTAGTTCGGAGAAGGCAAGAAAGCGAAGGCGACGGGAAACTCCGAGTTGCGGAAAGCTTTGAATACCGGGAGGAGCAAGGGAGGAGGGGAGATCAACGTGGCTGAGGATCTTATATACCGGGCGTAGGGGCGAATTCGAAGCGGCTGACAAGAACGTGCGGCAGGCTTCGAAGGACTGGCGGCGTTTCGAAATCGGCGCCAGGGGAAGTCCAATCGATCCGCCTCATCATGACCTACATTTATGACCACGCCTCGGCTGAAGCGCCACTCGGAACCCCAGGAGGCGTAGCTGTTATACCAAGCTAGCCGAGGCCGATCGATCCCACCGATGGCGGCGCCCGAACCCCTCAGCTTCTCGATTGAAGACGGCCCCGCGAACGATGGGGGTAAATTTGCAGCCACGCGTGGCGGCATCGGAGGACCAATGGCGCTTTGGAGCCCGCGCCTTAAAAACATCGAACGGGCCCACTCATGATGACGACTAATAAATGAGTCGGCATCGACTGGCTAGCTTGTCAAAATCGGCAGGAGTCACATCGGCCGAGCCGAATAGGCCGAAGCTAATCAACTCGACTGATGGGGGCAATTGTTACGCCTATTTGACCGAGACCACAAAAGACACGAGCCCAGGAGCCCGACTACTGGTCGAGAGCCCATCTGCTTCCTCAAGCCCATTCAGCAAAGGCCCTGTAAGGGATCTTCTCGAATGTCGATCCGACCCGGCCCCGATAACCCGCTAAGTCACTCGCCCACTCCTGCGAAAACAGTTCCCCCGAATGCGCGACCACTAAATGGCGGTAATGGGGAGGTGCTGGAAGGGCGAAAAGAGCGGCGGCGAGGAGGCGGATTGATGGGGCACGATCGAGGGCAGGCGTGGGACGTGGGCCAGAGGTAATCACGCCGGGAGCTCTACAAAAGGGCTAGGAGGACGACGAAGAAAGGGACCGCATCTGAGGTAACAAAACCTAAGGTACTCCATCAACGACCTCGTTCCCCCAATCCATCTCCTTCCTCCCCCGCTCGCGCCGAGAGACGCCGTTACGATCTCCTCACGAGTCGGACCGTCTCAGTCGGGCCTCCTTTCTCAGATCTCTGTCTGACTTAGGCATCGGAGGGGATTTGGCCGGAACCAAGGTCCGGCCCCCTGACGAGCGTTCTCATCTACGCAGGTGGACAGCTGATCAACGGGCCGAGGCTCCCCCTCGCCCCTAGCCGACCACACAACCGGCCGGACGATTGAGGCTTCCCCTTGTCGTCCGATCGCCGAAGCCAAGCGCAAACCACCGAGGCCGAGCGTCTCGACCCGGGCCGAGGTTTCCCCTCGCCCTTCGCCGAACACGCATTTAGCCGGACGACCGAGGCTTCCCCTCGTCGTCCTATTTCCGAGGACGCGCTCGTCTGTCCGAGGCCGAGCGTCTCAACCAGGGCCGAGGCTTCCCCTCGCCCCTTCTGCACCGATTCGAAGCCCCTGAGTGACCCAAAGCGGGCCCCTTGACCACGTTGACCGGGTTCTCCACGGTCAACACTTTGTAGTGAGAAAACACTCTGAAACACTGTGATAACAGGTTTATAACCAAGGGCAATGTTTTATTTCCAATGTTTTATTTCTCAAGCATATGGATATCACTCCAAAAATATTGCATGCATATAAAAATAATAACTTACGTGTAGATGCAGGTGGAGGGGTGCTGGGTCGAGGTTGCGCCGGCGGAAGAGGCGGGCTGCGTTCGGAAACTTGGTCAGAGGGATGATGACCGGTGGCGAGTGCTTCGATCGGGGCTGAGGGCCGTGCGAACTGAGGCAGGCTGGCGGTGAGGTGGGACGAAGGGGAGGCGAGGGTGTTTGGGGCAGGTTGGAGGGGGTGCTTGGCAGGATGGTGTACAGGACGGAGAGAGAGAGAGAGAGAGAGAGAGAGAGAGAGAGAGAGAGAGATCTACGAGAAGATGGAAGCGTAGCTAGACTCGTACGTGTGTGGACGAGGGAGGAGGAAGGAGACGACGGTGTTGGGTGTTTGCGTGCGAGGGTGGGGAGACGCCGTGCGGTGCCTGGGAGGAGCTGCGTCGCAAGTGATGAAGAGAAGAAGGTTGTGCTTGATATTTAGAGTAGGGGGCGGCAGTGAGGAGAAAATGAGGCCTAGGTTTCGGTGCTGTTTGATGAAGGGAAAACAAAAATAAGCCTAGGTTCTTAAATAAAGAAGTGTAGGGTGAGGGCTTATCACGTGGGTGTAGAGAGAGGGAAGGTGGGGACAGAGTACGGTTGTGACGTGGGCGAGTAGAGGGGATATGGTTGGGACGTTGGGATCCTGGAGAAATAGGATAAGATATCTTAATTATTTAGTGTTACAAATAATTAATAGAAATAGGCTTTAAACAAAACCTATTCTAATTATTTATTCTTTTAAAAAAAGACTTCCCACCCTTCCTTTTTATAAAGGTTTGATCAAATTGAAAATCAAACGAGTTTCATACGCGTTATTTATTATATATAATAAGATGTTAATAATAATAGGTTATTATAAATTTGTGTCCTGACGTCAAAAAATCAAAAAGAAGATATCGGGGCGACCGCGCTTCCGAGAAGATCGTGGATACGGGGTCCGGTCATGCGTCTGAGCTACAGAACGAAAATAATAAGGACCAACACGAAAATACACAAACGAAACAACATACGCCCTAGAGAAAACACGACCGGAATGTGGTCGTTACACACGTCCCAACTCTCTTTACTTCCAATTTGTTCTTTTTGCCTACATACACCCACCAAGTTCCACTAAGGAAAATGGCGGTACTACACACAGTAGTTTTTGTCTCTGGCTATGTGGTCTATTGCTCCAGAATTAACAAGCCACTAAAGATTAAATTCTATGAGCATAACAAAAGTAGACACTTATGCACTATGACAAGAAATAACAGAAGAATTAGACGTTACCTTCTTTGGCTGAGGACTATTCTGAGCGAAATGGCTCTTTTGATGACAGTTGAAGCACCTCATCTTATCAACATTCGTCTTCGGCTTAGGACAATCCTCATCAAAATGGCCCTTTTGATGACATTTATAGCACATTATCTTATCAACATTCATCGTCATCATCTTCTTCTCAACCTCCCTTAGCTCCATGTTTTTTATTTTTAAAGTTGTATCCTTGCATTTATTCTTCTTCCAGAACCTTTTCTTCTATAAGTTTCATTTCTCGAAACTTGACTCAGTCACGAAGTAATGAGATTGCAGTTTGTGGAAGCTAACGTGTCATCTTCCAACTTTACGTGACGTGCCACAGTATCAAAGTCATGATACTTTCATTATAATTCAAGTTAACTTTCATATGTTTCCAAGAGCCAGGCAAAGAACAAATTACAGCTTGCACTTGTTGTTCATCAATGAGGTTGCACCCAGCAACAACTATCTCCTTAATCATTGTGGACATCTCCCGGGGATGCTGCTTGATAGTTTGATTAGAGCTCATCTTATAAGTGTCAAACTTAATATCCAGCTACCTTAACTTCGATACAGAAGTTGCTCCCAACTTATCGTTCAAGACCTTCAAAAGGTTTTTTGCAGTTGGATTATCATTATACTCACAAGCCAAGTCATCCTTCATCGAGCTTACAAGTATTGCACGCGCGGTGGCATCATTTTTATTCCATTCACTGTAAGTCTCTATTGCACGTCTATGCTGGGCAGTATTTCCCTCACGTTGATCTTTCATCTTATGATTAATGACTTCAATGACATCTTATTCTTCTAAGACATACTTGAAACAAAAACTCTAGACATAGAAGTTATCTCAATTAAGATGATCTCCTTTGTTAAGGTTAGCAATTATGTTTTTGTTAGCAGCCATTTTGTAGGTTGGATTAAGATATCACTAAAATAGAGACATTTTTGAAGATTAATGATTTGCCTAATAAAATGTATATGTATTTTCCAATAACTTAATCTTTAATTATAGTGATTAATTAATAGCATGGAGAAAAAAGTTCGTTAGATTTCCAATCATCATCTATGACTAAATACTTCATCATTATTTTTAAAAACACTTGCAAAAAATATATCTACACTTATAACTTGTTCACTTTGAAAAAAGATAAGTCACCACACATTATCTGAATATTAATTTACTCCAACTAAATTTATGTATTCATACAGAACATAAATACTAAATATAGATAAAAATACATTATTTAACAAATCAATAATATTTACATAAAATATTATTACGACACTATTTACATAAAACAGGCAAGTCTGATGGTTCTGATAATTAATATATAGCAAACTAAATTTGTTAATATAATAATTATTATTAACATATAACATCATATTTTCTAGAGTTTTAAATGATAAATCTCAATCCATAAAGTGAATAAGAATAATGTAGAAATGGTGGCACCTGATCTAATAGGTCAGGTGCCAAGATACATAAAGTTGGAAGTACAAGCCCTACATGGAAATGTACTTTCCATGTGGCCCACCTTTTTGTGTCTTGCACCTGATCTATTAGATCAGGTGCCATCTAATCTACATGATTTCCAAAATAAATACATTGATTTCAATAAACATACTACAAGCTATATGCAACTATATATATAGGTAAATCTTCAAATGATATCATTGCGCACGGTGCGAAAATGTTTGTAATTTTTTTTGAATTTTTTTTCAAATTTTTTTCCACCCTCATTATATGTTGTTATACACCCTTCAAAAAATAATCATTACAAAATAAAGTGATTTGTCCAGCGATCAAGGAATTTCAACAAATTCGCACGTTTTGAGACCGTTAAATTTGTAACAGGTGGATGTGTGCTCTAATCCTCCTAGTGTTTATTTTTCCAAGGGTATATAACTGTAGGGATTAAACATAAAAAAATTGAAAATAAATTTCAAAAAATTTAAAAAAAGTTTTCGCACCGTGCGAAAACTCTCTTTTTCACGTGGGAAGATCACACACACACACACACACACACACACAAAAGATGGGAGACATCTCCTCATATACCAAGACATATGATACCCACTATTCTATATATATGAGGAGATGCCTCCCATGTCATAAGATACCCATTATATAGACACACACACACACACACACTAGTTTTCGGGTGCGAAAACTAGTGTTTTCACACTTTGTTTTCGCACCGTGCGAAAACAATATTTTTAATTATTTTGAAATTGTTTGGATGTTTACTCCATACAATTATATACCCCAGGAAAAATAATGGGTGAACCCTAGGGGGATTTGAGTACTGATCCACCCGTTGCAAATTTAACGGTTTCAAAACGTGTGAATTTGTTGTAATGCCTTGATCGAAGGCCAAATGACATTATTTTTCCACCAAAATTTTTTGAGTGGTGTGTAACAACATAAAATGAAAAGGGAAATTTTTTTGAAAAAGAATTTCAAAAAAAATTAAAAACATTTTCACACCATGCGAAATGGTTGCATTTGAATATATATATATATATATATATATATATATATATATATATATATATATATATATATATATATATATATATATATATATGGGATGTCCCTGTTGGGGAGGAAATGAAGAAAGTCAGTGATTATTGGAATGGTGACAGCTGGGTTGATAATGAGCATATCAGGGCGGTTCGGCCTTTAATCTCGTAGCACTTGATCTCTCCTGGGGAGGATGAATGGGCTTGGAAAGAGGGTTATTCTGACTCTCTTAGGAGTGTGTGGGATGGTACGAGGATCAGACATACTAGATTCCTGTATCGCAAGTTTATTTGGTACAAAGGGCACATTCCCAAGATGGCTATTACACTGCTTAGAGGTATTCATCACAAACTGCTTACTAGGGATGTTCTCTCTCGTTGGGGGGGTGGAGACGGCCCTAGGTTGCGAATTATGTAGTGATGGATCGTGGGAAAGCATTGACCATTTATATTTTGAGTGTGACTACTCGAAATACATTCTCTGCAGATGCTTCCTTAAATTGGGAATTCTCGGTCCGGTTCCTTCTTCCCTTCAGGGGGTTTGTGACACCATTAATGACAAGTTCAGGAATTCGGATAGCTTGGGGGGTCCTGGCCAAGACTATTATTGCTGCGGTTGTTTGGCATATATGGAGAGAACGCAATAGGATGATCTTTGATGGCACTACTAGATCCAGGACTCAGGTTTTTGATGATATCGCAGCAGATATTAGGGTCGCGCTCTGTAACATTGACAGGAGCGAAGCCTCGGATACCTCCCCCTTGATCTATTAGGGTCTGATGGGAGGTAGGGAAGGCACTTGAGGACTTTTGTTTGGTTGTTTTTTGTTGGGATCTATGGTGGTGATGAGGAAAGGTATTAGAGGGTGACGGCGCTTGTGCCATATCCCCTCTTTACTTTTTCTCTGACCCTTTATAGGTTCCCTTGTATTGTTTCTGATTCTATATAGATTCTCATTTACTCTTCAAATATATATATACTAGTCATAACCCGTGCCCGCGGGCACGGTGCATTCAAGATTTTTCCCCGCAAAATCTGTCTCCAAAAAATATTTCTACAGCCAAAATTTAAAAGAATAACAAATTAGTGTAAAAAAATTTAGAGGCACGGCTGCCTTCGGCGAGGAACAATAAATTCGGTGTGGGCGCCTTCGGCGCAGAACAACAAATTAGCGTATAAAAATTTAGCAGGCGCCTTCGGCGCGGATGGATTCAGACCTCTGCTTGAGGGGTTAATTGAAACGGACGCCCAAAATGCTCAGCCCGCCTCTTTGAAAGCACATTCCCTGTGTTTTTTTTTTGTTTCAATTTTTTTGGACGGGTGTTTCGATGAGTGCAAAAACGGGTGAAAATGAGAATGATGGGGTTGAGTATGTGTAGTGTCATGGGGTTTTTGGTTTTTTTGCTTGGGGTGTGATTTTGGGTGTTTGGGTTTGGGTGTGTTTTTTGGGGGGTTGAGTGGAGTTTTGTGTTTTTTGGGTTTTGGGTTTAAGAAAGTTGTCCCATGTGGCGATGTGACATTGCCACATGGGACAAAGATTCAAAAATATCCCTCATTTGTAATATATATATATAGAAAAGCCTATTTGAAGATATATATATATATATATATATATATAATACATTTGACACCTTTTTTTGAATTGTAGGGCTGACTATGACAAGATAAAGAGTGGTTGAGATTTGATCTTAGGAAATCAATGGTTGAGATTGGATTTTGTGAAAATTTTAGTGGGAAAGCTTAAATTTTGGTGGGAAAAGTGTCTTGGGAACCAAAACTTTGAAATTAAAAGTGTCTTGGGAAAGATTGTGGAGATTAAATTTTGGGGGGAAAGTGCCTTGGGAACCTAAACTTTGAAATTAGATGTGCCTTGGAAAATATTGCGGAGATTAAATTTGGGGAAAAAGTGCCTTGGGAAACTAAACTTTGAAATTAAAAGTGCCTTGGGAAAGACTGTAGTGAATCATGATCCATTGCGCCGAAGGCGCCCGCGCTAAATTTTTTTACGCTAATTTGTTGTTCCGCGCCAAAGCACGGGCGCCAAATTTGTTGTTCGACATCGAATTTGCTGTTTCGCGCCGAAGGAGCCTGTGCCGAATTTGTTGTTCCGCGCCGAAGACGTCCGCACCGAAGTTGCCCATGCCTCTAAATATTTTTACGCTAATTTATTGTTCTGTTAAATTTTGGCTATGGAAGTAATTTTCGAGGAACAATGATTTCGCGGGAGAAATCTTAAATGAACAGTGCCCCGGGCACGGGTTATGACTATATACATATGTATATACTAGTCATAACCCGTGCCCATGAGCACGGTTCATTTAAGATTTTCCCCCACGAAATCCTTGTTCCCCAAAAAATTCTTTATACAGCCAAAATTGCACGGAACAAATTAGCGTAAAAATATTTAGCGACACAGGCGCTCCCTATTTTGTAGAATAGATGTATGTATATGTATATATGTATATGTATATATATGTATGTATGTACTCTTGTCCAAATTCTCTTATCCAATTTATCTTGTCCAATTTCTCTTGATAACATCCCTATTTTATAGAATAGATGTATGTATATGTATGTATGTATATGTATGTATGTATATGTATGTATGTATATGTATATACTCTTGTCCAAATTCTCTTATCCAAATTCTCTTATCAAATTTCTTTTATCCAATTTCTCTTGTCCAATTTTTCTTACCAGATTTCTCTTGATAACATCCCTATTTTATAGAATAGATGTATGTATATGTATGTATGTATATGAATGTATATACTCTTGTCCAAATTCTCTTATCCAAATTCTCTTGTCAAATTTCTTTTATCCAATTTCTCTTGATAACATCCTTATTTTATAGAATAGATGTATGTATATGTATGTATGTATATGTATATATGTATATGAATATATGTATGTATATATATGTGTATGTATATACTCTTGTCCAACTTCTCTTGTCCTATTTTTCTTATCAAATTTCTCTTGATAACATCCTTATTTTATAGAATAGATATATATATAGGAAGGATCAAATGACCCCTTAATATAATCCCCAAATATAACCCCCTCCCTTGGCCGCACGATCGACGTAGATCAACGGCACGGATCACCCAATGATTGAGAGAGATGATGGAGAGAAATTGCTAGAAATTGATCCTCTTAGTTTATCCACCATTCTCCACACTTTAAAAATGAATTTCGACCAACCGAGTGGACATCTTTACATAAAAATTAGCTTTTTCGTCCCCCCTCGTCCTTCCGATCAGAACGCGCAGTGTGAAGCCTCGGTTTCAATGAGGTTTCGGTGACTGAAACCCAAGGTTTCAGTGCCTGGGGGGACTGAAACCCAAGGTTTCAGTCCGTTCAGTAGGCGCCAGGCACTGAAACCTTGGGTTTCAGTCACCGAAACCTCACTAAAACCGAGTGAGGATTCGGTGACTGAAACCCAAGGTTTCAGTGCTTGGGTGCCTGCTGAATGGACTGAAACCTTGGGTTTTAGTCACCAAAACCTCATTGAAACTGAGGCTTCACACTGCGCGTTCTGATCGGGAGGACGATGGGGGACGGAAAAACTAATTTTTATGTAAAGATTGTAGGGATTTTCAAGGTCCCTTAGAGCTAATTTTATTATTATTCGTCCTAAGTCGGACGAACAAAATTAAATAAACAGCGGAAAAACAATTTATTAAACTATTTAATAAATATAGCCCTAAGAAAATCCCTATGCCAGGAATTCTACTGACTCGAGTTGGGTCTGACCAACTCGAGAAAGTTCTAACTACTACTTAAAAGAAATGCATACTAAATTAACTCACCCGGAATCTTGCCCTGGAGCAGGCAAGATATTTCGCACCGTCTTGTGCTCCATGATCTGAGCCGCCTCCCGAACCGCATTGCATCGCTCCTCGTCGCGAACTGGATCAGCTCCTGTAGCGCACGTGCCTCCAAGCCCATAACTAGCTGTAGAAAGTTTCACTTAAGTAAACCCGCGTCGTAGACTTCCGAATCAGATTCGGACCTCCCCGTTGCCTTGCTAGGACTCGGTTGGAGGACAGGAAAATTAATAGAGGAAGAGAATAAATTTAAGTCTTGATTAATTTTGCTCAAATTTTCCGGAGCTCCTTAATCAGTGACTTGGTGCAAGAAACAAAGAAGGGAGTGCCCACCTATTTATATAGGAGGCCGGCTCCGCTTCTTTTGTCATGAGCAATGTTGGACTAATAGATAGGAAGAGGATATAGGATTTAATTCATTTTAGTTAGAATAGCTATCACAAAGTCTAACTTCAATCAATTAATTCTCACTCACCATTGAGCTCCAGAGATGATACAAGTTATCATTTCGAAGGGCTAGTAATGGTGAACGCGTAAGAATAAACGGCAATGAAATCCGAGTTCGTTTGACCCCTCAAACAATTGCTCAAAGTTGAGCAAAAACCCATGTTTCGTAGCCGTCAAGGGTTTCACTTAAACCCTAATGAAACGACTTAAGTTGCGGGCGGCCTATTAAGCTTAGCGGGCGCGCCCGCCGAAGGCAACTGGGGGCGCCCGCTAGGGCGCACCCGTGCGGGCGCGCGGCCCACTGTTACCAGCGGGCTGCGCCCACTGATTGCAGCTGTCTTGGCCCGCTGGGTCAGCGGGCCGTGCCCGCTGCTCCCAGTGGGCCGCGCCCGTTGTGAGCAGCGGGCCGCGCCTGTTTAACCCAAATGGGTGTATCCCACTTCCTTTTGTGCTTTTCTTGCGTTTCTGGGCTCATCCGAGCTCCGATTCCTACACAGTTTGATCCTCTGGATTCCACATGGAACCCCCTCCATTCCCAAATGATCCAAATTCACAACCAACTTGTGAATTTAACATTATCATTTCATCTTATGAGTTCCTCTATACAATCTCCCTGGTACTACGACGTCAATGTTACTCGGTGTGAGGCCCTACAGCCTAACCCTTACTACAGGCCGAGACTCGAGTCTCAAGACGACAGTGACCACTAGCAGTAGGTGTCATCCCTGTTTCAGGATCATCGATTACGTGATTGGTTCGTAGGCAAGAGTGCCGACGGGATCACTCTGACTATGACTGTGATAATTTCCGCGGTTTTAGTCCCTTCGTCATAACTATGTCACTTGACTAGCCTAGGGTTTGGTTCTCTATCAACCCCATTAGCTAGCAGTGGTCAGTATACGTCGGTCTCTGGTACATACATGTTGTACATGTTACAACATACCTTGGCCAAGGTTTTACCGAGAGACGTACTAACCTGCGACACTAACTTCCAATTAACGGAAGAGATGAATCCTCTGTTGATCACTACTTAGCTCATATGCTTCGAGTGTCATCCAGCCTAATATCTTTCAGCAGGCCTAGCCTCGAAGCTAGATCTTTAGACCTAAGTGACACTGTTCACACATAGCTTCATACACTGATCTCAATTCCTAAGGACCAACTTACCTATTATCACTTAGAGTTATTAATGATAGTTTAGTTAATGTTGAACCATTTAATAACTCTTTGTTTGGTTCATTCAGTGAACTCATTCTCTATTGAGCACCTGCGCCTTGTCACCGACCTCGCCAAGCCGCATGGTTATGAGACCAACCAGACTAAGACGCAATGGTCTATCCGATGTGCCGATATCCCTAATCTCGACACATCTATGACCACGAACGCTTTTTAGATTCAAGCTGCTATCGGTCAGAAATTTCTCATAATCGTAATCTACATCGCGAAACATGTGTGACCTAACTTTGAATCCAAGGGAATAATCCAAGTAATAAATAACTCAGACAATATTTTTACCAGAAAGAATACTTTCATTTATTGAAAAAGATGTTTATTAAGATAAATAGCCACGAGGGCATACATCTCTCTACAAAGATGTCCACTCGGTTGGCCGGAATTCATTTTTAAAATGGGGAGAAGGGTGGATAAACTAAGCGGATTAATTAAGTAACTGCTGAAACTTTTTGTGCGAGAAATTGAATTTCTCGCAAGAGAAATTCAATTTTTCACGCGTGAGTTGGAGGGGGCGATCTGGACCGCTGATCCGCATGATGGCGGGATACAGGAGGGGATTATTTTGGGGGTTATATTTGGGGGTCATAAGATCCTACCTCATATATATATATGTGTATGTGTGTGTGTGTGTGTGTGTGTGTGTGTGTGTGTGTGTATCTATGTATATATACATACATATATATATATATATATGTACATATATATATGTATGTATATATACATAGATATATATATATATATCTATGTACATAGATATATATATTTGCCTGTGCCCATATATATATACATATATATATATATGTACATATATACATATATATATGTATGTATATATATACATAGATATATACACATTGAAATTCTTCGTCAAATATAGAATAGACTAGGCATAACCTGTGCCCAGAGGGCACAGAGGCAGTCGTCGCCCGGGCGCAAATGCGGAGAGAAGCGGTCGCCAAAGTGAAAAAAGCGTGGGTGTGAGTGAGAGAGAAGGGTCAGGGAAAAAAAGAGGAAAAAGCAGGGACTAAAATGTAAATAAAATCACCAAAAACACATCCCAAACCCAAGTCCAGAAACACACCCAACCCTCTGGGGCGTCCCAGTCAGCAACAAAAAATATGACTGGGCCAAAACTGCTACGTGGGACAAAACTGCCACGTGGGACAAAGTTCGTGAATTCATTGTCCTAGTCATCAAGCCCTTATCCTAGTCATAAGCCCCATTTGTCCTAGTCACTTATCCTAGTAAGACAACATTCAAATTCTTCGTCAAATATAGAATGCGGAGAGAAGCGGTCGCCAAAGTGAAAAAAGCGTGGGTGTGAGTGAGAGAGAAGGGTCAGGGAAAAAAAGAGGAAAAAGCAGGGACTAAAATGTAAATAAAATCACCAAAAACACATCCCAAACCCAAGTCCAGAAACACACCCAACCCTCTGGGGCGTCCCAGTCAGCAACAAAAAATATGACTGGGCCAAAACTGCTACGTGGGACAAAACTGCCACGTGGGACAAAGTTCGTGAATTCATTGTCCTAGTCATCAAGCCCTTATCCTAGTCATAAGCCCCATTTGTCCTAGTCACTTATCCTAGTAGGACAACATTCAAATTCTTCGTCAAATATAGAATAGATTTGTCCTAGTCACTTATCCTAGTAGGACAACATTCAAATTCTTCGTCAAATATAGAATAGATATATATATATATATATATATACATATATATATATATACATATATACACACACACACACACACACACACACACACATAATACATACATATATATACATATATAGATATATATATATACATATATATACAGATATGTATGGGAGAAAATGGGGGCGACTCCTTAGATTTAATCTAAGGAGTCACCCTAGGAACACTTTACCCATATATGTATGTATGTATGTATGTATGTATGTATGTATGTATGTATATAGATATGTATGTATGTATGTATGTATGTATATACATACATATATACATACATCAGATGACAGTCTTTTTGGAATATCAGAGGACTTAATAATCCTGTTCGGAGGATGGACTTGAGGAATAGAATTAGTTTAATAAAGCCGTCGGCTATAATTGTTTTGGAGACCAATCTCAAATCTCCAACTGATATTAATAATTCGGGTATACCATCAGATTGGGTATCCGTTGATAACTCTGCTTTAGCTCCTGGGGGTGTATTATAATGTGGTTCAATCCAGCTTTTTGGAAGATTGGCACCTTGTCATGCTCGGCTCAGCATATTTCGGTCTGCTGCACTAATATGTGGGGCTTCTCATGTGTGATTACGGTTGTCTATGCCCATAACACCATATTGGAGAGGAAACAATTATGGCAAAGCCTATTAGCTGATGTTGGGTTGGTAGGTAATTCGGCATGGCTGGTTGGAGGCGATTTCAACAGTGTACTCTTCACTAATGATAAGATAGGTGGGAGAAAACTTGAGGAGGCCATGGTTCGGGACTTCAATGCTTGTATTATTAAGTGTTCTTTGCAGGAGCTTAAGAGCACGGATAACAGATTAAGCTGGTGTAGCAATCGGGACGGTAAAGATCGTATCTCTGCCCAACTTGACCGTGTATTCTGTAATTCAACCTGGATTAATTCACTATCAGATACTTACATGAAGTACCTGGATCCTAGCACTAACGACCACTCTCTTATGATTGTTAATCTACATAGAACGCCCCCTCCTGATCCCAAGCCATTCAAGTTCTTCAACTATTGGATTAGCTGCCCTGGATTCAATGAGGTTGTTGCATTGGGCTGGAGCGGAATTTTTAATGGCACTCATATGTTTCGGCTTTGTTAGAGATTAAAGCAACTGAAGCCCCTTCTTTGTAATTGGGCGGGAGAGTATCATGCGGCGAAGATGGTCAGGTCTTGTCGTCAAAAACTGGAGGCTATCCGCAAGGATCCTAGCATCAATTCGGACATCACTATGCAATAAGTACAGCAGAATTTAATTAAGGAATTGGCAGTTGCTTTGAAATTGGAAGAAGAGATGTTTCGTCAAAAAAGTCGTCAGGACTGGCTAAAATTGGGTGATAAAAACACCAAATTTTTCTACACTGCTATGAAATCAAGGACATGTCGCAACTCCCTGAGTCATTTAGTAGATGTGCATGGACAACAAAGTAGTTTAATTGATGATCTGAAGAAGGAGGCTCATGTTTATTTCGAAAGTATATATAATCAGAATCATTATTTGAGAAGCTTTCCCAAACTTATTCCGAAACGTATCTTAACTTTTGAGTCCTCGGTTTGGCTACGCAGGGGAGTTTCAGATGTAGAGATTAAAACTGCGGTTTTCCAGATTGGTCCCGACAAAGCCCCTGGCCCGGATGGTTATAATGGCTTATTCTTCCAACATAACTGGTCTCTAATTGGGGATGAGGTAACTTTGGCGGTTAGATCTTTTTTCAGATCCGGCTCACTTCTTAAAAGTGTCAATCATACTTTTCTTACTCTGGTGCCTAAGAATACTAATGCTTCGTCCTTAAGCGACTATCGCCCAATTGCCTGTTGTAATGTACTCTATAAAATTATTAGCAAAATTATCTGCAACAGGTTAAAAGAGGTGGTCCATGAGTTGATATCCCCTAATCAGTCTGCATTTCTTAAAGGGAGGCTACTCACTGATTCGACTCTTATAGCCTATGAGCAGATCAGAGATTTCAGCAATCAGATGGGAGGTCGAGCATGCCTGAAATTAGACTTGAGGAAAGCGTTTGACAGTGTCAATAGAGATTTCATCTTGTACTTCCTGAGGCTTATGGGTTTCCTTGAGATTTTCATCGGATGGATCAGAGAGTGCATTACTACTCCAACCTTCTCTATCCTGATTAATGGTGCTCCTGTGGGTTATTTTAAAGGTAATAGAGGTATCCGCCAAGGTGACCCTCTCTCCCCCTACTTATTTGTGGTTGCTATGGAGGCGTTCTCAGTTCTTATGGCCAAATCTATTAATATGGGCAATATCCAACCTATGCGCCGCTCTGGAGATATTTCACATCTTTTATTTGCGGATGATCTTCTTTTGTTTTGCAGGGCAAACAAAAGATCATTTTATGGATTTAAAAATTTGTTGGAGGAGTTTTCCATTATTTCAGGACTACAAGTAAACTGGGACAAAAGTGCTGGCTTATTTAGTTAGGGGGCCAAAAACAAACAAGGGTTAGCTGACTTGTTATGAATCAAGATTTCTATGACTATCACTACCTATCTGGGATTGCCCCTCTCATCGAAATACCCTAAATCTGCTAATTTCGGCAAATTGGTGGATAAGTGCAAGAAGAGGATGATGGGCTGGAGTTCTTCTCTTCTATCTATCTCAGGCCGCATTGAACTTGTTAGAACAGTCATTTACAGAATTGTTGCCTTCTGGATGAATGCCTTCCACATACCAGCAAAAATTCTTAGAATCATCACATCAGCTTGTAGGCGCTTCATTTTGGGGCCTACAAGAGATTGGTCTTGGGATGATATCTGTAAACCGAAGTCTGAAGGTGGCATTGGGCTTAGATTATTGGAAGATTTAAACGAGGCGGCGGGGCTTAAGCTTACTTGGCGGTATCTTACTATTGACACTCTTTGGGCAAAGCACATGGCGAGGCACTATGGGGAAGTTGGCGGATTCTTTACTGCCAAAGGTATGTTAAAACATTCCGGTACATGGAAACGTATGTTGAATTGCAGAATGAAGTCCCAGAATCTTATCAGAAAGAAAGTCCGGGATGGGCTAGCTACTTATTTTTGGAATGACCACTGGTTAAGTTGCGGCCCTATTAAAAATTTTGTTCAAATCCCAGCCGGTGCAGAAAACGCCTGTGTGCGTGACTACTTGGCCAACGCCAGCTGGAAGCTTTTTCCGGTTCTGGATCTTATTAAACATTTGCTGCAAAAGGTCAAGTTAAATCCGGGGGCTGATGATTGGGAGTGGGTGCCTGGGGACCAGTTTACATTCAAACAAGCTTGGGATGGAATCCGAAAGAGAGGTTTGTGATTTCCATATCACAAATTAATATGGTACAGTAATCATACTCCTAAAATGTCCCTTACTCTTCTCTGTGCATTTCGGGGTAAGTTGCTTACTCGGGATATGATTACAAGATGGGGGCTAAATACTCCAACTCAATGTGTTTTATGTGATGATAACAAGGATGAATCTATTGAGCATCTATTCTTCAGTTGTAGTTTTTCAAACTACATTCTGTGCAGGGCGTTTCTGAAGTTGCAAATTACAACTCCCATCATTCATACACTAAACGAGATTGGGAATTACTATCTTGCGCACTTCGGAGGGAAGAGTGCTTTGAACCAACTTGCAAAAACGACACTTACCGCTATGGTTTGGCATATCTGGAAAGAGAGGAATAGGTGTATTTTTGAGGGGGAGAAGAGAGGAAGGACCATCCTTTTTGAGGCTATTGCTGCCGACATCAAAGTTATTTTGCAAGACCAAGACCCCACTACGGAGGAGGAGACTGTCGCGTATGCCAATTAGGATTTCAGGGACATGGGTTAAATATGTACAGGAATATGCCCTCGGATCATTTGTATTTGATGCAAATGATAATTTAAGCCTAGATAGGGACTAATTTGCATATGATGCAAAAGAGATTAAATGTGTCTTAAATTGTTTAAGACCATATTTAATAATATAAACGCAAGGAAAGGTTCACCGGTAAGACGGGTTCGTCCCGCTCTAAACACATGATCAAACCGCGTCAGAAACGGAGTCCAAACGAGCCCAATAAGTCTATTTAAAGGAGTATTAAATAGAAAGCCAAAGGGTCCAATAAGATTGAGGCCCACTGTTTTTAAAAGAAAAAAAGAGAAACAGTTCAAAGGGGGGGCCCGAACTGTGGGCCCCCCAACCTGGTGCCCAGCATTTGGGCGCCAGGCGGCGCCAGCTAAAAGGCTGGCATGCGCCAGCCAGGCGCGCGCTGCTGGGCGCGTGCCTGGCACGCACCCGCCGGCGCGCGCCTTGCACGCGCCGGTAGGGCACGTGCAAGGCATGCGCCTTGCAGGCTGGAATGCGCCAGACTGTGGGGACCACTCCGTGGGCCCCACATCATGGTTCAGTACCCTAGGAACAGCCTGCTTTTGTGACGGCTGCTGTTTTACGAAAATTGACTCATGGGCTTATCTTTGGACATACGTTTGAGGGGTCAAACGGACTCAGATTGACGAACGGTTTTTTCCTATGCGTTCACCGTTGAACACCCTTCGTATTGATAGGTTGTATCAATCATGAAGCTCAACGGTGAGGGAGTTAAAATTCACGGAAGTTTGCACTTTGTGAAAGGCAAAACTAACTTGATTTTAATTAACTCAAAATAATAGTCTCACATCAGATTTTGAGTAAAGGGGAACAGTCAGCCGCCTATATAAATAGGGGTCTGCTCCCTTCCTCAAAACTCGTACCAAGCTCCAGATCTGAGCGGCTCTCGTAAAAGTTGGAGCACGCTCGGATCTATGCTTAAATTAATATTCTTCTATCTCTCTAAATTTCTGCCTTACTCATGAGGGCTCTAGCAAGCCGCAAAGGAGATCAGATTCAGATCCAAAATCTAGGCGAATGTTTCACTCGCGTGAAACTTTCTTCGCCGCGTGGTTGGCTCGGCGACACGGGATTGATCGCCTCGGGATGCGGAGCGGTTCGAGGAGCGGTTCGAGGAGCAGTTCAAGGAGTGGCTCGGCGTGGGACGGAAGCAGCTCGGAAGACGGTGCGGAACATCTCGCCTGCCCCAGGGTTGAGATTCCCGGTATGTGTTTTAATAAGCATTAGTTTAATTTAATCGCAGTAGGTTAGATCCTTCTTGGGATGGTCAGATCCATCTCAAGTCGGCATAGATCTTGGCTAAGGGTCTTGTACCTTAGGGCTAAGTTAAATCGTTTAACTGCATATTAATTAGATTAACATAGATTTTTCTTCCGCTGTAAATTCTTTTTATGTCTATGTTCCGTCCGACTTAGGACGGGAATAGAGTTTTTGTGCCCTAAGGGTACCAGAAAACCCTTTAGTGGTATCAGAGCCTCGTATGCGTAACGATCTAGCTTGCGATTTTATTAAACCTTGAAATGCTTTTCAAAATACTTTATAAAATTTTTTAATGTTATGAGATAATTTAAAATATTTCTAAATGCTTTTTATTAAAAAATATTTTAAAATTTATGCGATATTTTTTAAAGATGATTTTAAAAGGTTTTTAGATGTTTAAATATTTTATATGATAAAATTTTAAACATGGAAATTTTAAAATGGTGTTTTAAATTTATGTGATTGATTTTAAGGCTTTTTAAATTTATGCGACAAGTTTAAAATGTTTTAGATGTTTAAAAATTGTATAAGATAAAATTTTGAACATGGAAATTTTTTAAAATGATGTTTTAAATTTATAAGATATTTTTAAAACTGATTTTAAAAGTCGAAAATTGTTTATGCGATAAACTTTAGTCTATTTAATTGTTAAATAGTTGTACACTTTCATTTTATGCGATAAAATTAGTGTAGCTTTATTGTAATGGCTAGTTCATCTTGTCCCTAATTTGATAACACAAGACAACCCTTTAGGTTAGCCATTAAGAAATAATTAAAATTTATTAATTGAATTTTAATGACATGCTATGTTTTAATAAAACTTTTAACAACCCTTCAAGACCTAATTCCTGATTAGGGTAGTCCTTTTAATGAATCTTAATTCTAATTGTTATTATTAATTCTCATTAAAGGACTTCGCTTTTAGCGTTGGTTAATAAATTTATTAAAATCCTAATAACGATTAGGATACCACGTGAACCTTATAGTTGATAAGGACTTAATAAAAGTTATTAAACAAATCCTAAAATTTTGAATTTAAGGATGCAACTAGTTGATAGGATTAATTAGTTGTTAATAAAAGCTGTTTAGTCTATGGCATGCATATAAAAATGACAAGCTTCATTCAATGGACCATGATCCAGTCAATGTGCTTGGCTAAGTTTACTGGATCACCCTTTAGGGATAGTGATCCTGGCTTAGTCAATTCCCTGGCTGTGTTCCGTTGGACCGCAATGTCGCGAATCATGATTGTATGACACCCTGGACTATATCTAAGTCAAATACATTAATGATCGTTTTCAAGATTAGCCGTAGCCCTCCTTGTTTTAGGGGCTGGCAACTATAGGACCTGTGTTACAGTTGTTGAGCTACACTCAAGCTGTGACATGGCAACCTTATAGAAACCAACTCCTTTAATACATAAGATGAAATCTTGACTAAACCCAAACCATTGTATTACCATGCGCCGGCGTAAGTTATGTCAATGATGTAGTCTGGCTAGATGTAGTCTAAGACCTGACCCAAACCGACGTGTCGTGAATACACCGAGCGGCGGGGCAAGTCAGGCTAGACATGAAAACAAGGGTCCGACTAGACTAGACATTGTGATTTGGATGAGCACACTCATGATCACAAATGGCTAGGGGTAAAAACCGATAAGAGAGTCATATCTGATATGATCGATGAAGAGCCATCTTCCGATTACAGAGTCCTACAACTTGTTGAGCTACACTCAAGGTTGTTAGGCTCAAGGTGATTGGACCTCTTACCCATTAATTTTAATTCGATTAAATCGTTCGTTATTAAGCTTTGAAACGATCGTAAAAATAGTGGGAGGATATAGATAGATAAAAGCCATTCTACCTATATTTAATATTGAATATATGCTAAACTAGGGCAAGACTATGTTTACCGAAGGAATCAAATTATAATATTTTAATGGAATAAGTTAACTGGTCAAATTAGGTTTATTAATTGAATATCAAGTTAAATTCTTATTGATAGAATTAAAACTATAATCTCGTTGACATTAAAATGACCTTCTAAAGAACAGACTTAAGAAATATGATTTCATTAAGTTCTGAGTCCAACAAATAAATTCATACTACATGTCACTCGTCTCTATATGAGGTGTCACGCCCCGCTTCCCAAAAACGTGGAGACGAAGCGTGAGAAGGTCCGCTCAGACTTGAAGCTACAAAGCTGCAAGTCCGATAAGCGTCGATCAAGTTTAAAACTGCAGGTCCTTGCAACGCTAACGAAACAAAGATAATAATAATTAAATGAGACAAAAGAAATATCTCAGAATATCCATAAAATAAGTTTCCAACATCGCAGAAAAGCCACCAGGCAAAAGAAAAGAGTCTAAAGGCCCAAACATGGCCAACAAAAGTACAGAGTACAAAACAACGGTGCTACGCACCAACAACTAACAAAAGGCCTAAACAAAATAAAGCTCAACAAAGACTCAAAGAATGGTCACCGGTGTCCACCAAAATCCTCCTGGGCAATCATGGACTCAGACTCAGCGTCAGCAACACATCACGTACTCAGCAACGATCTCTGGCTCAGGTCTAACATGTGACACCCAAAAGAGCAAGGGGCACATGTCAGCAAGTCTGGAAGACTTGTGCAAGGAAACTGGAAGTGGGAAAAGTAGAGCAACCTAGCAGTTCTAGCATGATGCGATGACATGGCAGTTAAGTAATGAGTGCAACAGGTAATGTAAAGTAAAGTAAGGTACGAGCATGGCATGGCATTCACAAGACAAGTACAAGACAAGGAAAGTAAGCACCTCGTGCACAGAGATTCCGTCCTTTGGCTAGAGTGGCTGTACGGGCCAACTCCTAAGCTCAAGTAACCGTTTATCACTACCCCTCCACGTGTATCGAGCCAGGGCCTTACCCCCGAACTTGGAATGCTCGCTTCTGGACCACGAGCCAGGAAGTGTGTAAACAAGTATGGCGTAGGGGTGCACCTAGCCGGACAAGTATTACAAGGACAAGTATTGTAGCGTGTGCTACGATGCAACAATCAATGCATGGATGACATGGCATGGCAAGTAGTAAAGCGTACAAGTAAGAAAAGTAAACGTGACAGTTTAGCATGCATGAATGACAAGTTTAATGGTTGGATCTAGCTTTGTTGTCAAGCTAGATCGTTTAGGTGACGGATCTAGTTTCGTTGTCAAACTAGATCAAGTAGGCGTCTAGCCAGCTATCATTTCACTGACTAGTCTCTTTTACGCTAAAAGCAAGGAAGTGGCCTAAAAACATGGCCCTACACAAGAGTTGGCAAGTTTCACTTGCCTGCAACTATCACGTCAAGAAAACACCGTCCAACGAGTCCAAAGTCACGATTCCTACGTGCACAAGTCCACCGGCCTACATCCGTTTTATTAATCTTGATTAGTGATTTCTAAAACATTTAAAATACTTTAAAATACTGATTTTTAGTCTTTATTAGCATGCAATTGGGTTTGGGGTCCTAGGGGTGCAAAACGTTACCTCAACACGACGCGAAAGCTACACCGGCGTCGGGTAGCGACGCCGGGGGTTGGAATAATAAGATCGCGCTCCAAGTCCAGATTCCAATCAGTTTCCTCGCTGGAAATTTCAGAGAAATCAACCCGGGCGACGATTCCAGATTCCAAAGCTCGTACGTGCGACGACGGGCTACGACGTGCGACGACGTCGTATGCGATGAATCCTCGAAGAGCAAGCACCTTGGTGGGGCCCACAGTAGTCCTAGGGACCTTTGGGGGACCCACAATACCTCTGGAGAACTTGGGGGGCCCACGGAGGCAAGTGGTGCGACGGTTGCGGGGTTGCGACGTATGGCCGTCGGTCGTACACAGCCGATGCGGGGAGATCCGTCGGTCGTGCGCTGTGAATGCGGGGGCTGCGACGTTGGGGTGTGCAGCAGCTGCGGCGTTGCTTGGGTGCGGGGTTTTTCTTCGGTCTGGTCGATGGGGAGCTTCGGTCGTGCGCTTGGATGCGGGCGGGACAGCGTTGCAACGTTGCAATGCTTGCAACGTCGGTCAATGCGGAGCGGCGGGTCGGTCGTGCGGGCTGCGGAGCGGGGCGACAAGCGGCAACGGATGCGGAGCTGTGCTGCGATGCGGGGCTTCTTGGATGCGGGCCTATCCCTCGGTCAGACCGAGGGGACGGGCGGGGCTGCTGCAGCGGTGCGGACGGCGATGGATGCGGGGCTTGCCTTCGGTCGGAGCGGGAGATTGCGGGGGGTTTTCTCGGTCGTGCGGGGAGCTGATCGTCGCAACGTTGCGACGATTCGTCGCAACGTCCAAAATGAGTTTGGAAGAGGCTAGGGCTAATTTCTTTGGAAAATAGGTCTTGCTAGGGGTTGCTTATATAGTATAGATGAGTTGACTTGGTCTAGGGCTAAATCTAATAGGATTAGAAGTTCAAAAAGATTTAAAATTCAAATCTAACCAACTCCTTCTCACCCAAGGATTTGACCTGGTCCAAATGAGCTGGAAATTGGCTCAAAAATTCTTTAAAACGTTTTAAACTCAAATAAATTTTATTTGGCCGAATTTAATTTAAAAATAAATTATTAAAAATAATATAAAACTTGTTAAAAATATATAAGTGGTCAAATAAACTCCAAAAATTATAAAATAAATATCGGGGTGATCGTGATGACGAATGTGAGCTAACTAAGAAGACGGATCTCAAATTCGACGTCGGACGACGAAACTAAAAATAGAAACGTCTCCCGTCAAGAGCGAGAATCGTCACGTCTTATCGAGTAAGTTTAAATTGTGGGAAAACGACTCGAGAAGTGTCGTTTCAAGATAGTGCCACTATTTAATACTCTCAGAGTCGTTCACGACGGCATATCCCACAAAAGTGTTCACAAACGAACAAGGTCCAAAACAAACACGTGCACGGCCAAAAGCACGTGCACGAAAAACGTACGACGAAAAGTGGTCGTTACATCCTCCGCACCTTAGAATAAAGTCTGTCCTCGAACTTTCTAATACATCTAGTCGCTCTTAATAACTACCCCAAATCAAGTCGCATTATATTTCAAACCCAGTATAGTCATTACAAGTGCTCATATATGCACTAGGTAGGCACACATTATTACTACCAACACGTATATAAATACATTCACGTACGTATACACTTATACCTATTATAGTCCGACAACTTCATACATGTATTTCAATCAGGTATATAAACATACATCCCTTATATAACTGCTACTCACAAACAATAGTTCAGATACTTATATAGGTATGATCTCATACCAGCAACTACAATCATTGCTCTACCTATATGTAGCTACCTATGCACAAACATCAAGGGTATACTACCCTCTAATATTCATCCAATACCAAGCATCTCAACACATATAGTCACACCATACCATTATTAAATCAAGTTCACTATATCTAATATACATTCACCACTACTATAATTTCACAATATATAGTCATTCAATACATGCAAATAGTTCACCATATATTCACATCACGTACGGTCCTTTAACTATATTTACGACACGCCACATATACCATAGTCATCAATACATATAACTAAGCACATACTTACCAGTGCATGGTGCACACCCATACACGCTAACATTTCATTTACATACACCAATCATGCCATTGTATAACTAGCACACAAACACACCTAATTTAGCTAGTACACATACGTTCACATAACAGGTCCTTAGTAAATAACTATACCACAAGACCGGCACCTATAACTATATACTGGCGTAGCGACCCACAATCATGTGCGTAGCACAGCCAGGCACAAACACTCCTATCACTATACATTCATCAAACATTGCTATATTCAAACTACAAACATACATTCAATATACTTAGAGTTTACCCACTCAAGCTTGAGTGAGACTCAATACACTCATCAGGATATTCTATATACGTAACATGACATTCATACATATACCAATACCACTCTAACATTTATACGTCTACCAATACAACCATATACATTCCATAAATCAATCACACTTAATATTTAGTCAGGCAATACTCACGTAGTTCAATCATTCTATATACCATAATAATAATACAGACATCAGCACACGTATATTTATAATACACTCCCTAGTACATGCATACGTATTCATGGTATAGTCCCATACTCATGTAACATATATATTTATATATTCACACCATAGCCTAATACCTGTAATTAGTATACTAACACATCCACACATATATAATTAAGATGTGCAACAGCCGTGTATACCTCACGGTATGCACGCATGCAACATCCCGTAAAAGCAAGCAATACCAATCATAATTATAATTCTACTATCATATGTATACCACTTATATACTCAGGCAAAAACATAACTACCTACATATAAGCACATTTCATATCTACGTACTAGCACATTCTCACACGTAATATTATATGGGTCACTCAATAGGCCTACTTACTTAACTATACATACATAATTATTATCACACCTATCATTCACATAGCTTCACCAAATCAAATTATTTCAACCATTATAAGTATTCTCTAATTACATACACTCCATTAGATATTCCATCACTAATTCAAATATACACAAGCATCCCTAGTATAGTATAGCTATCCACACAAAAATCTATAACTACTAACACACAGCAACTTCATACTATTACGAATAACTCCGAGTATATATATATATCACACAATAGGCAAGCATCAGTGTACTATGGGGGCACGCTCATTCAAGCCCACGTACACAACTTAGGTACGTGCACTACGACACCTCACAGGGTCCAAGGGCCTACTAACCATTAAGGGTTGACACAGACATTGAAGGACACTATAGTCTAAGCAACAAGGGAGGTCAAGAGCGTGGCGAGGGAAGGGTCGATAAGCACGAGTTCAGATAGGACGAATACAAGGAGACGGCTTGGTTAGACGAACATTGGCTCAATGGTGATGTTTAGGTTGAGGGAAAAGGAGGTGTAGTGATACATGCATAGGATATAGGAAAGAAGGTAGGGTAGGTAGCACATGCTAAAATACGTGAATTCTGAAAACTGTTGTACTTTAAAATCTTCGTCGGAGAAGAAATGTTTGGGGATCGATAAAACGAGTTTTTCAAAATAAACCTGGGTCGAATGTTCAAAATAATAGAAAATGGCCTATTGGTTTTAAGAATTTTAAAAGAAGGTAAAATCATTTACGTGAATATTAAGGACATGGTTTAGAAAATTCTATCAGTCAGTAATTTAATAAAATGTTGTCAAAAAGTTTTGGAAAGTCAAGAATGAAATCAAGTAACGGAAGAATTTAAAATCAGGTTAAATGCTTTCAAAACTTTTAGGCTATGGAAAATTTTAAGTAATCCATTTTTGAAATTACTTTTTAGAGAACCAAGGTTTGCAAAAAAAATGTAAAACTGATTTACACAAGGTTCTTAATATTCGAGCACGACAAGTCTGGCACGATTATGAAAATAATTGAAATTCAATTTGGTTTAGAAATTTTTCTAAAACGTGTATGGTGAGCGGAAAGAAAATAGTAGTAACTTAGCATAAGAATTATCAGGATTGAATAGCAAATCTTTAAAATCAAATCAGGGAGGGTCTAAAGCAGGAAGAGGTTATGAAAATAGTAATTTTGCAAAAATCTGAAATAGTGGGAACGGCGAGCAAAACCAACTTGCTGAAATCTGAAATTCCATGTGGCTTGAAAAGTATATTAAAAGTAAACACGAAGTATTATTCAAATGGCATAAATAAGAGGGAAAATTATAAATCAAACTGAGCAAAATAAAAGTACGGTTCAGAATTAAATTAATATATGAAAAGACGACATGAGTACGAAAACATAGGCTGGGAAAAATATTATAAGCTAGAGTTCAAAATTCCGACAAACGTTCTTAAAAATTTAAATCAATGAAGATGTATGAAGTATAAGTATATTAAAATTTTGAACAAATTTAAACCTAGGGAAAGAGGAAATCGAAAGATACTTTTGGAAGATTCATGATTGTAACGGAAAGTTTTGAAAATTGACGACGATCGTCATGGGGTGATCTCGTGAATCGAGGCAAGGAAATTGGTCAGTTGAGCCAAACATACATACGCTTAGGATATGAATCAGAAGAGGCTACGGAGAAACTCCTACGGTCGACCAACTAAAGATTAGGAACTAGGCGCTAAGACTTCTAAAGGTTAGACGGTAAAGAAATGCGTTCGGCTTGGTCCGAAATCGTTGAACCCAAAAGCGAACGACCGAAGGAAAATCTAGAAGCCTAATATGGTCAGGGTTAGGCAAGGACCACTAAGGTAACTCCTACGGCGATCAATTGCTAGAAGGGGGTCTAACTATCAATCAGGGGCCTCTAAATAGTAAGCACGGACGTCTAACTAAGTCTTCTCACCACCTAGTGTCCTAAAACGACTAAACTCAGGGCTTCTGATTCGGGTGTTGCAATTTATTTAATGGACATTCTGTTATTATCGTTGTTCCGTTAATTCGCAATTGCAAGATAGGACCTGCATGGGCCACCAACAAAACATGTCACGCCCCGCTTCCCAAAAACGTGGAGACGAAGCGTGAGAAGGTCCGCTCAGACTTGAAGCTACAAAGCTGCAAGTCCGATAAGCGTCGATCAAGTTTAAAACTGCAGGTCCTTGCAACGCTAACGAAACAAAGATAATAATAATTAAATGAGACAAAAGAAATATCTCAGAATATCCATAAAATAAGTTTCCAACATCGCAGAAAAGCCACCAGGCAAAAGAAAAGAGTCTAAAGGCCCAAACATGGCCAACAAAAGTACAGAGTACAAAACAACGGTGCTACGCACCAACAACTAACAAAAGGCCTAAACAAAATAAAGCTCAACAAAGACTCAAAGAATGGTCACCGGTGTCCATCAAAATCCTCCTGGGCAATCATGGACTCAGACTCAGCGTCAGCAACACATCACGTACTCAGCAACGATCTCTGGCTCAGGTCTAACATGTGACACCCAAAAGAGCAAGGGGCACATGTCAGCAAGTCTGGAAGACTTGTGCAAGGAAACTGGAAGTGGGAAAAGTAGAGCAACCTAGCAGTTCTAGCATGATGCGATGACATGGCAGTTAAGTAATGAGTGCAACAGGTAATGTAAAGTAAAGTAAGGTACGAGCATGGCATGGCATTCACAAGACAAGTACAAGACAAGGAAAGTAAGCACCTCGTGCACAGAGATTCCGTCCTTTGGCTAGAGTGGCTGTACGGGCCAACTCCTAAGCTCAAGTAACCGTTTATCCCTACCCCTCCACGTGTATCGAGCCAGGGCCTTACCCCCGAACTTGGAATGCTCGCTTCTGGACCACGAGCCAGGAAGTGTGTAAACAAGTATGGCGTAGGGGTGCACCTAGCCGGACAAGTAGTACAAGGACAAGTATTGTAGCGTGTGCTACGATGCAACAATCAATACAAGGATGACATGGCATGGCAAGTAGTAAAGCGTACAAGTAAGAAAAGTAAACGTGACAGTTTAGCATGCATGAATGACAAGTTTAATGGTTGGATCTAGCTTCGTTGTCAAGCTAGATCGTTTAGGTGACGGATCTAGTTTCGTTGTCAAACTAGATCAAGTAGGCGTCTAGCCAGCTATCATTTCACTGACTAGTCTCTTTTACGCTAAAAGCAAGGAAGTGGCCTAAAAACATGGCCCTACACAAGAGTTGGCAAGTTTCACTTGCCTGCAACTATCACGTCAAGAAAACACCGTCCAACGAGTCCAAAGTCACGATTCCTACGTGCACAAGTCCACCGGCCTACATCCGTTTTATTAATCTTGATTAGTGATTTCTAAAACATTTAAAATACTTTAAAATACTGATTTTTAGTCTTTATTAGCATGCAATTGGGTTTGGGGTCCTAGGGGTGCAAAACGTTACCTCAACACGACGCGAAAGCTACACCGGCGTCGGGTAGCGACGCCGGGGGTTGGAATAATAAGATCGCGCTCCAAGTCCAGATTCCAATCAGTTTCCTCGCTGGAAATTTCAGAGAAATCAACCCGGGCGACGATTCCAGATTCCAAAGCTCGTACGTGCGACGACGGGCTACGACGTGCGACGACGTCGTATGCGATGAATCCTCGAAGAGCAAGCACCTTGGTGGGGCCCACAGTAGTCCTAGGGACCTTTGGGGGACCCACAATACCTCTGGAGAACTTGGGGGGCCCACGGAGGCAAGTGGTGCGACGGTTGCGGGGTTGTGACGTATGGTCGTCGGTCGTACACAGCCGATGCGGGGGAGATCCGTCGGTCGTGCGCTGTGAATGCGGGGGCTGCGACGTTGGGGTGTGCAGCAGCTGCGGCGTTGCTTGGGTGCGGGGTTTTTCTTCGGTCTGGTCGATGGGGAGCTTCGGTCGTGCGCTTGGATGCGGGCGGGACAGCGTTGCAACGTTGCAACGCTTGCAACGTCGGTCAATGCGGAGCGGCGGGTCGGTCGTGCGGGCTGCGGAGCGGGGCGACAAGCGGCAACGGATGCGGAGCTGTGCTGCGATGCGGGGCTTCTTGGATGCGGGCCTATCCCTCGGTCAGACCGAGGGGACGGGCGGGGCTGCTGCAGCGGTGCGGACGGCGATGGATGCGGGGCTTGCCTTCGGTCGGAGCGGGAGATTGCGGG